>JAJJWW010018703.1:0-286287 GCA_023531295.1 Papaver armeniacum | reverse complement strand
AGTTCATGATGTAGGACATCCGTTAGATTTAGGATTAGTATTTTTATTATTATTTCTAGAACTTAATTAATTTAGAGTAGTATTTCTTATTTTTGGAATTACTTATTATTAGAAGTTATTTAGTTCTAGAACATTATTATTTTAGGGATTTCTTATTTTTCAAGTTTGAGTCTTATTTTAGGAATATGAGTTTTATTGTCTACTCTATAAATAGGGACAAGTCCTTTGTATTAGAATACATTATTATCAATCAATATTGAGATTTCTCAACTATTCTCCAACTTTACTACCAAAATTCTTTATTCACGCCCACATGCATTAAGTGGCATCACGAGCTTCGAAGCGATCCTCTTATTCTTTTCTTCTAAGTTTTCTTTACCCTTTCGTCACCTTTACTTGAGATCTCCGCATCTCTTCTTCTAAACCCCTATTATCCTTATATTTTTCGTTTTCCAAAAAAAAAAAAAAAAAAAAAAAATCACCATTATTTTTTTTTCCCACGTCCTTTTTTTTTTTCATCACGTCTTGGTTTTATTCCGCAAACCCTACTTTATTCCATCACGTCCTCTGTTTCACATCCCATTAACCATCCGTCCTTTGCAACCAAGTCCAATAATTAATTCCAAAGCCCACTTATCTTTCTCCATCACCATTAATCTAGCCCACTACTCCACCAAGCCTCGCAATCACGCTAACTCCTACGCTGTTTCCAAAAAAAACCAAGCAGTTAATTCCATATTCTTCTAAACCAAGCCATTAAGCATTGTTATCATGTTTAATTTCAATTTGGATCATGTCAATTTTGATCATGTATTTCGTGAAATTAACGATTTACAAAAGAAAATTATTACTTGACTCGCAAAATTAAAGATTATGTTAGATCAATTGGATTAGATCACAGATCGATACGCTTCATGAGGTTACTCCTCCAACGATACAGTCCGAAACCAATATTTTCTTCGCGAATAACGGAATCACCGTCAATACCTTCTTTGCGGGTTTTCGAAAAGTTAGTCAAGTTGCTCCTTTGTTGAAGTTCAAAACCATCCACAAAGATTTCTACTGGTCAAAAATACTGCGAAATAATTACTACTCCAGTTGTTACCAATATCGACATCAACTTTTGTACTCAACGATTTATTATATGGTGTTTTAGTCCACGATCAGTAACTTACTCAAAGTATATTATTTATTGGATTGGTCGTTTGCAATATCTGCTGAACTCGAAGACGACTTCTTTTCAAGATGGGGGGCCTGATGTAGCACATGTTCTTCAATACTTTGTTAATTCGAGACAATTCTTTTCAAGATGGCGGCCTGATGTAGGACATCCGTTAGATTTAGGATTAGTATTTTTATTATTATTTCTAGAACTTAATTAATTTAGAGTAGTATTTCTTATTTTTGGAATTACTTATTATTAGAAGTTATTTAGTTCTAGAACATTATTATTTTAGGGATTTCTTATTTTCAAGTTTGAGTCTTATTTTAGGAATATGAGTTTTATTGTCTACTCTATAAATAGGGGACAAGTCCTTTGTATTAGAATACATTATTATCAATCAATATTGAGATTTCTCAACTATTCTCCAACTTTACTACCAAAATTCTTTATTCACGCTTCCGTACTGCATTAGTTCATCACATCCAATTCCCAATACTCTTCATGAAAACATAATCAAACCCTAATTCTTAAATTCACTACCAAAACATCTTCACAACCCTAATTAAACAATAACCCTTTTGTTCTTTATCTATTTGTAACTCAGTTAACCTATTAATTCCACTCCTCGAAATCAGTATGAAACCCTAATTTCTCAAACCTTACCTTCTCAGTACCAAATCTTCAAACTAACATTATTAACTTCTTATTCACCTCACAATCTTCAAAACCCATTCTTCAATTTCTTCCTAATCATCACCAAATTTATTTATAACTTCATCAGTAGAAAACCCTAACTCCTCAATTGAATTTCACTGTATCTTTTCGATTCATAATTACTACTCATATTAGAAACACCACCACGATCAAACTCTTCATCGTCATCATCGATTTCTTTGATTTACAGAGAAACCCAAACTTCTAATTCATCTCATATTCGAATTTGAATCAAGAACAAACACCATCACCATCATCACCAACTACTAAAATATCTTCTCCACGTTCCGCCGAACGCAGAACTTCCATTTGATTCTCTCAAACCCACAGAAGTAGAAGAACAGGAGAAGAAGGAAAGAGAAGAAAGAAGAGAGGAAGAGAAGAAAAGAAAAGAATGAAGAAGAAGAATAACGATTTATCTTCTCGGCTTGGTGTCGATAAGACCAAAGAGAAATCTAGGACACCCACTTGTTTCGTTAAGGCAGCCACAACGTGTCTAAGTTGTATTAAAAGTGTTTATCCGAGAAATGACGATTTTACCCTTTGTACTATTCCAGTGATATCTTCTTTGGCCGGTATCCGAATGACACGTTTGAGTAGTCCATTCTACGTATCTTTTCGAGATCTATCTAACGATACTAGTTTCGTATCTAAGTCGCTGTTAGATTAATTTCTAATAACTAAGTTCTATATTAACTAATCGAGTCACTAACGGCTTAATTGTATCTTGATCATCGCTAGACCAGTCAATTAGCGTTGACGAGCTTGAGGGTCTTTACATTCTCCCCACCTTATTCATTTTCGTTCTCGAAAATAAAACCATCCTTCTGGTCTTCAAAAACTCCCCACCTTATAGAAATAATCCTATCTCTTATCTAAGCGCAAACAACGTGAAACAAAGCACAAATCTATAAGGCTTTGTACAACTAAAATTTGTGGCTCTAGGTTCAACTACGCTGATTTAATTTCTATCAAATAGGGAAGTCTACGTTTCTTACACTAATTTATATTTTATAAGATATTTGTTTCTAACTTCAAGGAAGAATCCTACGAATCTTTCTAAGTAATTTATAATTATTGGTTTCCTAAAGGATTATACTAAACTTCTATGATCGATCATCTCTGAATGCAGTTGCCCTGTCAAGATTGGCTAAGCCCAACAATGCCTTCCTACAAACAGAGAAAACACAACCTTCACTATTCCCCAGTGCTGGATTGACTAGGTATTGATTTATTAAGATTAATTATTCTTGAACTTCTATCTTAACTGGTGTAGTTCTGATAAGTTTTACTTCGTAAATTATATAAGAAGTTCACATCATTTTAAGCAATTTAGTTACCTGAATTATTTATTTATTTAAATGAAATCGAATTTTAATTCCAAATGAAAGTATATTATTATAACTAAATAACTTTTAAATTCATGTACTATTTAAGAATAATTTAACGTTATATCTATATTATCTAAATATTACTATTATTATTTTCAATGTATCTTATTAATGTACGAATTTATTTTATTTTAATTCTAATATTACTCTAAGCATCCGAATATTATTATTACTGCTTCATGTAAACTCATTTCATTTTATAAATTTAATGGATCATTTGTTAGACTAAAGATAATTCGGGTATATATAAGATTAAAAAGATATTTAGTCTTTTTACTTTAGGCAATATATCTGCACGTTCTTAGGTCTAATTTAATAAATCATATATTATCTATCTGATTTCAATGTACAAGAAAATATTTCAAATTCTATTTAATTTAAAAATCCAACCGTAGACAATTACTAATAATTTTGCGTAGTTACTTGATCCTGATTATTTCTTTTTCCGTTCTACATTTGCTAGTAAGATTTTAATTAGATAAAGCTCAATACAATATTATTGGATAAATGTTAAAATTACTTTTATTATGATTACTTGTGATCTTATTATCATTTAATATGATTAACATTAATGGTCGAACTATTATTTTAATTACTTTTAAAATTTTATTTATCCCAAAAAGTATAATTAGTATTTATGTGATTATAAATTGTTGACCTTACTTATAAGTCAAGGTACTCAATAAATTCCTATGTGACTTTCAAGATCTATCAATAATGCTAATCTCACTATTTTTAGTATTGAATTGTGTACGTGTTCATACTTTTTAGATTAATTATTCTCAAATCCTTATTAGCTAAAGTTATTGGTGTACCCTACAATTTTTACTTCATTACATACACAAACAATCAAACAAACAAATCAATCAATCAAATAAATCTTTTAATTATTGATAGCTTTTAGTGATTAAAATTTATCTCACAACCCAACCCAGTTCTAAACTAATCTAGTTCACTTAATGGCACTGGCTATTTCTATCTTTTCCCATATAAGATCTAATAGTGAGCTCTAAGACCAACATTGTAGCGCCCCCTAAGCTAGCAGCTGACTAATCCAAGAGATTAGCTAAATAAGAGGCATTGAAAATCTAAATCATTTACTTAAACAATCAATTTAGAAACCTGCTACAAAACTTAACCCAAAACTAGCCCCGCTCAGAAATATATATACAAGAACTTCTCTCAAATGATACATATACAATAGTCATTTGGTTTACAAATACAATATGCAATATAATAAACATAGTAAAAGTTAACCAACTAATGGAATAAACCCTTGAAGCTTTCGCTGCGCAACTCTGATCTGTCTCTGAAACTGAAAGTGGGAAAGGGTGAGCACATCTCCCTAAAATGGGTGCCCAATGGAAATAACAACTAGCTTTCAAGTAATCATTAATAATATTTGAAGACAATGCAGGTTTTATCGAAAGTCGATAATAGACGGAAAGACATTTAAACATACTGTAGAAACTTCTTCAAAGCAATTTAAAAGAACAGTAAAACATCCATAAATAACAGTAAACATCCATGTATGAGATGTGTGTTGCCGCACATGGGAAGAGTAATATTGATTCCAATTCCACACCGATTAGGTAATACTGCGGTGTATCGTCCTAGCCATAGAATAAGATATAAAGGAAGATAATTTTGGCCATGTAATATTGCGGTGTATCGCCCTAGACATAGAATACTGATATTGTGTCTGCACACATCTCATACAACACAAAGCACATAAATATTGATTTGTAAAACAATAATAAATACAAGAGAGTTCGTTATCGATTCCACCTCTTTTGATGACAAGCCTCGCATACCTTCAGATCCATAATCTACCGGTTCGTCCTTTGAATCGATCGTTGTTAATACAGACTAACTGTTAATCACACAAGAGTTCTAAGAATCCAGGCAAAATGGCTCACACAAGAATCATACAAGTCTATCTAATGATTCTAAGCCCATTTATAGTTCTACACCTTTTTACTACCAATCTTTAACATAATTAAGAGTTTACTAGTCCAATTAGATTGACTATATAGTCCCTAGCTAAGTCTTATGAATATCTACAACTTTGTAGAATAAGCCAAAGACTAAATCAGACCACAAGAGGTCCAAACATAAAAGTAGGATAACTAATCCTAAGCCCAAATCCACTAAATAAGCCCATTACATAAGACCTGGTCCACTAGGGTCAATTAACAGTCAAACTAAAAGTCAACGGGGTCAACCCACGATCAACGTCAACGTCAAATTCAAGTCAAAGTCCTGGTCAAATGGTCACACGAGTCAACTCAGTCAGTTGAAACTGATTTAGAGTGAGTTAACTCAGTCAAATGATCTAAGTCAAGAGAGTCGAATCAGTCAGACATCCAACTGACATAAAGGATACTGGCCTGAGCCACAACACAGGCCAAAGATTCTCACATAACTACAACACTAGTCCCAGTTCAACTTAAATCTATTCATTTGATCTAACCACAAACTAATCATTATTATGAATTCTACAATTTAAAATACAATTGCGATTTAAGCTTTACCTGCAATTGCAGTACTAAGCCATATTCGATCATCTCAATACATTCACTTAACTCTCATTTCAACAAAGACTCGCCATTCCACATCCAATGCATCAAATCCTATGACCATTACCACCACAACACATTAATTCAAGTAATTAATCTCAAATTCTCTCCAGTCCTTCTCAAACAACCTCAATCACTAGCACCTGCATCTCCGTCTTAGCATAATCAGCTAAGCAACATCACCACCACCACTTGTAACACTTCTAGTTACACCCATCCTGTACAACAATACCAATCATAAGTATGCAACTCAAACACTAACCACAGTACCACCATTTCTCATTCATTCAATCACCCCTCTAACATATCTTCATTTAACTAACCCACTAAAGTGAATAACAATCCCACCACTATTGCAGTTCAACCTTACTCCCTGCAACTTCAAAAACATCTCCATTACTAATCACATACCACATACTTTGACACTGTCTCAATCTTATTTCATAAAAACATCTTCTTTACAGACATTGTCATGTTAGAACAACTAACACTCAACAACACCACTATTTCGGTTTATCACTACCAACTGTAATTCAATTCCATATTCAACCAAAAATCCAAAACTTAGCTTGGTATACTGAGAAGACAATTACCTCAAATATCAACTCAAAAGTCTTCTTCTTCCGATAATTATTCAAAATTATTCTCATCTTTTCCATCTGCAAACCGTTAGACCCTTTCCCTATCGTCCGAGCAACTTGACTTCATTATTATACAAACCACCACCATAACCATTAACAACCAAAGCAATTCCACCAGATTTTCATGGCATCCACCCACATCTTTGTACTTCAAGTTCATTATCACCATCTCTACCAACATAGTAAGTTCCATCATCACTATCACCATTTCAAGCCCCCGTTGCTCATAAACTAACACCACCTCGCAATATTCATCACATTAATTCCCAATACTCTTCATGAAAACATAATCAAACCCTAATTCTTAAATTCACTACAAAAACATCTTCACAACCCTAATTAAACAATAACCCTTTTGTTCTTTATCTATTTGTAACTCTGTAAACCTATTAATTCCACTCCTCGAAATCGCATGAAACCCTAATTTCTCAAACCTTACCTTCTCAAAGACTAAATCTTCAAACTAACATCGTTAACTTCTTATTCACCTCACAATCTTCAAAACCCATTCTTCAATTTCTTCCTAATCATCACCAACTTGATTTCTAACTTCATCAGCAGAAAACCCTAACTCTTCAATTGAATTTCAATTCTTCTATCACTATATCTTTTCGATTCATAATTACTACTCATATTAGAAACACCACCACGATCAAACTCTTCATCGTCATCATCGATTTCTTTGATTTACAGAGAAACCCTAACTTCTAATTCATCTCATATTCGAATTTGAATCAAGAACAAACACCATCACCATCATCACCAACTACTAAAATATCTTCTCCACCTTTCGCCAAACGCAGAACTTCCATTTGATTCTCTCAAGCCAATAGAAGTAGAAGAACAAGAGAAGAAGGAAAGAGAAGAAAGAAGAGAGGAAGAGAAGAAAAGAAAAGAATGAAGAAGAAGAATAGCAAATTTATCTTCTCGGCTTGGTGTCGATAAGACACAGCATGTCTAAGTTGTATTAAAAGTGTTTATCCGAGAAATGATAATTTTACCCTTTGTACTATTCCAGTGATATCTTCTTTGGCCGGTATCCGAATGACACGTTCGAGTATTCCATTCTGCGTATATTTTCGAGATCTATCTAACGATACTAGTTTCGTATCTAAGTCGTTGTTAGATTAATTTCTAATAATTAAGTTCTATATTAACTAATCGAGTCACTAACGGCTTAATTGTATCTTGATCATCGCTAGACCAGTCAATTAGCGTTAACGAGTTTGAGGGTCTTTACAATACCCATGTTTCATTTTCTTCAAGTGAATTCATCTCATCTTCCATAACAAGTTGCCACTTGCTTGAATCATCAACCGCTAGTGCTTCTTTAATATCTTCAGGTTCACCTCCATCCTTAAGTAATAGACAATTCAAAGAATACCTTAGGTTTGGTTTCAGAGTTCTTGACGATCTTCGTACTTCTTGTGGAACTGTAGGAGTAACTCCCACTGCAGCAGAAGTTCCTTCACCCTGTACTTCTTTGCCATTAGCATTATCGTGCTCTTCTTGTACCAGACTTCTTCCAAAAACATCATCAATATCGATATACAACTCCTTATCGACGTTGCTTGACTTGTGTTGTATTCCTATCCTTTTACAGCTCACTCTCACTAAAATTAACGTCTCTACTTCTAATAACTTTGTGACCCTCATAGTCCCAAAGTTTATACCCAAAAGCATCATTTACGTAACCAAGGAATATACACTTCTTTTCTTGAGCACCTATCTTAGACCTCTCACCGGGACTAAGATGAACATAACCAACACAACCAAAAACTTTCAAATAAGAAAGATTTACCTTTTTTTCCGGTTCATATCTAATGGACTACTAGGTGTCCTATTAATTAGATAAGCAGCCGTCTCCGTTGCATTGATAGACACATTTTTGTGTCTAATTTGATCTCAATACTATATATTGTTGGCACTCGATTTTGTACTAATTTTGGTGTTTTGTGTGTTTGTAGGTATTTTTGAGCAATAAATATTTTTTGGAAATTCGGCTCGAAAAGTTGATAAAGGCACCCTCGGAGGACATTTGCTAAACAGACCCCTGCTTTGGATAAGGGGCACCTCATTTACTAAGGGGCACCTTCTTTACTATTTGCACCCCAGACAAAGAATCGCTAACCGCACCCCATCATTGGTTAAGAGGCACCCTCTCCTTCTTCATTTTGAAACAGATTCACGGAATTTATGGGAGATTTTAAAGATTTAAGGTAAAGATATCTTTTTGCCTATTATACAGGAAGTTTCCATATCTTGAAGTTAAAAGAGATTATATATTTATGAGTTGGTTTTTATTCAAAAGGAGAAAGAAAATCTTGGGTTTATTTAAAAAATAAAATAAGATAATATCCCTAGGATTTTATTCTAGCAAATAAAGAAGATTTGTGATAATGGAGAAAGAAATTATTCATGAAATATCTTTCATTAAAGAGAAGATCTGATGGAGTTATGGAAGAAGATTTTGAAAAGATGTTTGAGTAATGGGTTGTTGTGTATAAATAGGTGCTAGTAGAACCAAACAGGATTATCGAGAGATGGGAGTTTTGTGAGAGCAGAATCACTGTTTTATTCCTTTTCACCATTGTAAACACACCTTTTTGAGCAATGAAAAAAATCCTTTGAGTGTGTTTTCACCATGCGAGCTAGAACCCATCACTGGACGACGGAGGAAGCTGTTTTGCACCCATGTGATAATTCTATTTAATTCCTTTATGACTATTTGCACTATTATAATTGATTTATGATTTTTCTTGATTATTTGTGAATTCTGTTAGATGTCGCATGCTTAGCCTTAGGTACTTTAGATGCGTCATGCTTGTGAATTACATATAATTCTTTATAAAATCTACCTTGGCAAAGAATTAGAGTCGATGTTTGTTATTTTATGAGCTTTAATTGTCCGGAATTAATAGATGAACTGCATGAATGTGAGAATTGGTGGAATCCCGAGTCCCAGTAACTCTCTTCATCTTGTGACATAAATTGTATATTTTCTTTTTTTTTTTTATTATTTTTCTTTATTAAATCCTAAAATCAATTTCAACAAGTCCGAGTGAACGACAACTCTACTTACCACTATATAAAATTCGATTATACATGTGTCCAGAAGGACTCGGGCAAATAAGATTGCAACCTCATGCACCTTGCACGTGCATTCAACGTCCAATTCATACGTTCTGCTACTCCATTCTCCTGTGGCGTCCTTGGAACTGTCCTCTCCAAAAGAATTATATTTGTAGCACATAATTGTAAGAATTATGTTTTGTCATACTCACCACCGTTGTCTTACCTTAAACACTTCAACTTCAGACCAGTTTATGTTTCAACCAAAGCTTTCCACTTCTTAAACACTTCATACACCTCGAACTTATTCTTCATGAAGTAAAGCCACACCTTCCTTGAGTGATCATCAATAAAGGTGACATAATAATGGAACCCGCCGTGATATGCAACATCAATTGGTACCCATTCATCAGTATGAACCAAATCAAGTTTCTCACTTCTCAAGTCTCTGCCTCCTCTTCTGAAACTAACCCGTTTTTGCTTTCTAAGAACACAGTCTTCACAAAAACTCATATCAACAGACTTCACCTTAGGTAGATATCCTCCCGAATATAGAATCTTCATGTTCTTCTCACTCATGTGCCATAATCTTCTATGCCATAAGTTAGTGTCTTCACCACTACTAGCCACTTCTAAAGTGGTTCCATCTGAAGTCCGGTATAGAGTACCGACTCTAAGTCCACGATCTAATACCATAGCTCATTTATTCACTTTCCAATTGTGTTTCGTAAGCACAACTTCACAATCATCATCACAAACTTGGCCCACAGACACCAAGTTCTTCTTCAAATTTGGAACGTGTCGTACATCCTTCAATTTCCATGTCGAACCATTGACTTTCAAGATCACATCACCCAAACCAATGATGTCGCATGCTTCAACTTCACCTAAGAATACTTGGCCATAATATCATTCTTTATAAAAGATCATAATACTCTTATCACCCGTTGCATGGAAAGAAGCTCCCGAGTCTATAATCCAAGACTCATCTTGCTTGTCCTTAGAGAGTAGTAGAAAACCTTCCGTAATCACCTTCTCGTTATCAACAAGGACCTTCACCGGTTCCGCAGCTGCAACTAAGTTGACCTCTTCTTGATTACCTTTGTTTCCACCATTATTAGCACCTTTGGTTTCCGGAAAATCACGCTTGTAGTGTCCTACTTTATTACACGCCCAACACTCAACAACACCTCTAGGCCGGGATTGAGATCTCCCCTAGACTTCCCTTTAGACTTCCATCTGGATTTGTTGTTGTTGTTCCTATTTGAACTATTTCCTCTATCTTCTTCCTGCATACTTAAGGCCGAGCTTGAAGTACTAGAACTGTAACCTTGTTCTATTATTCTTTCTTCTTCAACAATTAACCTTTGTTGCACATCATCAAGCTTCAACTTCTCGCTCCCTGCAGAATTAATAATAGTTGTTCTTGCGGTTTCCCAACTCTTTGGTAATGATGACAACAACCGTAAAGCTTAAACTTCATCATCAAAAGTAATACTAACTTTTGAAACTTGAGAAATAATTGATTTAAACTTCCAAAGATGTGCTGAAATCGCTTTGCCTTCTTGCATTTTCAGATTGAATAGTTGTTCACACAACATAATCTTCCCAAGGCTGATGACTTTTGATACAACTTTTCAAGTTTATCCATAAGGTCCTTTGAAAAGGCGAGGGTACCCAAATATACCTCAAGCTAAAACTTTTCCTACCTATAAGTCCTTTCTCCGAAAGTGATTCTCTATGGACTGAGTCTAGACAATACAACTAATCGGTTCACACTTCGTGTGATTGTCTATGGATACGAGATCGAGACAATACAACAACGAAGTATGTTTACTTGATACAAAGGTTTGGAATTAACCAAACACAATAGGATTGCTTATCAAGTAAATATGAATTAATGTTTGTGTAATTTACTTTAAGTATAATAAAACAATGATAATGCAGAATAAAGTAAATGACACATCAAGATTCTTTTAACGAGGAATCGCAAATGCATAAAAACCCCAGGACCTTGTCCAGAATTGAATACTCTCAGGATTAAGCCGCTACACAAATTAAACCTACCTTCTTATAGTTGAGACCAAGCAACTAAACCTATAGTTCACCTAGTTCCGTCTGTATTCCCGCGCGTCCAACTTATGAATAAGTCACATACTTGGAACAATTACTTTGGTTCACATTACAAACAGTAAAGGAACAACAAATCTGTTTGGTATCAACTCTCTTCAACCTAGTGATGTGAGTTAGACAAAGGCTCTTCTGTTTATCTTAACATAAACTCCTTTGTCAGGTTCTTAGATCTATCTTATTCTCAATTACCTCCTAAGTAATTGTTAAGATTTTGCAATCAATACTTTTAATCACAAAGAATTTTATTGATGCCGATCTACACAACTAATCAATCCAATCTACCACAAGGATAAACTGATTATAGTTGGATCCTCTTATACCGAAACAATTATTGTGCACACCAAAGATTATGAACCCCGAATCAGAAATCTTCAATATATTTTTTGTCTTCAAATCTTCTTAGATCTTCAATAAACACCTGCTCACAACAACTTGAATCTCTTGTGATCAATCACGCACAGAACAAAGTCAGTTAACAATGGATTATCACAAGATTGTCTTTAGCACTAACAACAGTCTAAAGATCCCTGTCGAAACTTCAATCTAGTTTGAGTGAATCTTATATCAGAAGAGAAGATTCTCAAGCATAAACAAACTAGGTGCAATCAAAGTTCAACCACCGTTAGTCAATCAAATCAATCGAAAACAAAAGATAAACCGCAATTATCTAGTTTTCCACCAACGGTACTCGTAGAGCTTCTCAATCCCAAATAAGACTTTAAACTGAGCGGCCGTAAGAGATTTCGCCTAATTAGGTTACTCTCCTCTCCGAATAGGCGTCTACACCAATAACAACACAACCGAGGAAGTTTTCTGTCACGAAGGATTAGTTTCCTAGAAATGCAAACTTCAAGTATATATAGACAAGGAAGTTTGGACACCAACGAATTTTCAAAACCAAAAATATTCTCAAAGATATTCAATACATTCCAAATTCGTTTTTCATAATTCCTGGAAATGCTCTGTCCAAAATAATGATCGAAAATCTCTCTGGAAAATCTTAACTAGTAAATGCATATTACTAATTCTCATTTTCCTAAAATAAAATTAACAACCTTAAATAAAAAATTCTTAACTTATTTATTTCGATCCTGGGATTTTCTTCCTGTAGCTATTAAGGAATAACTTTGAATAATAAAATATAAACATTACTGCACGTTTTCAAAGTATGCCGGCATCCTTACTTTGTAAGTCCTCTTTCATACTTACAACCTTGAAACCGATTTGCCACACTTCCAAGCAAGTTTAGAATCGGTTCATCTGACTTTCAAAAACTATGCGATTGATTAAGAAACACTCAATCACAAATCATGGGTTTAATGGTTCTACCAAAACAAGTTTCAGTTCTACCTCCATGTGAGTACTGTGCATAGTCACACTAGCTTTCCAAAATTCGGTTGACTAGTGTTGATGGTGGTTTTTAGCTTAGGGTTAAAATCGTAAAATTATGCATCTGACATGACGGTACTATGACCACTAGCACACTTATTGAATCAAATAGCATTCCTACGTAAGAATTACCAGGGTACCCTTTTTTATATATACGTGTGTCATGTTCCACGACAGAACCCTTAATATTAACTGACATCACCTTTGTATATGCCAAACCCTAATTCTCCTACCGTGCCAATGGCAAACCATGTCATTCACGTCTCTGCGCCAAGGCATTCCAACCATGCCAGCCGCACCACCGTGCCAATGGAAAACCATGCCAGCCACATCTCCGCGCCAAGGCATGCCAATCATGCCACCCGCACCACCGTGCCAATGGCAAACCATGCCAGACACGTCTCTGCGCCAAGGCATGCCAACCATGCCAGCCGCACCATCGTGCCAATGGCAAACCATGCCAGGCAAACATGCCAACCATGCCAATGCCGCACCACCGTGCCAGCCACGTCGTCGCGCAAAGCATGCCAACCATGCCAGCCGCACCACCGTGCCAATGGCAAACCATGCTAGCCACGTCCCTGCGCCAAGGCATGCCAACCATGCTAGCCGCACCGCCGTGCCATTGGAAAACCATGCCGGCCACGTCTCTGCGCCAAGGCATGCCATCCGCACCACCATGCCAGTGACAAACGTGCCAGCCACCTCTCTGCGCCAAAGCATGCCAACCATGCCAGCCGCACCACCGTGCCAATGGCAAACCATGCCATCCACGTCTCTGCGCCAAGGCATGCCAAGCATGCCAGCCGCACCACCGTGCCAATGGAAAACCATGCTAGACACTTCAACCGAGCTATGCTCTAACATCTCCCCCTTTGTCAATTTTAGTGACAAAACTCTTACAATCATATGGATAAACAAATTACAATAATTCATTACACATACGCTTGATTCCCGAATTCAACAACACAATAACATGCATTCATTCAATCCTTAAATGTCGTTGTTGACATTATAATAACAAAGCTAGCTAATACTCCCCCTAAAGGTAAGATAGGTAGATTTCATCAATCTACACGTCTTTGTTATACCAATCAATATGATATGCTACTCCCCCTTAGTCTATGCTTTCACTCTTTCGTTAGATAAACATTTAAGCACAATGTTCTTTTTCTTAGTAATACCAATCAATACTAGTATCACTTGTTTACTCCGTATATTTCTCCCCTTTTATGTCACAAAATGACAAAGAAACGAAAAATAAAGGACAACATGAAAAGAATCTTACAAATCTCAAAATAGACTTGGAAACCTATAGAGTTAAGCACGAGGGTTCCACACTCCATTTTTGATAACCAATATCAAAACCGAAACTACAAAATAATTTGTTTTTATATGTTATCAAGGAAATAATTGCCCGAAGAAATTTTCCCAATTTAGTTTAGCAAACCAAAAGTCAACTAAGCACCTTAGTTCCTTTGCTAAACCGATTGTACAAAAACAATCGCTTTATTCGATAAGACCAAAATAAAGATAACTCTATTTTTCTCATCAGGTTCTAATTATCCATATAACTTAGACCTTTCACTTTTAAACAAGACAAGTACCAGGTTAGTTAAATAGCATTTCTTGTTAAGGCATTCGATTATACTTGAATAACCAAAACCTCTACTTTGATAAGTTTAACTAAGATAAACTTAGTTTCTCTTATCCGGAATCGAATTGGACTAAACAACTCATCCCGTAAACCTTTTTTTTCGTTAAGCCATAAATAATTCATACAAACCAATCATAAATCAACTTGCAAAATTATTCACCTCAACCGGAAGCAATTGAATCAACATAGAGATTAAAGCACCGCAATTGCACCGAAATTTTGTAAGCCTAAACAATTGATACCACATAATAAAGCAAGATAACAATAGTTTTTCTTAACCGTAACCAATTGAATCACACACACATCCATACACACATCAGGGAATAAAACATCAATTGAACCGAAATTTTGTTAAGCAAAAGCAAAAGCAAAATAATATATATATATATATATATATATATGAAATAAAATCAGGCTTTTCTTAAACAGGAAAACATATGCTTTTATGCTAAAACAAAACCGATTCAACATATTGTGACTTTTTCACATACTGTTTCTACAAGAACCCCTCATGATCCTTTGATAAAGATTACCAACATGGGCTAGAACTTAATCATGCTAAATCAAAAAGTCACCCAAACTATAAGGGTTCACAATATTATGAGATCGAATATCAAGGTAATAAAACCGAAATCAAACATCCCATATGTATTTGCAGGAAATCCCACACTACACCCCTCACTAGAATTTACTCAACTAATCCATTTGAAGATGAATAACTATAGCTTTTATTGATTATTTTCTAGAAATGTTTTACAAAAGAAGATAGAACAGTGCTAAGAAATTACAATCACTCTCAATTTTCTCTTTCCTAATGACTTGCTTAACAATTCGAAAAGAACCCCCTACAACAGACTTACTCACCCCTTTATATAGGGTAGTACACAGTGGATGACAGCTAAGTTGTCCTTTATTTTCGGAATAACTCGCAAGTGTCGCAAGTGTATAAGTGTTCATCCTCGCGACATTCTTAACCTTCGCCATATTTTCACATCTTCCTCGTGTTCTTGCTGTCGTCATTCATTGCGTCATTTATTTTACTTCCCTGCGACTCCCTCGCAATGTCTTCATTTATTAATCTCGCGAAGTATTGATGTCGCGATATTCTGATCCTACATCTTGCCTCTTCTCATGTCTTCTCTGCGAAGGAGAGAATGTCATGAGAACCAATATTTTGAGATGCCGCAATTGCTCATCTTCCAACATTTTGAAGTGCCGCAATTGCTCATTTTTATCTCGCAATTGTTCATTTTTATCTGTTTTATTCATGTACGGAATTTATTATAGGTGTCTCCTCTTTCACTCTTTTCTTGACACGTCTCTTTCAACCATTTATTCTTGACCATTCACGTCCCATCTCGCATTAAATGCATTTGTTTTCTCGAGGATTCTCCTCTCTATATATAGTTTTCTTACCCTTCTCTTTTTCTATTTTATTTTCCCTCTGCAACTTTCCTTCAACTTTCTTCCTCCGCAATTTGCGCTTCTGCTACTGTAAACCTCCCCCTTTTTTCTTTCTCTCAATCTTCAATTCTCCATTCATTCCCATACTCTAATAATGGCTTCACTTGGTCGTACATATAAACCCCTTTTTGAGGAAACTCAAAAGAATTTTCAAGAGAAGGGTTTCATCTTATCGACCATTCCTGATCAAAAGTCTTCATCTATATTTTCTGCAAAACTATTTTCTGATCATCAGTGTGATGATCAGAAAATCATAGTCTCGCTAGGTCAACTCCTTGCAGGCCTTCCAATTCCTCTATACAATCCCGAGATACCTTTATTCTATGAAATTCTTGCTCATGAGAAATTCTCGCGAGCTATTTACCAATTGAGCGGCAACTGCATCTGCCTAATGCTTGAATTCGCCAATCGTGGCGCTGGTAAAGGATCTTTATATCCGATGATGTCAAAGATCCTAGATTCACAAATTTACCAATAGTCGCCGAAAATATACCGTAGAAAATTTCTTTGCGAATTATACAAGAATAAATATGAGAAATGATAAATCTCACTGGGTGCTCGATTGAAGAGAAAAGATAACATTGATGCTTTGATAAGTCAGCTCATGCAAGATATTGATCGGCACTCGTGCAAAAATAATGTTCCTCGGCACTCCAAAGATGAGAAGTGGTGGGTTGTTCCTTTATTTCGAGTGGTCCCTATATCGCAGTTCACATGTACTCCTGCGAATCTCGACTATCACCCCTGAATTTAAGTGGCCCGAAAAGGCAAAAGAGGTATACTTCCTATTTCGATTTACTTTTGCGATATTTCTTTCCTCTTATATTTACTAGATTTGCAAAATCTTGATTACCAAATTGAAAAAGCGTTATAATAGACGTCCAAAACCAAGTACTCTGGCGATACTCCGATCGATCACGGATGAAGTAAGAAATACTTTCTTTTGTTATTCTTAACAATATTGTTGCCTCTATTTCTTATCTTCATTCGTGTGTGAAGGTTATTGAAGAAATAGACATTCCCTGCTGCGAAGGTTATTGAAGAAACAGACATCCCCCTTTGCTGCGAAGGTTAAGGGCAAGAATAAAATCACTTTTCGCAAGGATAAGTCTTCTCCCATTTTCTAAAAACGGAAAACCCATCCCTCTTCTCGTTCTAGTTCTCAAACCAGCGAGAGCTCGATGAGGATGAAAATGAGGTTGGTACTTCCTCTGCGAGGGAGAATCAATCGACTACTTCTGCTATGGCGCAATTGTCTAGTGTCTTCTCCGATTCTATGTAAGGATTAGGAGATGAACATTTATCTGCTACTTGCGAAGCTCTCGCTAAAATTTGCGATGCCCCCTTGCTAGTGGACAATGATTCTTTTGAGGAGTTTCCGAACATTGACTTCCAGTTTCTTAAATGCTCTCAATGCTTTGGTATGTTCATATTCCTTTGCTTCTCTCGTAATTTCGATTATAAGCTTTATCTTAACAATTTCTTTACTTTCCTTTATAGTCCGGGAGAGCTTCCTTTGTTGTTGCCTCGGATCTCGAGAAAAGATGCGACAACCTTGAAAAGAAAAATCTCCAACTCAAAGAGAAGATCCAAGAACTAGAAATTGAAGTTGCGATGTCTCGCAAGAAAGATGAAAGAATTCAACAGCTTGGAAGTTGAGTCTCTTCTAAGACTAAAATATCTACTCTCCAAAGTGCAAATCAACAACTTTATGTTATAAAATTTTTACTCTTCAAGTCGTCTTTATTTTGTCATCTGCTTTTCTTTGCCTGATTTATTATTTTCGCAGACATATATAATCTCTCTGAAGAAGCCATTCTTCTCCATTCATTTCCCGAGCCTATGGATAATGATGTTCTTCTCACTCATCTCAACGAATCTTTAAGTAGTTCGTCAAATAAAGTTGATTCCTTTCCATTAAATGAACTTCAAGCCAAATATCGTCTCTTAGAGATTGAGCATAGATCTAGTTTAGGTTTAGCTAACCGATTTAAACAAATGTATCTTGATTCACATAAGAAAACCAAAACTTTAAGGAAGAAAATTAGTGGCCTTATAGATGATAAAGACCGCATTTCTAATAAAGGTGCACAAGCATTAGCAAAATTTCAAAAATCTCTTCTCGAAGTACAAATTGAACGAGATGAATCTCTTCGTCAGAATGCATACTTAATGAGCGAGAAGATCAAATTCGTTCGCTTCTCCTTATAAATAATGATGATGAATTCGCTTGGGCTGCGAAGGTTCTAGATAATGCCAGGAATAACTTAGGTGTTGATGTTAGCCTTCATGTCGAAGCATACTGCATTGGTTAAAGATATGATATCCGACGAGAGAAGGTTGTTTATTATTCCTTTTACTTTATTACTCCTTTCTTCCTCAAGTATTGGTATTAACTTATTGTCACTTGTTTTGCAGACGCCGAGAGGAGATTTCAGACAAGGATTGAAGAACTTGAATATGAAAAAGAGCAGCTCGCAAATGGCCTTTCTCTCCGCGACATCAAATATTCCAAGTTGAAGAAACAACTGCAAGCTACGATAGCGAAATTTAATAACGATGTCGTTTGTTTTATAATCAAACTATTTAAACAGGTTTGCAATGATCACCGCATTCCTCTTAGTTCATATCCTTGTCTTCGCGGTGATATTCCCCCAAGATATGCCTTTCTCGGATGTCTCTCGATAGTGAAGCTAGCGAAGAAGAAGAATCGCAAAAAGAATGATGGAATTGAAGAATCTGACAAAGAAGAAGAATCCTCAAAGAAATAACTTCTTTTTCTTCTTTCGGTTCTTGTAATATCTGTATATATACCCTTTTAATCTTCTATTTCTATAATCCCTCATTTTAAATTTCTTGGATTGCTAAATATGAATTCAATCTTTGTTTTCTTTACTTGCGCATATTAATCAAGCAATTCTTATTTGTAATTCAACCGACCAAAGATTATGAATACATAAATCTATCATGTGGAAATGAATAACAAGATTTTATCCTATTCATTCCCATACTTGCCTCTCATATTTATTTTCAAATGAGAGATTTGATCAATTATCTCTGTTATTTATTATCTCTGAAGAAATATATTCGTTTTCGCAAGCTTATTTGCTTCCTCAATTTTTTGTATGGCTATATCTTTTTTTATGTTGAAGTTTATCATTGCGACAAGATCGCAGGACGTCTTCACAAATGAAGAAATCTATTGATCTTGCCTTATCATTTCATGTGTGGTCTTATTTTTCCTTCCTAATTAAAGGTCTTATTTCGCCACCCCTCGTTGCGACAAAATCGCAGGACGTCTTTACATTTTCATGTAATGACCCATTGATCTTGTCTTATCGGTTCTAAGTATTTTTGCCTCTGCAGGATACTTTATTTTATGACAATATGATAGGCTTAAATACTCTTGCGAATGTAAAATCCCATGACATTGCCATCTTCGCGACGAGAAATCGCAGGACGTTTTTACATTTTCATGCAAAAACCCATTGATCTCGTCTTATCCTTGCGTTAGTATTATTGCCTCTACAGATCATCGCACAAATATGACAAGCCTAAATTTCCTTGCGAAAATAAAGCCTCATGACATTTGCGTCTTTTGACACTTATCGCCTCCCTAATGGAGGGTGCCGCCTTATCTTCTCCCCCCGGTTGCCCCTTCAGGAGGCGACATCGCCATACAAGACTAGCTCCTCCCATTTGGTCTTAACAACAACCATTGTTTTCGCAGCCTCTTATCCCTTATACCTATATGGTTTATGGTTACAAGACTGCACCCTAAGTGGAGTTTTCTTCTGGCCGAGTGCAGCATATACCAAGACTTGCCAAGAATGGTCGAGACACTTCAAATGCCCCAGGCACTCTTGGCTCAACCGTGTACCCCGGCGCCTGATGAGTGCCAAATATTGCATATTTCTACATCTATTTATTGGCATTTAACTCATCTTTTGTGCTCAGAAATCAGATATTATCCCATTACTCGTGTTTTCTTTGTTTTCAAGAATAAATATTTGTATTATTTAATTTTGTGTTTTTAGGTAGTAAATAAAGCTCGGAGAAATTAAGGAGCCAAAAGAGAAAAAAACTGGAGGCAAGCGTCTATGGAACATAAAGACAAAGCCCGCGCAACAGTTGCAACCCAACAAGGAGCAACCCATCTACAAGATATGGGCTTGAGCTATCCAAGACCCGGCCCGTGACCCGGATCCGAGCCCGTCCATTCCGAGCCGTTGATATCTCCATCCTATGCATCCTACGGTCGCTTCACCCATCACTTCGATCCTTGCTGTGCCCGCTTCACACCCAAGTTGCCTATACCTACACCATCGACAAAACCTATTTTCACTTTCTCTTTCTTTCTTCATCTTCTCTTTCTTTCACCCGACCATTTCATAGAAACCCTTACCTCCCCTCTCTTCCTCCCTCTCCCTGACAAAACCAAAACCACCACCTCCATCTCCTGTCATCACAACAGCCGCTCGCCTCTCCTAATCGCTCTCTAGCTCTTTCGTAGCTTCTTCCCTAGGAGCTAAGAGAGAGATAGAAAGAATTAGGTTAGAGTTACATCAAATCAAGGGAAAATCAGGGTGAGGAGTTCTCAGAGCCGCACAAGCATAGGAGACAACCGATTAGGTTTTTGGGTAAGAGGGTATTCGATTATTTTATGTTTTGAAGTGAATTAGGGTTTTGAGTTTTGCATGTATAAATAAGGTTGAGATGTGTGTGAAAAACCTTATGCCTGGGCTAGCCAGAGCACCACTTTAGAGTTATTTTGTGTTATTTATTTTGAATGTTCTAATTTAGTTTATCGGGGTGTTGATGAAACCCCGATTTTCATGTCAAGCACATCTATATTAGGTTTATTTCTTGTCATGTGTGATATTATGAATGATTAGTAGTTAACTATTGAAGCTTATGAGCATGTGATGAGTCAGTCTTTAAGAAGACAGCTCATACTAGGGGTTAGTTAGCAAAACTAGTTAATAAACATCTAGTTTAGACTTTCATGGGAAATCTCAAGAACATAGCTTCAATTAGAGTGCCTGAACATGAGATTAGAGGTGGATTCACCACCCGGATGCTCTCAATCTTGTTACAACCTTTTGCACCTTAGTTTAGAGTCACAACTCCAACCAACTCGATCGTTTGGACACTAAAACCCCCATATTTGTGTTACATTCCTTTGAAGTCACCTGTAAAATCCTTAGATCAACATACAAAGCACCACAAGTCTCTCGTGGTTCGACCCGTATTTGCCCAGGGCGCATAGTAGACACCGTGCACTTGCGGTTTAATTTGTAGGCAAAAATGTACCACTTCCCAAGCCTACCAAGTTTTTGGCCATGCGGAGATTTGGCGTGTGCTGTGCTTGATTCTGTGCTTGCTTCACTGACTTGCAATTCTTCCCTGTACATAGTTACTTTGAATTATTGTTTTTAAGCCCTGTATTAGTGTAACTTTACCTTTTATCACATGTTTTAGCTGTAACTTAGTAAGCATCTTAGCCCTGTAAATACTAGTTAGTTGCATTACATATAAACTGCAAAGCCGTAGTTTTAACTGTCAGTCATCCTATTCTCTTAGTCTCTTTGTTAGTTAGTTTTCTTGGCATCATCACCCCGCCTTCATTGTTGTTTAAGGTTTGAATACTTCTGAGTACTGACCAGTTCAGTTGAGCCAGCAGGTGCATGCTACACCACTGCAGAAGCAAGAAAAAGCAATAGAAGGAGAAGAACACATTTGCTATTTGGGCTAAACTCGGTTGGTCATTCTAGAACTTTATTATACTATATTTGTGTATGAATGATGAACCGTGATCTCCTGATAACCTATCCGCTTAAAAAAGCATTATACAAACCCTGAAACATCTGGAATTAATTTGCATGATCCCTTGATAGCTTGAATTGCAATTATGTTAGCCGAGTATGCCATGTCTCGTGTCTTTGAATTGTATGGGTGTATGCATGAATCTTCCATCACATCTTTGAGCTTTGTGTCAAACTGATCTCTGAGCAATACATTGCATCATCATTGTATATGCACTCGTATCACCCTCGCATGAGCAATAACCCTGGGATCTCTCGAAATTTGTGCATAGCCCCCATGATGTTTGAAGCAAAATTGTGTTGGCTGAAACCTTTTGCTCTTGGGTAATTTGTGCATTAAATTCTTTGCTTTAACAACACCAAATGGCCCCCATTAGTCGTTGAGCTTGAGTGCAACCTGGTTAGCCTAGGTTAGCTGTAGCCGCAAACCCAAGGCCTGTGCTTTAACATGGTTTTTGAGTGTTCTATGCTGTGAAGTCTTGGCCTCTACAAGGCCTGTGCTATAACCCCTTAGTTCCATCTGCCCTGTGCTCAACTCTATCCCCTGAAGCTGTTGAGTGTGAGTTGCACTTGGATATCCAAGTCAAAAGTCCAAGTGAAATCAATCAGACAGTTGACATCAACTCGACCGTTGACATCAACTCGGGTGGGTTGATGCCATCCGCCCCTGTGCCCTATGCATGTGAGACCCTATTGTCATCCCTGCTTGACCTCGTTGTCATAAATCGCTCATCCAGTACATGTCAAGAATGCTGAAATTGAGTATATGAGTAGCTGCTGATCTGTTGCCTGGATGAACATGCTCAAAACCCCTGCATATTTGCCAAACTGTGCATAAATCTCTGGCATTGAGCTAAGCCATCTGCCCTACAAATCATTGAGCATTAACCTCTAAAAAATGTAACATCAACCAGCCTGTTGACTTCATCTCCTTTCTAATTTTTTGTGCATACATCCCGAGTACCGGGGTTACTTGATTGTGTTGACACTCGAGCATGTTATAAAGAGCTTAACCTTGTTCATCTTTGCATCAAAGATCTTTGCATATAATTAGTGAAGCTTTGAATCGCATGATCACCGCTAAAGTATTGAGCTGCCCGTGCTCGTACATCACCGCTTGAGTGAAATTTCTTCATCTGTTGTATCTGTTTTTGTGGCACTAGAATGAATGCTAGGTAACTGACTTTGTGTCAGCAATTAACTTGTTTTTCAAACACATACACAGTTTTCACTCTCATTGATCACCTGTCAAACTTCACATAATCATGTTCTGTGCATATAACATGTGCATAAGCTGAGCTGCACTTAGTTCTGTGCT
This sequence comes from Papaver armeniacum, assembly GCA_023531295.1. Lineage (NCBI taxonomy): Eukaryota > Viridiplantae > Streptophyta > Magnoliopsida > Ranunculales > Papaveraceae > Papaver > Papaver armeniacum. The sequence continues at coordinate 262,939 of JAJJWW010018703.1, read as the reverse complement.
GTGCTGTGTTGTTCTTTGCACATAAGCCATCCTAAGCTGTGATGTGCACTATCCAAAGCACCCCTGTGTGCTAGAATTTGTGTATGATTTTTGTGAGAATTGTGTTTTACAACTGGGCTTTGCATAACTAGTGCAAACTGAACCCAGAACCTGGGCTGCATAAATTGGGCTCTGATCCTTGCCAATCTGTGCACAAATTGAAGACCAATGTGCAACAAATCAAAACCCACTTAAACCAAACTGAGCCCACAATAGCTGGGCTTTGCATAGCAAGTGGGCTGTGTAACTGTCATAACCTGGGCTCTGCTAACATAGCTGGGTTGCACATAACCAAGCTAGAGCCCACATAAACCAAATCTGCCCACAAAACCAAACTAAGCCCACATAAACCAAACCAATTTGAAGCCCACTGTACACTGGGTTTCCATAACCTTTGGGCTGTGCATTTGCATAACTTGGGCTTGCATCTGGACTTAGTATACTTGATGTGTGCTAAGCTATAGTGCTTCTTTTTGAGCCCAAATTGAGCTGCTAGATCATGTCAGGATTTTGGTCTGCAACTGGGGATGGGAACAAATCCATCAGAGAACTTGCTTACGAGCATGATTCATGTTACGAACCCCCCACATACCATAGTGATTTTAGGAAGTACTATGAACCTTCTCAGGGCCCTGACCTTGAATATCCATACCCTAATCATTATGAGCACATGTATCATCCACCACATGTTGAAAATGAACACTTTTCTCATACCCAATCATCACTTCTCGATCAATTAAAGCTCAAGTATCTCGCTTTAGAAAGGCAATTACATGAGAAATCTGTCGAATCTAATTCCCCTAGGCAATATGAAATATATGCTTGTACCTTATGTGGTAGCTTAGGCCACCCCGTCGAGAATCTGCTATATTTTGCATGATTTTAGCGATCTAGGGAAAGCCATGATAATCCAAGATACGAATTGTCTAGAAATGACTATAACCATGCACACATGCAACATCCATCACAGTGGGAAATCGAACAATATTATACTCCCCCAACCCCTTGTATACAGTCACTAATGGAAAGGCTCATAGAGCAAAACAAGGATATACTTGGATGGAAAATGCAATGTTGTTATGATGATGATGATGAATATGAAGAGCATGTGTATTTTGAAAATGTAGTGGAATCTTCAGGTTCAGAGACGTTAGGCGTCTCTTCTCTGAACCCTATGAATGATACGTCTTCTAACATTCATACATGTGATGTTAACTCTGAGTTTGGGTTTGTGAAATTCTTCAGTGAAAGTGAGCATGCTACACAACTTGTTTGTGACTTAAGAAAGGATGAATCTTCTGTTGACACTAATGTTCTTTTGGATCATGATATTATTTTTGTGTCTCGATTCCTCCCATGTCACAATATGTTGCCTCCTCCTCTGATGATTATGACATGGAGATTGATGAATTGTTCTATGCAGGTGAGCATGATTTACCTTTGTCTGACCTTAGGAAAGTGTGTGATGGTGCAAATGATCTTATACATGAAAACAACTTAGATGTACCTAATCTCTCTCCTAAGGCACAGATTGAAATTCCTCCACCAAACCTAGGTGTAGTTTGTAACAAAATTGCAAAACCAACTTTTCTGAAAATGCCTAATTTAGGCCTAGAGCTTTGTGCTTCCCAAGTCCTTTTGGACTATTTTTCATCAAAGTATAACACTTTTAAGGAACCACAGGTTGGAATGTGTATGTATGTTCCATTGTTATTAGCAAAACTCATTTTGAGTTAGACCTTTTGCATGATGTACCTTTAAAATTGCAAGATTTTGTGCTCAAGAACACATCTGTCTGGTGACAAGTTTAGGTTTGGGGGTAACTTGTTCACATATGCAATCTTTCCTGCACTCTCATGTTATATTTGTGTAAGGATGTTGATGCTTGTACATATTGTCTTTTGGGTTGATCCTCAATCCTTTAGATTGTTGGTATATGGTGAATTTTCATTGTATATAATCCAGTAGGACTTGTTAAATTTTCTTTTCTTGAATCGGTTGAGTCTTCTTGTACATATATTGTGCTAATCCGATATGATCTCCACCGAGAATGTTGGATTCTAGCCTTGACTAATGAAGCTCTAACCTTGCTCCCGCCGACATACCCCATGGTAATCTCTTCCCTTTTCTCTTTTCAGCATAGTTCTCATGGTATGTGACTTTTTAACATTTTATCATCTGTTGACACATTGAGGACAATGTTTGATTTAGGTTTGGGGGTGTATTTGCATATAGAGTTTTTAGTCTTTTATTTCAAAAAAAAAAAAAAAAAAAAAAAAAAAATTCAAAACTCTTTGCAAATAAAAACCTCCAACTTTTAGAGTCACTAGCATGCTTCTAGCTATGTTTACATAGAGAGTCTGACCGAAATAACAGAACTTGGAAGTACTGGAGAACACAATCGGGTTTCTTAGTTGATTAGAGCGTTAAAGTTGGATTTAACCATACAATCGGTGGAGGCTTAATTAGGTGATGTTTAGATATTCGGTAGTAGAATTGTGATCACCCATAGTGGAGACTACCCATTTTACATCAAGTGAGGCACCAACCTTCAAATTTTTTTGCAACTTTCTAGAAAAGCTGTTAGAGTGTGTGTCACCGTACGTCAATTAATTTTTGTCAATCATGGGTAGGAATGGTGAGCTACCCAACCCGTACCACTTTTTGAAGAGACTACTTTGATCTCTTGAGTGCTAATTTTTGTCAATCATGAGGGTGACGTTTTTAAAGATGAAAACTTCTTCTAAATACCGATTTGCAGAATTAGCATCACTCTCCCTCTCAACAACATCAAAAGGCTCTTAGATTCATAGAAACACATCATCGTCTTTTGATCTCTTGAGTGCTAAGTCAATCATGTGAGCATCATCTTCTAAATACCGAATATTTGAAGAAAAGTTGAAATAGTCCAAGGTTTACGTGCAACAAAGGAAAGAAAAGAAAAGAAGATGAGGATTAATGAAGTTTGTGAAAAATTGAGTTTATTGTTATTTCCATTTCATGTACTAAGTTTAAAAAAAAAAAAAAAAAAAAAAAAAATTGTAGTTTATTTTATGTGTTTAGTTACCACCAAGTTATTATGATTTAAAAAAAAAAAAAAAAAAAATGTTTGTCAAGTTTTTGTGAAGTTCAGAAGTTCGTCATCAACATTTGAAGACCGAAGACCGAAGATTGAAGACGTTTCTATGAATGCTGAGAGATTGATATTAATTGTCGATCGGGTGAGAAGGTAAGTGAGTACTCCCTTCCTTGCTAATGGTTGATTTCCTTTCTTAGAGATCATCGAGAAAAAGATTCTTTTTGTCCACACTTCTGGAGTCTCCGAGGAAATTATTTCGGAAGGTTATCCTTTTACCTACAACGTGTGCAGGATTTCTCTCTTTATTCCTGCTGCACACATGAGAGACTAAAAAGCGATCTTTTTGAGTGCAATTATCATAAAACCCTAATGGTGAGGCGGAACTCGAGGCTTATGATCACAATCGAATCAAAATCTTTCATATGGTATGGTTATTTCTCGCTCAAGCACTTAAGGATGAGAATGCGTTCTTTGGTAGTTCTAACTTCTTATTACTAGCATGCGTGAAACTCTATGTCCTCATAGCTCCTTGGATGCTTGAGACTCTTTTACACTCGAAGTTGGAGAAGGTTTTGTGGGTACACCTCTCGGTAAACCCTCACGAGACTACAACTCGTCCACTAGGGACACCTAGGGGTTTAAAGGCTTAGTGCATACGCTAAATGCATTCGAGAGACCCGCGACGGTGGTATAGTTAGGATTTCTTAATTTCTGTTTCACTTGAGGACAAGTAAAATTCGGTTTGGGGTATTTGATGAGTGCCAAATATTGCATATTTCTACATCTATTTATTGGCATTTAACTCATCTTTTGTGCTTAAATCGAGATATTATCCCAGTTCTCCGTGTTTTCTTTGTTTTCAAGAATAAATATTTGTATTAATTAATTTTGTGTTTTTAGGTAGTAAATAAAGCTCGGAGAAATTAAGGAGCCAAAAGAGCAGAAAATTGGAGGCAAGCGTCTATGGAACAGAAAGCCAAAGCCCGCGCAACAGTTGCAACCCAACAAAGAGCAACCCATCTACAAGATATGGGCTTGAGCTATCCAAGACCCGGCCCGTGACCCGGATCCGAGCCCGTCCATTCCGAGCCGTTGAGATCTCCATCCTATGCATCCTACGGTCGCTCCACCCATCACTTCGATCCTTGCTGTGCCCGCTTCACACCCTAGTTGCCTATACCTACACCATCGACAAAACCCATTTTCACTTTCTCTTTCTTTCTTCATCTTCTCTTTCTTTCACCCGACCATTTCAGAGAAACCCTTACCTCCTCTCTCTTCCTCCCTCTCCCTGACAAAACCAAAACCACCACCTCCATCTCTGTCATCACAACAGCCGCTCGCCCCTCCTAATCGCTCTCTAGCTCTTTCGTAGCTTCTTCCCTAGGAGCTAAGAGAGAAATAGAAAGAATTAGGTTAGGGTTACATCAAATCAAGGGAAAATCGGGGTGAGGAGTTCTCGAGCCGCACTGCACAAGCGAGAGGAGACAACCGATTAGGTTTTTGGGTAAGAGGGTATTCGATTATTTTATGTTTTGAAGTGAATTAGGGTTTTGAGTTTTGCATGTATAAATAAGGTTGAGATGTGTGTGAAAAACCTTATGCCTGGGCTAGCCAGAGCACCACTTTAGAGTTATTTTGTGTTATTTGTTTTGAATGTTCTAATTTAGTTTATCAGGGTGTTGATGAAACCCCTGATTTTCATGTCAAGCACATCTACATTAGGTTTATTTCTTGCAGTGATATTATGAATGATTAGTAGTTAACTATTGAAGCTTATGAGCCGTGATGAGTCAGACTTTGTAAGAAGACAAGCTCATACTAGGGTTAGTTAGCAAAACTAGTTAATAAACATCTAGTTTAGACTTTCATGGGAAAGCTCAAGAACATAGCTTCAATTAGAGTGCCTGAACATGATATTAGAGGTGGATTCACCACCCTGATGCTCTCAATCTTGTTACAACCTTTTGCACCTTAGTTTAGAGTCACAACTCCAACCAACTCAGTCGTTTCGACACTAAAAACCCCCATATTTGTGTTACATTCCTTTGAAGTCAGCTGTAGTAAAGCCTTAGATCAACATACAAAGACCACAAGTCTCTGTGGTTCGACCCGTATTTGCCCAGTTCTGCATAGTAGACACCGTGCACTTGCGGTTTAATTTGTAGGCAAAAACAGACCACTTCCCAAGCCTACCAGCGCCTTGAGCATACACTCGACTCCTTGGAAGAGACCTCGGGCGTCCAACCAGGGTATAACCTTATATATATAGTTGGAAATCCAAGGTATCTCTCCTGATAGGCTTTCATGGGCCCCAAATCTCCATGACTCGGGTTCCGGGAGCGGTGTAACCTTTTCACCGAGCCATGTCAAGAGATACCCCTTATATGACGCACTTTAGGTCTTACATTTGCCTCTTGCGAAATATCATTCGCGAACTAGGGTGTACGCCATAAAGGTTCGTCCCATTCACTCACTCTTTCATTTTTGTTAATTCATTCAATCATTCATTTTGTTTGCGAAGCTATCGCACAATCTTACATTGTTTAATCATTTTTGTTTTTCAATTCTTCAATCAAATTGTCATACACTCTTGATGGCGAGATCCTCGCATATTTCTTCTTCAATTATTTTGTCTTCCTCTTACCCTTAACAAGCTTTTGTTATTGCTTTTTGATGATTATTCACTTCTTACACTTTTTGCTCCTGCTGCTCTCTGCCTCTGCACCATTCAAATCTCTTAATGATTCCTTTCCATCATAATTTTCAACTGTTTTCATGCACTTGTTTCGCAATGTATCTTCTCCTCTTACATCAAGGGCATCCACCATCAATCTTTCTCTTCTTTGTTCATCTTTTGCATGTTGCTTCCAACCCTTTCTTTTCGGCTTTCTCTTCGCAACTCTCCACGTCGATCTCATAGCATTTTTGTCCTTCCGTCCAATCTCCCTTATAATTCCGACACCGCTAGGATGAGGAAATTTTATGCATTGATGATAAGTCGACGCTTACGCCTGAGGAATTTCGTGCAACCATGGCCTTCCGATCAATGCATTATAAGGGGACTCCACATCGACTACACAGAACTAAATCCCCATTGATAATCCTTGCAAGGGTATTCTCATATGAACTTCTCTTTTAGGATTATTCGCTGTGCCATTGAAACCATATATCTTATACGTCCGAAGGTATCAATTCTTCATCCTTCCCCCCCCCCCCAGTCTTGTAGGTATGGTAGAAAAGAATATTTACCGAGCTCCCCGTATCAATTAAGATTCTATTGATCGCCTTGACAATTCTGCTCGGCTTCCTCGTCTTCGCCATCTACAGTTTTGGATTAATTTCCAATTTTACAACCAATGGGTTGTCATGCGTCTCTCTCGCCTTCGGAATCTCTTGATGCGGTGAAAGAAATAATCTGCATTTGCCATTCTTTTAATTGCGATGTCTTCGCAATGTTCATCACTTCTTTATTATTAGCATCCCTCGCGAAAACCCTACTGAGAACATTATCATGAAAATCTTCAATTGTTCGATGCAGAATGTACAATGGAGTTGCAAAACAAATTTTTAGCTTTCGATCCAACTTCTATTACGAATGTTTCTTTCCCCTTTGCTGAATTTGTTCTGTGCATTTTTGGTGGTGGTGGTAATGGCTGAACCTTCTCTTCACTTTTTAGAAAATGACTCATCTTTCCTTGGTCAATCATTCTGAGGATGATTCTTTTTATATTTCTGCTGTCATTTGTTAAGTGTCCATGAAAGCGGTGGTAAGAACAGAACTCGTGACTTCTATCACTTGGTGGTGGCTCATTCCCCATGTTCCATGGCGCAGGTATGTTTTCCATCAAGAGTATAGCTTCCCATATTTTTCAACACTAGTATTTAATGGTGGCATTTTGATTTCTTCCCATACTACTCGTGACGTCGCTGCCCTCCATGATAATTCTCCGCCTTGACTTCCATAAGTTTCTTGGGATGATCAAGTCTTTGAATTTTGTTATTGCCGCCACGGTTTGTAGTAGTTCCTTTCTCTGTCAAATTCTTCTTGATCACGGCTTCCCATGGCTACTATCTTTGGCTGTCCATCATCTATTATCCTTTCTTGTTGACCTTGCGAAGTGCTCGCCACCGTGTTTATCGATTTGGGTAATAAACTTGCATTCGCACGTTTGAATTTGTATTCGCAACTGGGTATGATTCCATCTCGTTTTGCCTTTCCTCTAAAGCAATATATTCCTCCTGAAGTTCTCGCAACTCAGTCATTGTAATTGTATTCTTAACTCTAAATATTTGAATATATAATAAATTGGTTGCGAACATAGTATTTATGAATGATAAAATGAGATATCTTTCATCCACTCGTCCAGCCATCTCGCTACACATCGTCTTCCATCTCACAGTTAAGTGTCTTAAACTTTCGCAACTCTTTGTTTCAGCCCAAATACATCTTCAATTCCCGGTAGCGAGGATTTGTTACTTATATATGCCCCTAAGAATATAGCTTGTAAATGGTTGAATGACGTGATTGTGTTTCTTGGTAAACCCTCAAACCATTTCAAATGCTTCTCTGTTAAACTTGATGCAAAATATTTGCATAATATGGCATCATGATTTTCCCATTGCAACATACATCTTACATACGCTTTGATATGTTGTATTGCACAAGTTGTTCCATCAAAAATGCTGGTTAATGCGGGTAAATTGCACTTTGGAGGTATTCCTCCCAACTCGCACCTCTAGTGTAAAGGGGGTTTTCGCGACTTCTTCGATGGCCTCATCCAATTGTATTCTTCCTCCTCCTCTTCTATTGTTCAACATTCCTCTCATCTCTTCCAAATCTCTTAAGATTTGTTCATTTACATCGTGGTTCGAATTTATTGGTCTTTTTAGCTCAGCCTCTCTCCTTCTCGCGTTCATGTCTATCTTGATTTTCTTGTTCAAAGATTTTCTTCTCTTCTTTCTCTCGCGACTTTATCCTCCATCTCGTTCACGAATTCGCACACCATTGTATCTATCATTTTCTCTTCTTGGTTGTCTATCATCTCTCCTTTGTAGTCTTTCATATTCTTCATTGATATTTCCATTGTTGCGATTTTACTCGCGCTTCTTTTCGATTGTCATGATTGTTCCGCCCGAATTGCTTCCTCCAATTCCGTTCTTCCATTTCTACTCTTAACCTTTCCCTTTCGCAAGATAGACGCGCTTGTTCAATATAATGCTTTTCGATGTCATCTTCAATCTCCTTTTGTTTCCTCTGTGTTTCTCTCCCATGCAATATTCTTCTTCCTTCTTCCCGATTTTCTTCATCAATTAAACCATTCTCACGCTATTTCCTTGATTTCCGTTATTTTGGACATTCTCAGAAAATCTCGGGACGCGGAATACACACTATTTCCTTCTTTCGCAACATCCTTCACCGAGATTTGGCCCTCTTTCTAGATTTTCTTCATTAACCTTTTCTACAGGGTAATATTCTCCTCATATCATCTCTAACCGATCCCGATCTTGATCTCGGTATTACTTCTCGACCTCCTATTCTGTAACCTCATATTTTCCATTCTTAACTCATGGTTTTGCCTTGTTAAATTTGGCGCGTTCTTCCGCTTCTAATCGCCTTTCTTCATGTATTGTTTGCCTCAACGTTTCTAATGCTCACGATTTCTTCATTTCTATGAATTGTTTCTCCCATCTCTTCTTGATTTCTTTCCTCTTGTCCATTATTTATCAATTGTTGCACTTCCTCTCTTTATTCCTCGAATTTGATTTCCATGTATGCACACTCACCCTATCATAATCTATTACTCTATTCAGTCTTTGGTTGAATTGGTGGTTGAATTTGACTTTCTTCTCTATCTCTTGCGTTTATTCTTGATGGTTCACCTACTTCATTTCTCCTTTCTCCGCCTAATCTCCCGCTTCTCCTTACAATTGTTGGTTGTTACATGATGCATTCCTTCTTCTTGCCATTTCTCAATTTTAGTAAATTGTTGAAAATTATTCAAAATTTCTTTCTTGTTACTCCCGATTCTTTCAATTCACAAGGTTGATCCTCTACTCCAGTCCCCTGTTTCTAGCGCATATGTAGTTGCAGAAATCCCACACTACACCCCTCACTAGAATTTACTAAACTAATCCATTTGAAGATGAATAACTATAGATTTTATTGATTATTTTCTAGAAATGTTTTACAAAGAAGATAGAATACAGTCTAAGAAATTACAATCACTCTCAATTTTCTCTTTCCTAATGACTTGCTTAACAATTGAAAAGAACCCCCTACAACAGACTTACTCACCCCTTTATATAGGGTAGTACATGTCGTGGATGACAAACTAAGTTGTCCTTTATTTTCGAGAATAACTCGCGAAGTGTCGCAAGTGTATAAGTGTTCATCCTCGCGACACTCTTAACCTTCGCCAGATTTTCACATCTTCCTCGTGTTCTGGCTGTCGTCATTCATTGCGTCATTTATTTTACTTCCCTGCGACTCCCTCGCAATGTCGTCATTTATTAATCTGCGAAGTATTGATGTCGCGATATTCTGATCCTACACCATAAACATCCATAGCAATAATTAATAAAGCATTCCAGCATAGGCTATGTAAATCAAAAACCATCACAAGAAAATAATAAATCAAATAATTTTATTCATAATAGTTTTTTATTTATAATAGACTTAATACAATCATCGAAAGAAATCAAAAATTGATGTCTATTTTCCTTCTGCAACTCAGTCCTTCAAATCAGTGCTAAATGAAGGTGGATTATTACTTTCATACTTCAGATTGTGAATTTCTTCAAGTAGATAGCCTTGTTGCTTGACCAGAATCTCTTGCAGGTGAGAAATTTTCGTAAAGGATTCTGCAAGAGCATGTAATTCCGTCTTTGATTGAACATAAAAGTGTGTCAATACTTCAATACACCGATCTTTCTTGAGTATATTCTCTCTTTCCTTCTTGCTAAGCCAATCTACTTTTCTAATTTTACCCTTAATATCAAGAGAAGATCCAGACTTAATCTTAAGTTGATCTTTCTGATCTAGCATCTTGCCAAAAGAAGATGTTGGATCCAGACTCATGGTTCGGACAAGGAATGACCAAAGAAGGAGAAGGATCTTTTTATAATTTTCACACTTCTGAAAATATAATACGAATATATCAAATACTAGATTTTATTTCCATAATCTACACATAAGTGCCTTGAGTTTTCTTCTTCCTCACTGATAGGTGTCTAAAACACCTTAATATTTATCTATTGTTTATGCTTTCTTTGCTAAGTTTTCTTGTAAAATATGTATCTTATGTTTGCTTTTGAGTGTTTAGGTACTTTGGAGTCTTGTGGAACAAAAGAAGAAGAAACTTCGCTTAAAAGAGCAAAAGTGTCATTTCATGTGCAACTGCTATTTGGAGACGAACCATTTCTCATTATTTGCTTCTACTTCTTAATTTTCTATCTGAAAAGCATGTCGACTTTAGTGATGCAATTATCTGTCTGAAAAGCATGATTGTTTTAATGATGAAGAGAAGAAGTGGGTATGAGAAGTAAGAGGCGGATGCTGCTGATGGAAGAATTCCAGAAATAAAAGAGCATTCATTTGGAGCAAGGAGGGCAGAATCGTCGTTTCATAGGCACGCGCTATCGGGAGCACAATTGAGGATACGAGATAGTCGACATCACCAATACAAATCAACATAAGGGCTGCCATTTGGTTGGCCCTTATCCTATTCACGGGTGCCTAGAGTTATTCTGGGTATCCCCTATCTACTTCACTTGAGTGGATATAGCCATTCCCATTCCTACACAGGATACACTAAACCTAAAATACAGTGTCTCATTATCTTTAATTTACTTTCTCCACCTGAAATCAAGAGGGGAGAGGCGGCATCATGAGAATTCAGAGAAGATGAATTGAAGAAGAACACAATAGGGATAGATCAAATTGGTTGTTGTTGAGTTATTGTGATGAAGATTAATGAAGAAATTTGGGATTTACAGAAACTGAAATCAAGGGTTTTGAGTTGGATAAAAGGGATCTGATGTTGTGGTTCGACGGACGATGTTATGAAATTGAGAGAAGAACTGGCAGTAAAATTAATCGATTCTGGTGGTGTATTGGCTGAACAGGGAAGAACAAGAAGAATTCAAGCACATTATGAGTCTTGGTGTGATTTAGAAGACGAGTCTGTGGTGTGGAGAAGATTTAAAAACATGGGTTTTCAATATGGCAGCATATGGACTCAAAAGTGTGATGAAATTTAGGGTTTGAAGTTGTTGAAGCTGTTGTTGCAGTTGAGAAGAAAATCAAGGGAGGAATTGAATCAGCTGCAGTTGGAGATGGAATGTAAGTAAAACTGGTAATTGTGCTGTTAGGTGTTTGAGGTACTGGTGGTGTTTGGCAGAAGTTGTAACTGATGTTGGTGGTAGTCTTGATAGATATGAATCTGGTTATGGAGTTGATGGTTGAGGTGTGGCAAATACGGATGATGCGAATTAGCGGCAGTGAAGTCATTATAAAGTGATGTTATTGAGTCTGGAGCAGCTCTAATGGTCTTTGTGTGATAGATTGAGCATATGTTTTGCAAGGGTTCGAATGGGTATTGGTTGTTGTTGTTATGTGTTGAGATGCTGAGGATGGTAGCTTGTTATGATGCTGTTGACAGTGTAGCTGAGAAGAGTGCCATGTTGAAGGAAGAGAATGAGATCAATTGCAATGAGTGGAACTGGTGGTTTGCAATGGGTATTTCAGGTGCACTGCATATTAGATGGATCTAGAGCAAGAATTGATGCAGTTACAAGTGGTGGATGAGCTGAATTGATAAGAGATATGGAATGTGATAGCTGCAGTTGAGAAGGTGCTTTTACAACGAGATGGCAGTACTGCGGAAGCTGCAATTGTCGTGATAGAATGGGTAGATGAATGTTTAGGTACATGTGAAAGCAGATGTTGTTGTTAATGGTGAGGAGTTGCTGGAGCTACAGGTGAAGCGAAGGTTGCTTACAAGAAGGGCTTGTGATGATGATAATGGAGGCCAGGGGTTCAGGTAGAGGAGTTTGTTGGTCGGTGTTTTTCCGTGGACTTTGTGGTTCAAATTATGGTGGATGTTTCGACAGATTAAGCGCTTGTTAAGTGCTAAAATTAGGATTAAGGTAAAATGTCTCTAGTTGGTGAGGTTTTGGTCAAGTGTTTATGCAGATAGACATGCAAAGGAACTGATGATGTGGGTATGGTTCGATGGTAGTCTAAGGCTTGTACTGCTGGGGCGATTTGTGGTTATGTTGGTGTTCTTGAGATTCAGATGGAGAAGGTGATAGTGAGCTGTAGGAAGCTGAGATTAAGAAGATGCCGTTGATGGTGCTTCTGTTGCTGGAATGGAGATTAGTGCTGCTCAGGTGCAATTGTAGGAGCTGTGCTATGTGTAATGGAACTGTGGGTGATAAATATTGCGGGTGCAAAGAGGCCATTTGGTGTGTTGAAGCACTTGCCAAGAAAGATTGGAGTTGTACGGTGAAATCTTGGTGCAACACACTACTCACATGTGCACAATGGCTTAGGCCATGATGACTCAAACAAGTCAGCTCAGTTAGATCACCCGACTAGTTGATTATGTTGTGACTCAACCTGACCCGGTGTTGACTCAGTTGACTTTCCTAGTTGATCCAGTTGACCCGATTTGGTTCGTTTGACCGGTACCTGAGACACTTATTCCGATCACCTGAGATGACTTCTCCGACCAAATTCCGGCATTTTCACCAGTTTTCCGGCGGCCACTTTTGGGGCAGAGTTTCTACATGGATTCTTATCACACATAGGGTTGGTGGATTTCTAATTGTTGGACCTTTGAAGACTTGACCTTAGAAGAGACATAAAAGGGAGGATTTTTACAACTTTGGGTATCACGTATTCTACTTGGAGCTTTTTGGAGATAGCCGCAGCTAGGGTTTTCTTTCGTTTTTATCTTTTATCTTCTTTATTCGATTACTATTGATGATGAAATCCAAAACTATGAGTAACTAAAACTATTTTTGATTAAGGGTGATTTCAAATCCTTAAATATGAACTCATGATTGATATGCAATAGCTCGTTTTCTCGCAAGTTTAGTTATTGTTTGATTTCTACCATGCTAATAATGATTATGGATTGTTCCTTAATTGTGTAAGTTCGAAATTAAATAGTTATGTCACAATCTTATTGCTAGTTTAGATTTTCTTCGACCCGTAATTGTCTAGAGAATTAAACACAAGTAGCAATATGTGGGTATTGATGATGGGACTTTGTTAAGTACCCATATGTAGAAATTGACACTAGTAGGTGATTCATGCTTTTGAGTTCATCGCTAGGAGCAACCTTATCTCACAAAACTTAGAGCATTTGTTTAAGTCACACCTAGAGAGCGTACTTCTAGGAAACTTGGCAAGTAGAATCCGGTAGTCGAGCGCTTCCGTATCCGGTGAGCTTAGGAGATAATAACGGGATAGTTGAGCATACTAATTATCCTAGGGTTGTTAGTAACAAGATAATGCGAAGAACGTGATATATATTGATTTGATTTATGTTTCGTGGTCGAGAATGATTCCTTAATCAATTCCATCTCATATTTGAATACAACTTTACAATTTTCAGAATTTCTATAACAAAACAATCTTGCTAAGAGTATTTGCATAACAAATTTTGCTTAACACACCTTCCTTGGGACGAATCTGCTTTCATATATTACTTTCTATTGTAAAGAGAAGTAGACAAATATTATTTGCGAGTTGACACCTCGTCACTCACTCAAAGTTCGGCACACATGGTTAGGAAAGAATTCTAATACCGATCAAGTGGTATTAGTATGAGATTTTCTCTCATTATGGAAATTAGAACAAAAAGATTTTCCTTGATCTAGTATCGTATGAGAAATTCTCTTCTTGTTAGCTCGAACTAACGAAGTATCTTGAGATTGACTTGAGTTTCCTATGCAACTTTTAGCAATTCTGTTTTTGAGACAATTTCTGCATTTTGTCTTATTTTTCCCTTTACCATTAGATGATTTAATAACATCGGAAGACATGTCCATTTTTAAAATGGGTAAATCACTAATGGAGGAGGAAGAAATAAGATTGATAACTAATGCAATATTAGTTGTTTCTCTTCTTCTAATCGTATGAATCGAGGTCTCATCTAGAGTTACAGCCAACGCCTTGCTTCCAGTGTATTTCTTAAGATTGGGACTGTCTTTAGAAATGTGACCAAACCCTTTACACTTAAAGCATTGCGGCTGATATTCATCATCTTCTTCATGATCATTTTTGACAGGAACTCGATCATATGGACAAGAAGATCGATGAGTATCTTTAATGAATCTCTTATTACGCCATTTTAAGAGATCTCGGAACTATCTAGTAATCAATGATAATGATTGTTCAATTTCATCATCGTAAATTTTACTCGCAATCTGTTCATCTGAATCATCCATCTGTCTATTCCTCTCCATTGGAGCTTTCGAATTTTTTGCAGCTTTAAAAACAATTCCTTTATTTTGAATAGACTGTGATTCATGATCAAAGATCTTTAAGTTTCCAACGAGTGTTCTTCGTGAGAGAGTTGAGATATCATTTGCTTCTATGATTGCATGCTTCTTAGAATCGTATCTTGGTGGCAATAATCTGAGAATTTTGCACACTATATCTTTTTCAGAGATGGTCTTCCCAAGAGAGAAAGAGGCATTAATTATCTTAGAGAGTTTAAGATGAAACTCTTCAAAAGTGTCGCTGTCATCCATTTGAAGGTTTTCCTAATGCGATGTAAGAGTTTGAAATCTAGCTTCTTTCTCTGAAGTGTTTCCTTCGAATACGATCTGAAGGTTATCCCAACTTCTTTCCAAGTTTGACATGTTGATACATGATGTTGTAGATCACGACTTACAACATGTATTATAGCATTCAAACCATCTAAATTCTGCTTTGAAAGCACCTTTTGTTCGTATGAAAAATCTACTAAGCGCTTAAACTCAGTTTCTGAATTTTCTATCTTTGGACGAATATAACCATCGACGACTAATAGCCAAGTATTAAAGTCTCGTGATTGAAGAAAATATCTCATAGAAGATTTCCACCATACATAGTTTATTCCGTAAAATCTTGGAGGTACGTTAATTGAAGTCGATTCATGAGAACTCGAGTTCATTCATATAGGTTGGATCGCACCAAATACAGATTGTTAGATCTTTTCGTGTTTGCATGATCTGATACCAATTGAAAATACGAGGGTACCCAAATATACCTCAAGCTAAAACTTTTCCTACCTATAAGTCCTTTCTCCGAAAGTGATTGTCTATGGACTGAGTCGAGACAATACAACTAATCGGTTCACACTTCGTGTGATCGTCTATGGATACGAGATCGAGACAATAAAACAACAAAGTATGTTTACTTGATACAAAGGTTCAGACTTACCAAACATAATACGTTTGTGTAATTTACTTTAATTATAATAAAACAATTATAATGCTGAAATATAAAGTAAATGACACATCAAGATTTTGTTAACGAGGAAACCGCAAATGCAGAAAAACCCCAGGACCTTGTCCAGAATTGAATACTCACAGGATTAAGCTGCTACACAAAATTAAACCTAACTTCGTATAGTTGAGACCAAGCAATTAAACCTATAGTTCACCTAGTTCCGTCTATATTCACACGCCTCCACCTTATGAATAAGTCACGTACTTGGAACAATTCCTTTGGTTCGTATTCCAAACAATAAAGGAACAACAAATATGTTTGGTATCAACTCTCTTCAACCAAGTGATGTGAGTTAGACAAATGCTCTTCTGTTTATCTTAACATAAACTCCTTCGTCCGGTTCTTAGATCTATCTTATTCTCAATTACCAAAGTAATTGTTAAGATTTTGCAATCAATACTTTTAATCACAGAGAATTGTATTGATGCCGATCTACATAACTAATAAATCCAATCTGCCACAAGGATAAACTGATTATAGTTGGATCCTCTTATACCGAAATAAGTATTGTGCACACCAAAGATTATGAACCCCAAATCAGAAATATTCAATATCTTCTTTGTCTTCTAATCTTCTTAGATCTTCAATAAACACTGACACAACAACTTGAATCTCTTGTGATCAATCACGCACGTAACGTAGTCCATAACAATGGATTATCACAAGATCGTCTTTTAGCACTAACAACGATCTAAAGATCCTCGTCGAAACTTTGATCTAGTTTGAGTGAATCTTATATCAGAAGAGAAAATTCTCAAGCATAAACAAACTAGGTGCAATCAAAGTTCAACCACCGTTAGTCAATCAAATCAATCGAAAACAAAAGAAAAACCGCAATTATCTAGTTTCCCACCAACGGTACTCGTAGAGCTTCTCAATCCCAAAGAACACTTTAAACTGAGCGGCCGTAAGAGATTTCGCCTAATTAGGTAACTGTCCTCTCCGAATAAGCGGCTACACCAGTAACAACACAACCGAGGAAGTTTGCTGTCACGAAGGATTAGTTTGCTAGAAATGAAAACTTCAAGTATTTATAGACAAGGAATTTTGGACACCAAGGCATTTTCAAATATATTCAATACATTCCAAATTCGGTTTTCATAATTACTGGAAATGCTCTGTCCAAAATAATGATCGAAAATCTCTTTGGAAAATCTCAACTAGTAAATGCACATTACTAATTCTCATTTTCCTAAAATAAAATTAACAACCTTAAATAAAAGATTCTTAACTTATTTATTTGATCATGGGATTTTCTTCCTGTAGCTATTAAGGAATAACTTTGAACAATAAAATATAAACATTAATGCACGTGTTCAAAGTATGTCGACATCCTTACTTTGTAAGTCCTCTTTCATACTTACAACCTTGAAACCGATTTTCCACACTTCCAAACAAGTTTAGAATTGGTTCATCTGACTTTCAAGAACTATGCGATTGATTAAGAAACACTCAATCACAAATCATGGTTTTAATGGTTCTACCAAAACAAGTTTCGGTTCTACCTCCATGTGAGTACTATGCATAGTCACACTAGCTTTCCAAAATTCGGTTGACTAGGTACTAGGATAGGTTCCCCACATATATATGGTATCTAACTTATATGTGTTGCACATGTCCATAGGATCGGATCCCCTTTGCCTAAAAACGTGTTGCACATGTTCATAGGATCGATTCCCCTTTCTGCTATAAACCTTGCTGCACCTCATTCAAGGATCGATTACCCTTTGTGATGTGTTTCACCTCTTCATAGGATCGGTTCCCCTTTACCCAGATTCGGTTCAACAAAACACAAACTCGATCATACCATCTCAGGTGAATACTTAAGATCGATTTCACTAATAAAAGTCATACCAATACATAAGTCAGGCCTTTGTGAATAGTTTTACCAAGAACACAAACAAGTCGTGAGCGGTTATATTAAATCACACATATTGGATTTTCATAAGATATGCAATGAATATCAATCCCAATAACGCCTGGCGATTTCCTTTTCGATTCATAAACAAATTTATGAACATACTTCCTTAAAAACACATGTAAAACATTGTTTCCTAGGATGAAATCCTCACCTCATACCCATACATAATCACAATAGCATTCAAATGATTATGTCGATGCCTTATCTACAAAGTTTAATGGTTAAGCAATCATATTGTATTCCTTAATACTACGTCTATCTAGAGTGTTCATGCTTCGCAGTTCGTTTTCAATATGCATGACTTGAAAGATACGTTAGAGAATGAAACAGTTCAAGTCAAATATTACTAACCTCAAGTGGAAGGATGATGTTGTTGTTGTAGCTTCTTACTTCTTCACTTATTCAAGTCTTCGCAATACTTGTAATATCTCATATCATAATACTTTCAAGCTAACCTATACGAAGTTGACTCTAGTACATAATCAAGCGACTCTTAAAATGAGTTTTCACTACACCATTTTTAGGAATTCGCAACAAAAATTCACAACGGCATTAGGTCAGTTGCGAAATTTCAGTTGCGAATCTTAGTTGTTAATTTTTCGCAACAGTGGGTGTCGCTTTGCGAATTTGCAACCTCACAAAAAGGTTGCCGGTGCAACCGCGCTCGGTTCAAGCGTGCGAACCACTTGCTTGGTCGGAACACTAGAGCTGATAAACACGCCCCAGTCAAACTTTGTTCAAGAGTTCTTTTTTTTTCCACCCTTAATCTCAATCTAGTCTATATCCTTCCCCTTAGTCGATTTCATCTTCATTTTCTCTCCGCCACAAACCACAGACTCGGTCTCTCCTCACCTCTCTTCTCCATCTCCATCTCCATCTCGATCTGCTCACTGAGCTCCTTATTCTCTTCTCAATCTCTGAAATCTATCATCGTATAGAACTCTCTCATCAGGTATAATCTTTCACTTAATTTTTAGGGTTTACAAATTTTGATATCTAGGGTTTCAGTTGTGATTTCGGTATTTGGATTTCATTTGTGAATCTGTTTTTCTCGATTTCACTTTTTTAATTTCTTCTTTTTTCTTTCGGTTTTAGAGTTTCATATGTGAATCTAATCGATTCTAGGGTTTATTTCTATTTTTAGGGTATCAGATGATTCTATTTTTCGATTTTATTGATTTAAGTTTATGTTTTATCGGATCCTAGGGTTTCATTGGAATGTTGGAGTTGTATAAATTGGTTCATATTTGGTCTTATTGCAGTAAAATATGATGAATTGGTTTAGATTTGGTTTTATTGCTGTAAACTATGAATTGATTTGGTCTTATTGCAGTAAAATATGAATTGGGGGCCGACCTTGTTATATTGTTTAACCCCTAATGATTATTGTCTTCAATAATTATAGTGTAACTCAGTAACCCATCTGTTATATAATCTGCATCATGTTCCTGTTGTAAATGTTAGTTATAGTTTTTGTTTTCAGTTTGTGGTTCATCTGTAACTTTGTTGTTGTAGTATAGCTTAGTTGGTCATTTTTATTTTTACATGCCCTGCATCCTTGTTAAAAGATGTCTGTCATTCCTTGCTGTAGATTTTAGTTACTGTAACCCTATAATTTTTCATATCATCTTAATTTCTGGGTACTATTAGGTTTTGCATAATTGTTGTTCTTTTTATTGTGTCAGCATAATCTTGATTTAGGTTAGAGAGTCTGTAGTTGTTTTTCACATATCTTGTATGTAATTATAGCCTGCATCTTAGTGATAGATGTAACTCTTAATCTCAGTCATCCACTTTCAGTACATATTTGCATTTATTTTGGTTTTAATTTTCTTACTGCATATTGCATTCTGCAGCTGAGCATGTTATCAAGAACTCATTTCATCAGTTTCAGTATGAGAAGGTTTATATTTCATCCCTTCCTCACTATTATCATCTGTTACTTCACTAAGTTCAAATTGTGTGGTGATACTAACCATCTTTGGTTGTTCAGGCTTTACGTGATATTGAGGATAAGGTTTCAAAATGGAAAAATAAGCTGAGATGCTTGATGCTTCTGGGGAGGTGCTTTTCTTTTCGAGAAAGTTGAATTTCTTCACTCTTAACCACTTTGACTTGCATCTTAAGCTTCAACTTCTTGTTTTACAGGCAGAAGTTGCTGAATATCATAAGCTAATACTTGATATTGCTCTTCTTGAGTGGAAGATGATGTCATAAATAAACCCGACCCGAAAGAGTTCTCTTTTTTGTTCTTCTTGGTAGTCTGGTATGTACAAGCCTAAGCATTTCTGACTGTTGAAGTAACCATTAAAAAAACTGCTGATATTTGTTAGTGGAACTAATAAATAACTAGTTCTCTTTATTTAGTATCTTTCATGACTCTACCTATATACTTTTAACTATCATTAATGGAAATTTGTATTGTATTCTTAATTATTATTTTTTTAATTTCTTATATATTTGAACTAATTTTCGCTCTTCCTTTCTGTTTTACTTATCTGATTGTTGGTTATATAACTTATATTACAACTCATGACTTATGATTAGTGATCTTTCTCCATCTGCATATTATGATAAAATGGATGTACCAGTAGGAAATAAGGCTTACGTTCTAGAATATTATATTGGGAGCTTAATTACTTAATGCAAGATGATCATTGATACATGTTAAAGTACAAGATGGTGCAACTGATTGGGGTTGCGGAGTGGTGGTTATTGTGGTGAGAAAGCCTTCATCAGCCTCGAGCACTTTGCTAGCGTCTTCTTCACGAGGTAGTGATTACATTGTGGATATGTTGCTCCATTGTTCTCCTGGATCAAGTGAAAATGGGACTCGCTCCAAGCCATCCCCACCTCGTCCTGGGAGAAGGGTGAAATGCACGTGGTGAGTTGAAGATCATGTGAAGCAATAATTTTACTAAGGGTCAGTTCACTGATCTTGTCAGCTGGGCAAACCTGAATAACATAATGTTTATCATTACATGAATGGGCAAATATCATATCTGTCCATTTCATCAATTGCAGGTTCCTGTTCAGATGCCACTCATTTCTGCTCTTAGCAAAATCAGAATATTTGTTCCTTCTGACCTCCGACCATTGGAAGTTAGGCAAAGTATATTGCTGGCAGTGCAGGAGTTGGGTACTAGGTTTCCTCAAGGTCTTCCAAAGCTCAACCTTGTGAAGTTATCTTTATTTTCTTAAGTTACATATTTTATATTTTATCATCTCGCAAAATGGTTATCCTTGGAAATGCACATAATCCGGGTGATAGCACTTTATTGTTAGCCTAGATTAACTCTTTCCTCTATCTATCATGTACTCAAGTATCTATATCATCACTCTTTACTTGTTTAAGAAAACATAAAAGTCTATCTCATAGTTTTTTTTTCTTTTCTTTTGGAGTCTAAATGGTGGTCAAATTTGGACTTGCTTCACTGGGATTTGTTATTTTTGTTTATCTGGTCTGTTCCTTCATTGTCTAGCACTCAAATCAAACAGCTTTATGTTTCTTCAGATTTTCAACTTTTTTTCACCTTCTTGTAGGATAGGTCCATTGAGGACCAAGAATTTGTTGATGTGATGAGTCAAATTGAGGAACTTGAGAAGAAGTTATTTGATCATCCAAAGACATAAGGTCTCAGTAATGCTAATTTTGTAGTTTTAATTTAACTTTGTTTCCTTTTTTCACCGCAATTCACGACGAGCTGAAAAACCGATCTTGGGTCTTAAAAAAGCTTGGCCATATTGATGCTGATGGTGTTGTGTAGTTGAAGAGACGGGCTGCTTGTCTGATAGACACAGGAGATGAACTTATTATTACTGAATTGATGTTTAATGGTGAATTCATTATTCAGTCTTCTAACTTTTGTAATAGTCACTGGATCAACTTGCATAAGGAGTACTTCACATATGTATACTAATCTTTACTGAACAAACATGATTAGGTACGTTTAATGATCTTGATCACCATCAAGTTGCAGCTCTTGCGAGCTGTTTTGTTCATGGAGATCGTTCAAATGAACAAATACATTTAAGAACCGAACTTGGGAAGCCATTACAGCAACTCCAAGACAGTGCGCGAAGAATCGCAGAGGTCTGTTAAGTTTTGGTATAACTGTTTGTTGATTATCTGTTTAAGTAAGTGAATGAGGCTTAAAACATTTTTATATCTTTCAGATACAAAATTCAGATTTTAGTTAATAGTTTATGCAACTCTCTTAATTTTCTGGCTTGCAACTTTGATTCACCTTGATGTCAAGCTTCGGGTGCAACTTTTGCTTTGAGGTTATAGAAATGACTGATATCTTTGAGGGAAGTATCATTCGGCTTGCAAGACGAATTGATGAGTTTTTGAATCAGGTAATTCCTAAAACCTACTATACCAAACAATTTTAGAAATGAATCCCTATTTTTATCATCTCACCTATCAATATATTTCCTTTATCACATTACTGGTGGATTCATCAAATTTTGTGCATCGCTTGAAAGTCACTAAAGTCATGGGAGAGGTGGATCTTGAGGCAAAGTTCGGTGCTAGCGGTGAGAGCCTACGCGAGGTATTATGTTTGCGAACTTTATTTGTAAGATCATGGTTTAGGAAAAACCAGTTTAGTTTGATGAAAATTGTAATCTCGAGATCCCGGGAAAGTACTATATACTTTCCTTTCTTGCCTACCTTTTCTTTTCCTTATATACACCCCCGAGTTTTAGTTTCTCCTCAAAATGTATACCCGCTAATTTTCCGTAAGATGTATTAGGGTTCTTTTTGTAGCATTGTAGTTTTGCCATGTAATGAAGAGAAACCAAGGAGGTGGTTTTTTTTTTTTTTTTGACGTAAACTAGTAGCCGTTTCCACGATGAGTGCAAATGTAAATTTGAGTGTAGTTTAATACTATCAATCTCTTGCATGAGCTACGTGTTAGTGAGAAGTATTTGGGTTCTTTTGATTTGCTTATATAGCCTATTATTTCGTTATTAGTCTTTGACTCAATCTTTATAACTTTATGCAGTTCAAAGTTTGAAGATAAAATAACAAATACAATTGAAGCATACTGGATTTGTAAGTTTATGTAGGAGCAATCGCAAGATTTGTAATTTTATGTAGTATCTCCTTATAGTGATTTAAGTTAGAAGAACTTAGGAATTTCTGTAATTTTCCATGAATCGAACTTAGGAACCAAGTATGTTTCTAATGTGTAAACTAGTTTGTTGTGATACTTAGAATACATTTGTATCAAATACTCATATTTTTTGTTAATATCAATTGAAGAATCTATTTTTCATAATTTGATATTTGTGGACCGAATGAATGAATGTATGTATATCTGTGGAAATGATGAATGTGGGAACCTAAATGCGGGGAAATGTGGGGAAATGGATTTTGACCAGGTCAATGAAGACTTGACCTTTTTTTTATGTTGCAAAATATTAGCAACGCTCATAATATGTTTCTAAGTTAGAACCTGAATCGAAAAATTAGAACAAGAACCAATAATATTTTAGTTCCGGGTAGGGGTATTCCTGTAATTAGAAACATGTTAGCAACGGCATGCCTTGGTTGCGAATAAAAAGGGTCGCAAACGGGCAAAGTACGTTATAAATCCCCGTTCTTGACCAAGAGTCGCAACGGAGCTTATCTTAATTCCGCTAAAAAACACTACACCATTTTTAGGGATTCGCAACAGGTCTCGCCGCGTTCGATCGGGCTCATAACGGCAAAGTGACGTTTCAAAACACGGGTGTTGCATTTTTTTCGCAACGGCATAAGCTCCGTTCGACTCTTGGTCGACAACGAGATTCGTGACGACTTTATCGCCGTTCGACTGCTTATTCAACCAAGGTATGCCGTTGCTAAATTTCTAATTACAGTGAATACCTACCGAACTAAATTATTATTGGTTCTCGTTCGTTCTAACTTAGCAACAAAATACGACGTTGCTAATTTTTTGCAACAAGAAAAAAAAGGTCAAGTCTTCATTGACCCTGGTCAAAATCTATTCCCCCACATTTACCCCTGGTAGCTTACTCCATTCCCCATATTCGAATTTCACGGATATACAAACCATGACACATTCATTCACTTTCATTTCCACATTCACCATTATGAAAAAGAATTCTTCAATTGAAGTTAACAACAAGTATGAGTTTTTGATACAAATATGTAATTCATTTAATGGACATAATACACAGAAACATAATTAATTCCTAAGTTCAGTTTGTAGAAAGTTCTGAAATTCAAGTTCTGAAAATCCTAAGTTCTTCTAACTTAAATCTCTATAAGGAGATACTACATTATAACTTACAAATCTTGCACCAATTTGCTAAGGGACCTAATAAATGGTTACTGCTTTGTTCTCCAACCTTTCCGATCTCACAACAAGAGCATCATTCAATTAACTGCCATGAACAAAGCATCACAAATTCTTTCCAATCAGATAAATCGGATGCTTATAAATCAATTGAAGTCAAAAAATAATAAAGAAATAATATGGTCAGTGCAAGTATAAGCAAGGCAAAATCATGGAAATGATGAATATGGGGAACTAGATAAATTTCCATTGTCTCTAATCCTCCTTCCAATGACCTAAGTTAAAATCGGTAGATAAAAAGCTTGCGCATATAATTGGTGTTCTGTAAAAACATGGAGGCATTTCGATGACTGCCACCGATGATCGAGCCGGTGAAGGTGTTTGAGCGAGTGTAGGTGTTTGAGCACGTGAATCATTGAGAATAGGAGAGAAGCTGTGTGGCGTTGTGAACAAGCTGTTGTTGTTTGAACCTAACCCTATCACTACTGAATACGAATCTTCAAAACGAAAACAAAGAAAGAAGAGAAAAGATCTGCAAATGTCCTAAAAAGGCAATAGATGAATATTACTCGTCACCCCAATCAACTAGTCACACTAAGAAATCATTTACAAATTTAGCATGACCAAGGAACAAACTCTACAAAGCATGACCAGAAGAGAGATCTTGTGGAATAGTATCGCCTATAATATTGCGTGTATGTGTTCGTGTTAGAACAGGGAAAAAGGTCTCGAGAAACAAAAATTTTGAAAGACATCATATTTATACTGTGCACTCTTATTTCTATTTTATTATGTGCTTTCATATTTCAAAGATTAATTTATATTTTTACATCCCCATTGTTTCAACCTACGGGGATCGGATTATCCTATAGTACATTATTATGCCATAAAGTCTATACTACCAAGTTCAATAAATACCTCTTTGCTGAACCCTTTAGGTCGATTGGACGAAGGTTCAAACAACCATCTTGTAATCACATGTGATGGATATTGCACTAAAATAAGAAGTAAAAATATAATGAAGGCTAAATCCAAATCCATCATTAGCATACATATACTTGGCACAATGAGAGATTTGTAGCAATGCCAGCAAGAGCACCAATCAGGTTGATGGCAATCAGTCTAGTAAAATTTTCCTTCTTCAGTCAAAAATAAAGAAGAAAAAATAATGTACTGTGTAAGCTTTACTCAAGCAATTGGCAGTTGACAGATGAATATGCACAAGCTAGATACTAGAGGTAGTAAGGGCCACATAACAACACGCACCATATGTAATATTACAAATGAAACTTACTTAAATGGTCTTGCGAAACTCTTAGACCAAGTTTATCGCACTTGGAGCCACCACCGCCAGTACTCCAAACACTGTCAAATATGTACCCAAGTACACGAATAAGTTGATAAAGCAGTTTTAAAACCACAACACTAACTCTATTCAGATCGGTGTCCCTACTAAATAAGGGAGTTAAGTATAACTTATAATGCTTAATCTCCATTTCTCATACCTTTGCTGCATACCAATGCCTTACTACTTCGCTTGTTTCTCTCCACTTCGCATCCTAATGGTGTCACATTAATGTTGTAGATTTTGTGTCCCTAATAACTATTTTCCCTGCAAAACATATACAAACATAAATATAACATGAGATTAGAGTAGATACAAATCAATCTATGGGTTAGTTAACAAAATCAAGAATATCTTGAAAGAAAAACGATATGAAGTCTTGGCAGCTTTCTCTAAAAGGCACCAAGAATGCTTTTTCATTTATCTAAAAAGTCTTAACCTTGTATGCATCCCGGTGTTCACCAACCTAAACTGATAGATGCGAGTTGTGAGACTTACCATGTATGTTGCAGTTATAATCTTCCCTACAAACCATCTCCCATGAAGAGCACGATGCGCACTCATGGCTGATGTTGTAGTATCAAACCGCAAGTACACATGCCGAGCATTATTCCCCACAAGTGGGTGACAAACATAAGACAACAAAAAAATAGTCTAAAGAATAACATGTATAGAGAAAATAGTTACATACTTGTCCACAAAAATATGTTTTACCGTCCCAAACTTTGAAACTTCATCTTAAACGTCATCTTTAATATCCAAATCAAAATCGGGTTCGATCTGCCAAATACAACATAAACGTTCGGTATACTAGATGAAACACAAATACATCATAACCGAATGCAAACAAATCGATAGAGAAGAGCAATTTCGCAAACCTTAGATGTTGGATCGAACATATTCTTCGAAGATTAGGCATTCACTTGGGACACCCACAGAATCAATAGGAGGCACAGATCATCGTAGTAACCGGAAGGGAACCCAGTAAACGAAAGACACGACCAAAGGAAAAGAATCTACCCTTGTCGGAGGAATCATCTTAGACACGTAGATTTTCTCCCAAAAATAAACATACCAATATCAGCTAAAGTACTCAATCGATGCACAAATCTCTTTACAACTAAATTGTAACATAGATATCTTTGTGCAGGGTTGCATACCATGATCCACATGAGAAATGACGGAGATGTTCCCGATAGGTATAGAAACTTGTCCAAGCGCATCATCTAGTGGGTTGATGGCAGGTGCAACACCAAGAACTGATGTTGCTAGTAGAGCAAGGGAAGCTCCATTTACAACAGGAACAAGGATACAGATGATAAAGTCACTTATAAAAGATATAAAAAGATGTAAAAGGAGAAGGAGAAACAGAGATAGCTAAGAAGCAACTAACCTTGATGTGGTGCCACTTCGATCTAACCCGACATGAGAATGGCTCTAGAGCGGGCATTCAAAGTCTGACTTGAAAAGAAACTAAATTATGAAGTGCCGTGAATTAGCCATGTATCAAGAGTTGAGGCTTACATTCAAGGATGACAACATGTAGGAATACTAACATTCATTCACAATCAGAAATATACTAAGAATACCCATCACACATCACTGATAGGTACCATCTTTTAAAATTATAGATGCAGGTAGATACTTAGCTTTATTTGAAGATAGGATTAGCGCTTCTGCAACATTGAGTTCTTTGTTGTTAACTTGAAGGAATGTTCAATCGTAATGTTCAGTTCCAATATGAAGTTTTCTATGGCTCTCTTTCAGTGGGTCACTTTGAAATTAACCATCAAAATAATTAGTAGATATATAAGGCAGCCAAGCTACAGATCATAATACATCATGTTGACTAGATTTAGATTATAGATTATATTTAACAATTCATAGCTAAAAGCAATTGATCTCGAAATGCAGTCAATCGCTTAATTCACTTCTCAAAAACTTGCTTAGTGTCTAACATCCTAATTCATTTCTCAAAAATTTCTAACGATAATGCAGACATACCTTTTCACCGCCGTTTTCTTGACAAACTTGCACTCTTCTCTCATCGCGAGGTGAATGATAAAACAAATGACAGAATTTATAAACATTATGGTAAGAACTCAGTGGCAAAGATCAAAGTATCAAACTGACTGCCAGATAAAATCCACACCAATGAACATAAAAAACAAATGATTATGTAGAAAGAACTAAATCAATTTTCCCGAGAGAATGTAGCTTACTCTGTATCCACCGATTATAGATGTTGGGTGTATCTTATTCTTGACCATCTCATTTGCTCTCTGCAAAAAACCAAGGAGCTACGTATTGCAACAACATATAGAGCCAAGCCAAGATACCCGATTATGTAAGTGTTACCTTGAGAAGTTCTGCAGCAACAATAACAACATAAGTAGTCCCATCTCCAACTTCTCAATCTTGAAGCTCTGCCAACTCTACAAGTACCTATAGCCCACATGAGTAGACAAAAGATAAAATCCGAAAAGAAACAAACCCAAAAATAAAGAATGCGGGGATGCCAAATGTATGTATGTATCAATCTTTACCTTAGCAGCTGGATGTTCATCATTTGACTTTGTTATCCCATTACCTTATCAATATTTACCTTCAAATTGCAAGTTTTTGAGAAGTGAATTAGGATGCTACATCATTGACTAGATTAAAATTATTAGATTATATTTCATCATCATTTTGTATCTCACATGCTTATTCAATCAAGCTAAAAGAATTGAGGCCCGAAAGTCATACCATCCAAGAACATATACTAATTCAATATAAGGTTGAGAGATTGAAATTCAGCGAAATCAATTTAATGGGTAACAGAGATCCAAATATGCATATTACGGATCGAAAAACTGATTTTCTATTTGAGATTTTCTTTAAACATCTTTCCTGACTTCTGAAGAACCCTTAAAAAGAATTAGGTGGATTTTTCTGAGATTTTGGCCTCAAAAGGTAGATCGAGATGAGGAGATTACAGATCTAAACTCTGATCATAAATCGAAGAAATATTTTTAGATGAGATCGTCGATTTGGGTTTTCAAAACCCCTGTAAATCGGTATCAATTTTAAGATTTAACGATTATTATTGAGATAAAAAGACCGAGATATAGTAAACTTATCTTTTTCATTATTTGTGATGATTCTTTCCTCTTCAGATTCAGTTGTTGACAATGATTTTCAACAAGTTTTCTTCTTCGACCAGGAGCAGCGCTTCAAGAACGCGGTTGATTTTATGCTGGTTGAGTTTGTTTGACACAGTGATCGATGGACCAAGGTGGTGGGATCTGTATTCTAAAGAGTTTAGCTGAGCAGATCGAGATAGAGATGGAGATGAAGATGGAGAGGAGAGGAGAGAGAGGGAGAGGGAGGAGAGACAGAGTCTCCTGGTTTGGCGGAGAAAATGAACATGGAATTGATTAAGGCATGATATACCCTAAATTGGGATTAAGGGTGAAAAAAAAAAATCTTGACCGAACTTTGACCAAGGCGTGTTTATAAGTCCTAGTGTTCCCGACCACGCACGTGGTTCACACGCTTGAACCCATCTCGAGTTGCGATTCGCAACCTTGCTTGTGAGGTTGCGAAATTCATGTGCCCCTCCGTTGAAAAAAATCAGTTGCAATTAGCAACCTAAAAATTCGCAACCGCGCTAGTGACGTTGCAAACCTGGGTTGCGAATCCCTTAAAATGGTGTAGTGAAATGCAACACCGTGTTTTGAAAGCTCACTTTGCCGTTGCGAGCCCGGTCAAGAACGTCCAGGACGCCGTTGCGAATTCTTAAAATTGGGATAGTGTTTGATTCACTAAAATATGACAACCAAACTTGACATACCAATGCTTGGTGGGTTCAACCGAGCTATGCTCTAACATCCTTCGTACTAGTAACCTCTTGTACGTTATTGTAGACTTCCTCTGTTAGACATCTACGGATCACGGCTACACACTTGCGATCAAGAGTTGTCCATTCATCGTCTTTGAGTGCTTCTTTTTTCGCAAGTCCTCCCAATGGAACAACAAGGTCTTTCTCGTATAGGTAGTCTTCCATCTGAGACTTCCAAAATGCAAAGTTCTTCCCATTGAAAACTTTAACTCTATCTACCGTACTTTCATTATTATCACCCATAACTCCCACTCCAATCGTACTACGATAAACCCTAAAGATCTAACCAGAGTTGTGATACCAGTTGTCAGGATTTTTATCGAATCACTGACAACCGCGAAATAACAGGATCTTAAGATATTATGGTGAATAATAAGTAAACCAATCACAAGCAACAATAATAATAAGAGAAAGATAAATCAACTCACAAGACACAAGATTTATAGTGGTTGGACCAATACATACAACGTGTATATATTATCTACGTCCACTTTGAGCTGCACCAACTCAATCCACTATGAAGAAAAACGATTACAACGTCGTGTGAATCCCAGCAAACCCTTGGTTACACCGCAACAATTACCCGAGACGATAACCTTGTCTCTTGTTCCTCACCAATATGCTTTCACAACGAAACCCTAGCTTTTTACCCTAAAAGCTATACAAGAAAGAACTCTCTTTTCTCTCTAAACAATTTTCTTCACACACAACTACAAGGCCTAATTACCTATTTATATAGGTTACAAACTTGGCCACCAAGAATTCTAACCGGTTTAAGAAACCCCTTCCTAAAATAATCATGGCTAACTTAGGAAATAATTAATCAGTCTTCAATAACTAACAATAACAATATTGTGTTGATGATTTTCGAGCAGTTTTTGTGGACAAGTTTCTTAGAGTGCAACATAACATAAGGCATCTCTTCATTCTTTTAAGAACTCCGGTCCTGAATCAGCTAAGGAACGTTTTCATACCGAGGTTTACACTGACTGGCTTTTTAGTCGGGAGTAAAGTTCTAAGTTCTTTCTACCAACTAACCGGTCAAGTTAGTTATATAGTTTTTTCTTCTTAAGGTTGAGGTTTTGGTTTTATGTTCCTTTTTTCTTTTTTCAAAAATTTGAAAATTTATTGTGTCTGTGTTTTATCTAGATTACGTCAAAGGAGCTATTTAGAGTTCCGAGGACTACATATGGTGCCAAATTCAACACCTTTATCTCTGAAAAGGTAACAACTATTTCCGGAGACATTGCATTGAAAAACTCTGGATTAGGAGAAGACTCCGATTTGTTGAACAAGTTGTTCAAAGATGTGGACGTTATGGCCAGTTTTTTTGCAACTACCAAATTCATTGAGAGGTAATCTATAATAGAAAATATTTTCCTTAGCGCTACGCACTATCTGCTTGTTAAGGAGACACATCGTATTTATCATGTAGAGACGCGATATATTCAAGTTTAGTAAAATAAATATACATGTTCGCTTTTTCTCTGTCTTCTTTCATTTTTTCGCTTCCATATTTTTCTGTTGCAGATATGATGTGGCTTTGGGAGTAAATACTCTAGGAGCTAAGAATGTTTTGGATTTTGCAAAAAAGTGTGCAAAACTAGAGATTCTAGCTCACGTCTCAACAGGTGAATTTCTGAATTTGGAAATGACTTCATCTGCAGCTGGTTTATACAGCTTTACTTTGATGCATAGTCATTTTAGAGTACTTGTAGTTCGTACTGGATATCATAATTGAGAGTTAGCACACTCAATAGCGTGGGAAAAATGGTATAACGACGATGACTTTTGGCTGACAAGATTTGTCGATGGAAATAATGTTTCAATGAATTCTATCCTAGATTCATTCATTGTGATCAGTCACTAGCCTAGAGTACACTGACATATTTTTCATGTTCATTTCGATTTTTAGCTTATGTGTGTGGGGAGAAATCAGGTGTGATATCTGAGAAACCTCTAATGATGGGTGAAATGTGTTAAAAGATATTATCCTGATCTCTTGGGATGTATATCTTTTCCTACATGGCATGTATATCTTTGTGTATCTTTGTTTATTTCTTTCCCTATCATGTGTATCTTGTTTCCTTGTTTATATCTGTTTCTTGTATATAAGAACAGATGTATTGTAACTCTTTTCTTCACGTTGAATACAATCCTAACATTCAGAATATACATGTCATGACAATCTTTGTCATGGCATCAGAGCCTGGCAAGATCTAACAATTCATCTTCCACTGCAATAACAAGATCAATCCCAATCCCTATCAATCCATTATCCTTTTCGTATCTTAGTTTAGCGTCATATGTGTTAGATCTTAAAACTCAAACCCTAGTACTTTATATCTCTTATGATATCGTTCAATATGTCGCGTGAAGATCACCGTAAAGTTTGATGGAACAAACTATCATCATTGGTCCTTCCTTATGAAAATCTCAAAGGAAAAGCTATGTGGAAATACATTGATGGTAAAGCCAAGAAGCCTGCAAGTGGTGTTGTTATTGCCGGGAAACGCAAAGAAATTGAGGGAGAAACTGCTGAAAGCTGGGAGGTCAACAATCACAAGATATTGACTTGGATAATCAACACAGTAATAACATCCATAAGCATGCAACTCATAGGTTTTGAAACTTCCAAAGATGCATGGGATTTTCTCTCAAAAAGGTATACCCAAATAAACTTTGCTCAACGTTACAAACTAGAACAAGATATCCGATCTATGAAACATCAAATGGATCAGTCAATCTCAGATTTCCATTCTGAGATGTCAATTATATGGAATCAGCTAGCATTAATGGAACCCAATTGGACTGTCGATATTGGGCTATGGAAGAAGTACATAGAAGAGTCAGGACTGGTTCAACTCCTAATGGCATTAAAAGGTGATTTTGAGACTGTACGAGCTTCAATCCTTCATCGATCACCTCTTAGAACTGTTGAAGCCGCATTATCTGAACTTATTATTGAAGAAACTCGAAAAAGAATCAAGCCTGAAATACCCGTTGTGTTTGCAGTCCCTTCACGTGCAAGTTTTAATAATCACTTCAACCCATAGAAAAAACATCGTGATATGTCACAAACTCAGTGCTACAACTGCAAGAAACTTGGTCATTTGGCCAAGAACTGCACCTTGGAACCAACACAGAGTGTGTCACAAATATCAACTTCTCAAGATTCAACCCACCAAGGATCAAATTTTCAAATCCAGTGCAACTACTGCAAAGAGCCTAGTCATACAATAGGAAGCTATACGTCCCATCCTCTAGAAACCTGAGAGAAAGAAGAAGGCTAAATGGAACTGGATACACACCTTCACCATCCATTCTTGCAGCACCAGCATTAGAAAGGAACCATGACTCACCAGCGCCCATACCAAACAATGTTGCTGATATTCAAGAAATGCTCAAGAAAGAACTTTCAATTGGTAACAATAACTCTACAAAGAGCTCTGCATTCTCAATTCCCACAAGTAGCTTTTCAAATGGTTGGTTTCTTGACTCAGGTGCCTCTAATAATATGACATTCAATTCTAGCATATTTGAAAACAAGCATCATATTGTTACACCTAAAATCCAAACTGCAAATGGATCTGAAATAGCTGCTAGTCATATTGGTCAGGTTAAAGTCTCAGACAAGATACATATATTTGATGTATTACTTGTTCCAAAGATCAAAATGAATCTTATATCAATTGGAAAACTATGTAATCAGGGGTTTAATATTTACTTCTTCTCATTTGGTTATGTGATACAGGATCCCAAGACAGAGAAGCTTATTGGGATAGGCCGTAGAGTTGGGAGACTATATCTTCTCGAAACACTCATTGTTCCTTAACAGTCAAAGAATGAACTTGCTGCAACTGCAACTGCAAACTCCCTACCTTCAACTGTGTCTCCTTTTATGTCTTGGCACTCTAAGTTAAGCCATGTCTCTTTCTCTCGTCTTACTTATATGATCAATAAAGGACTATTAGGAACAACTCAGGTTGATAAAGAACCTCATTGCATTTCTTGTAAGTTGGGAAAAAAAACTGCTTTTTCTTTCAATAACAGTATTACGTACTCATTTTGTCGAACTCTTTGATCATGCTCCTTCATATGTGTGGGGAAGTCTCCCATTTACTTTAAGGGAGGAGCTTTATATTATGTTATCTTCATTGATGATTTCTCTCGTTTCACATGGATATATCTTTTTCGCTTCTAGGTCATAATTTTTGAAAATATACACGTTTTCTCTAGAATGGTCAACTCAATTTGGAAAATCCATCAAAACCTTTCGTGCTTATCAAGGAGAGAAAATACATATCAACTCCTTTCAAAGATTTTCTTAAAATGAAAGGTACTCTTCTTCGTTTATCTTGTACTGAAACTCCATAACAAAACGGTATAAGCGAAAAGAAAACATCGTCACATCATAGAGACAACTAGAACATAACTCCTCTCTCGTAGGATCATAATATCGCAACGCAAAGGCTCGCGGGATTAATAAACGCCGGTGTCGCGAGGCGATCGCAGATAGCTAAAATAAAACGACGCAATGAATAACGGCAAACAAAACAATTGGAAGACATGAAACCTGGCGAGGGGTAAAGAAGTGTCATGGAGAATGAATATTTGCGCATTTGCACACTTCGTGAGACATTCCCGAAAATAAAGGATAGCTTAGCTGTCATCCACTACGTATTACCCTATATAAAGGGCTGAGTGAATCTGTTGTGAGATAGAGGTCTTTTTGAATGGTGAAGCAAGTCATTAGGAGAGAGAAAGTTTAAGAGCACTTTAATTTCCAAGTGTAATTCTATTGTACTATGTAAACATTTCATGGAATCAATTAATAAATCTTCTTGATCACACATCTTTCAATGAATTAGTCAAGCAAAACTGAGTAAGGGGTGGTAGTGTGGGATTTCCTGCAACTACATATGCGCTAGAAACAGGGATAATCATTTGTAAAAGAGAGAAGATTGCAATTAAAGTTGTTTGAATCAGGAAAATGAGAAAGAAAAATCTTAAATCGGATGAAAAGATATGGCATGCAAACCTTACACAAGAGTAATGATTAGCGAATTTCATGAAAATATCGTAGGAAGAATACACAAACGGGATTTTGAAGGAAAGAAGATTACGGATAGAGAAATGACATCACCTTTGAAGGATTGGGAAAAGCAAGAGATAACATTCACGGCGGGGAAATATCCAAAGAAAATTTGGATCACACATCTCCACCGGTGATCACAATAAACGCGTATAAGGAAGGAGAGGAATCGGAGAACACGGTGAAAACATGGGTGGTGAATGGAGTTTTAATCGATACAGGAGTCCGGTGAACATCATGTTCTATCACGCTTACAAAAAGATGGGATATAAAGACGAAGATATGATTTTCGCGACATACAATATTCAAGGTTTTGGTAAATCAGAACAAAAAGTTAAAGGGGAGATAAAAATACGTATTCCCTGTTAGGAGGAATTGAAACACAGGTGACATTAAGTGTAGTGGATATGGAATCACCGTACAACATATTACTAGGAAGACCATGGGTACATGCAATAAAAAGCGTAGCGTCGACGCTTCATCAATGTGTCAAATTTCCTACACCAACCGGAGTCGAGCGAGATCAAAGGGGATGCTTGCTAAAGGAAGAATATATTATCAAAATGAAGTAAAGTGTTGCGAGGAACAAGTAAACAAGCGAAAGAATATATCAAAGTACCGCAAAAAGATGGCGAGGGCGGCTAAGAAAGAAGAAGAGTTCGTAGTTTACATGATAAGAGCAAAGGAAGGAAAAGGCATACCTAGCGAGACCTCTGGGAGAAGAAAATGATCATTGCGAAAGAACCAAAAGGACCAACCCCATGGGAGAACCGAAGTCCGCCGAAATGGCAATAGAACAAACCAAAGAAGTGAATATTGGAACTAAGGAAAACCCAAGATGCTAAAGATTGGAACTAACATGGGAGCGGATGAAGAAAAAGAATCATGATCTCATTGCGTAGATTATAAAGACATCTTCGCGTGGGATATGGATGAAATGCCTGGTATAGATCCGTCGATAGCTTGTCACAAGTTAGAAATCGATAAAAATGTGAAGCCATTTAAACAAAGAATTAGAAAGATAGCAACAAAGATATCACCCTCGAGATAGAAGAAGAATCACAGAAGATGCCGGATGCGAAATTATTAGACAAGCAAAATATCCCGAATGGATAGCGAATATGGTTATAGTTCCAAGAAGAACAAGGAATAAGGATTTGCATTGATTTCACTTATTTAAATAAAGCTTGCCCTAAAGACAGTTTTCCATTGCCGATATTCCACAACTAGTCGAATCAAACACGGGAATGAAAGAGTATCATCTCCGGACGGGTACAAAGGTTACAAACTGCATTCCTCTCGCCGAGGAAGATCAAGAGCATCTTTTTCTTCGCTCCAAGAGGATTATACCGCTATACTAAAATGCCGTTTGGTCACCGAAATCTTTGGAGCAACGTATCAAAGGATGGTAGAAGAGGTATTCGCAGAATGGATACATAAGACACTAGAGGTATACGTAGATGACATGCTTTGGTAAAAAGTAAGAAGGCGAGAAGATCACGTACGAGACACTGAAAGAAATTTTTGAGCAAATGAGGCGTTTTAACATCAAAGTAAATCCAGAAAAATGTACCTTCGGAGTTGCGTCGGGGAAGTTCTTAGGTTACATTATATCAAAGGAAGGAATACATGTTGACCCCGAGAAAGTAAAAGCAATTCGCGATATGCCGACACTGCGACGGTAAAGGATGTTCAAAAGTTGAATGGGTTGTTAGCATCACTAGGAAGGTTCATCTCGCGGTCATCCGATAAGTGTAAACACTTTTTCAGCGTTCTGAAAAAAGGATCGAAATTTAAGTGGACGGACGAATGTGAAAAGGCTTTGCAAGGGATCAAAGAACATTTAATGGATATATCCATTATGCGTATGCGTAACCCGGAGAGGAATTATTAATATACCTCGCGACAACATCGCATGCCTTAAGTGCGGTTTTATCGCGAACGGACGCAGAGGAGTAGAAAAACCAATCTATTATATCAGCAAAACTTTTAATGCCGCAGAAAAGAAATTATTCGAAGATTGAAAAACTAATCCCGGCGTTAGTCTATGCGTCGTTTAAACTTCGCATATATTTTCAGCACACATCTTTGTTAGGTGGTAACAAAGGTACCAATCGAGTCGGTAATGAAAAATTCAAAAAGATCGGGAAGAGTTGAAAGATGGAATGCTCAAATAAGCCATTGCAAACTCAAATATGAAATATTATCTTCAACCAAGTCACAAAGTTGTCGCAGACTTTTAGCAGAATTTCCTTTGGAGGAAGATGAAGCGAAGGATGAAATGATGGATGTAGAAGAAGAGCATGGAAATCCAAAAGACTTGTTAACCTGAGCCAGACCGGTGGGAAATATTGGTGGATGGATCATCAAATGGAGAAGGTAAAGGAGTGGGAATTGTTGTGATTTCGCCAGAAGGCAATAAATTAGCTTTTGCTTTTAGATTGGAATTTGAGTCTACCAATAATGAAACGGAGTATGAAGCTATAATACATGCTCTACGATTTGCAATAGAAATGAAACTGGAAAATATGAGGATTACCAGTGACTCGCAATTGGCAATTCGTCGGATAACGTAGAAGTATGCTACAAATGATCCATCCCCTACGAAATACAGAAACTTGTAGAAGTGTTGTCGCCACGTATCCGAAAATAAAATGGAGGCACATATCAAGGAGAGATAATAGACTCGCAGACGCTTTTGCCTTTATATCAAGTATGATGACAGACCCGATCAGCACAGGAATATCAAAATACGATCGCTACTAGCGCCATCAATTAATAAAGAGGAAGGACAAGAAGCAGATATAATGATGGTGGTAGATGAAATGCAATGTCGCGAGGAAGACTGGAGAGTAGAACTTCACGCGTACTTAATGAAAGGAGAGGTACCAAGAAATAGATTGGAAGCACACAAGTTAAAGATTCGGGCAACAAATTATGAATTACGAGATGGCGTGCTTTATCGGCGATCTTTTGAGGGCCTTCGCTTCGATGTCTAACAAGGAAAGAAGGAGAAACCATATTGAAGATGCTTTGCATAGTGGAGATGCCGGAAATCATAGCGGCGGAGATCTTTGGCATATAAAGCAAAGACGCAAGGATATTATTGGCCATATATGCATGAGGACGCGAGAGCAATATTGGTAGACGCTGCGAAGATTGTCAAAGACATGGGAAGAAGATACATGCACCTAGAGCACCGTTAAATTCTTCGAGAAGTGTGTGGCCTTTTGGAAAATGGGGTTTAGATATTGTGGGACCATTTTTACCGAACAGGGACAAAGAAGGTACTTAATTGTCGCAACGGACTATTTCACAAAATGGGCGAGAGGTGAAAGCGGTCCAGCACATTCGCGATAAGGATGTTTTTACTTTCATATTTGAAAATATTATATGCGGATTTGGGATCCCCCGCACAATTGGTATCCGATAATGGGAAGCGAAATGAAGGGCAAAATATGTAGTTCTTTGCTAATGCATTTCGAGATAAGATGTGGAAAATCAACTCCATTATATCCACAAGCTAATGGCCAAGCGGAGGCAACAAATAAAACAATTGCCGATATATTGAAGAAAAAGTTGGAAGGACACAATAGGGGATGGTGCAACAAGTACCCAATGCAAAGATGGGCTTATAATACAACTAGAAGAGAAGCCACGGGAATGTCCCCTTTTTGCTTAACTTACGGAGTTGAAGCAAGACTCCCAACAGAGGTCGTGATTCCGACAACCAAAAAGAGGTTTGGGAGAAAAATCTTAGCGCAGGTAACATTCTAATCAAGTTGGATGAATTGGAAGAAAAACGAGAAAGGCATTAAACACATGGAGAATTATCGGCGAAGACTGGCTAGAGAATATAACAAGCGTGTAAAAATACGTGAGTTCCAACCAGAGATTTGGTGTTGCGAGAAACCCCAATATATCAACGTGAAAGTGGAGGCAAGTTAGCGAGAAAATGGGATGGACCTTATATCATCAAAGAGGTAGTTGGTACAGGGGCATATAGATTGATGGATCCCGAAGGAAAAGATGTGGGACAAAAATTGGATAGACCATGGAATAGATTATATCTAAAGAAGTATTACCCGTAAAAATGGGAGAGAAAAATGAATCAAGATGAAGTACTTCTTCGCAAAATATTTGCGACATTCAATAAAATGCGAGAAAATCCGCGAAGATCTCGTGACAAGAATAACAAAAAGTCATGAATGGCTTAACAAAACGACAAGAGATAATGAATGAGTAAATGAATGAATCGGCGAAAATCTCGCAAGAAGAATAGCAAATGATGAAGAATGATTGAATAAAAGAATGAATGAATGGGACGAACCTTTATGGCGTACACCCTAGTTCGCGAATAACATTTCGTAAGAGGCAAATGTAAGACCTAAAGTGCGTCATATAAGGGGTATCTCTCGACATGGCTCGGGGGAAAGGTTACACCGCTCCCAAGCTCAGAGTCATGAAAATTTGGGGCCCATGAAAGCCTATCCTAAGAGGTACCTTGGATTCCCAACTATATATATAAGGTTATACCCTGGTTGGGCGGCCAGGGTCTCTTCCTAGGAGTCGATGTATGCTCAAGGCGCCGAGGTACACGGTTGAGCCAGAGTGCCCTAGGATGGATGAACCTACCACTGGCCATTCTTGGCAAGTCTTGGCATATGTTGCACTCCGCCCGAAGAAAACTCCACTTAGGGTGCGGTCTTGTAACCATAAACCCTATAGGTATAAGGGATAAGAGGTCGCGAAAACAACTTGTTGTTGTTAAGACCGGATGGGAGGAGCTAGTCTTGTATGGCCGATGTTTCGCCTCCTTGAAGGGGCAACCGGGGAGAAGATAAGGGCGACACTATCCATTAGGGAAGTGTCAAAACAGACGCAAATGTCATGAGGCCGTGTTTTCACCAGGAAATTCAGGCTTGTCATATTTGTGCAATGATCTGCAGGCAATAATACTAACGCGAGGGTAAGGCGAGATCAATGGGTCTTTACACGAAAGTGTACGGACGTCCTGCGATTTCGTCGCACGACG
Organism: Papaver armeniacum; assembly: GCA_023531295.1. Lineage (NCBI taxonomy): Eukaryota > Viridiplantae > Streptophyta > Magnoliopsida > Ranunculales > Papaveraceae > Papaver > Papaver armeniacum. The sequence continues at coordinate 223,726 of JAJJWW010018703.1, read as the reverse complement.
GCAATGTCATGGGGCTTCATATTCGCAAGGATATTTAGGCCTGTCATATTGTCGCAATTAAAATATCCTGCAGAGCAAAAATACTTGAAAATTGATAAGACAAGATCAATGGGTTTTTACATGCAAGTGTAAAGACGTCCTGCGATTTTGTCGCAAACAAAGGTGGCAGGGTAAGACCTTTAATTAGGAAGGCCTTACTTGGAAGACCACAACAAAATGATAAGGCAAGGTCAATGGGCCTCTTTATGAAAATGTAAGGCGACTGCGACTTTGTCGCAGTGAGAAGAATTAAAATCAAATCCCTGATTGGGATGGATTTACTTAATAAAAAATTCAATGAGCGAACATGCTCGCAAGATGGTCTTAACTAAGAAAGGAAGAAAGAAATATGGAAATTACTCAATCAAAAGAGTTAAGTCATTCAAACAAAAAGGAATTCTAACAAATTCCAAAGAGAATTTAACTCTCTACATCGACATTATCAAATACGAGAGGGTGGTTGAGACTTTTCGCCTTTATCGCCTTCACATCCGCCAAGCTGGTGGATTTTCTTCTTGAAATGTTTTCATCACCTTTGTTCTCGCTTGATTCTTGGACTTTCATCGAAATTTTTCTATTCGGATCTTCATCGACAACTTCCTTACTAGGGAGATCTTCGCCGCTTTCATAGTCATAATCACTATCGGGAGAATTAGGGACTTCATCGTCACTTACTTCCAAAGGATCAACATGTATAGGATCAAGAGACTTAGACAAGAAAATCTCATTCACGAGGACTTGACTTTGAGGGGGAATTGACGAACGAGCGCCTTTTGACGATTTTTACTATCTATGTCTTTACTGATGAACATGTAATCAAATCTACGTTACGCACGATCGCGGAGCGAGAGAGGAAGTTTAGTAATCCATTTTCTTTCGCGAATTTTGGAATAATCCGATTTGAGAGTAGAAACGATCGCAAAGCTTCTTCTCGAATCTGCATAATAAATACGCAAGAAAAGATTAAAAGAGATCCTTACAACGGATCTTTGGAACTTTCGAATAATTAAAGATTTGTGAAATAAATGAATTAAGGTAGTCAAATAATTTGACTACCTTCCTTTTGAAGAGTAAGTTGTTGAATTAAAGCCGCGAAATTATTCCCCTGGACAGTCCATGGCATCATCAAATGAGTCTCCAACTAAACCTTTCAATCGAGATCGCAATTTCTTTTCATTAGAAACAAGTATGGAATTTTTGGTGGCGAGAGTAGAGTTGGATTTTTCTAATTTGGTGCATTGTTCTGGAATTGCTTCGCTTTTACACTCAAAGTTATTCTACCTTGAATAAGTTTATCTCTCTCAGTGGAACTCTCTTCAAGTTGATTTCTCAAAATATGAATGGCTTTGTTCTTGTTCTTCGTAATTTTTGACAAGCATCATCTTTACAGTAGATCGCCACCTTATTCAACAGAGAACGTTTCTCTTGTGAAAGAGTTCGATTCTCATCTGATAAAGTTTCCAACTCCAAATTAGTTTTAGTCAGAGAATAAGAGAGGCGAGATAAGTCATTACTTAATGAGTCTTGCTTTTGCGATAAATCAAAATTCTCTTTAGACAAGTTATTTATTTGATCAGCTGCATAGGTATGAATATTATCTAAGAGATTATACTGTTCCATCCAAGCATCTCTTTCAACTCGAACTTCTTCAACGATAGACTCCGTCTGATATATCTCCATTATTCGTTTCTGGTTTAATACTTGGAGGACGAGCAAGGGTTTGAGTTGTAAAAAAAAAAAAAAAAAAAAAAAAAAAAAGGGTGGCGAGAGCATACCTTTTAATTCTTCATTCTTCTTGCGAATATTATCACGATCTAGTGAGATACTGAGAAATTTTTGATTTTCAAGGTGGAGATTATTGCATTTCACAGACCATAACTTGGAGATCATCCTTGACTTTATTAATCTCTTGAACTAAAGATGCTTGAGATCCTATCAGACAAGATGCTTACTTAAAATCTCGCAGACATTGGATTTGACAGATCGCGAGAAGTCTTTTTGGCATCATTCACGAGATCAAAAAGACCTTAAAGGCCACATCTATCCCCTCCAAATTTTCCATTCAGTTAGAGGAATTTGTTCAAACAAAGAAGACGAGTCGTCCTTTGTCAAAGGAACCTCATGAGAAGAGGAGGTTTCGGGAGAGAAGTGATTGGAGAAATAGCGGGGGACATTGATAGCGGGAGGAGGTATAAGATCGTTTGTAGTAGGACAGTTATAAGGAACTTGGTCTATGAGGAGTTGAGGTATAGTAATATTGTCGCTAGTAATGTTACCGAGAGGAAAGAGGCACAAAATTATCTTGCGAAGATTTCGCAGCAGGAGACGAAGGCGTGAATGAAGGAAATGGAACGTCGGGGGTAACAGGTTTAGAGTAGCGAAACCTTTTGGGAGTATGACCAGTAGTTTTATCATCCTGCGAATGACAAATTAAATAAGAAACAGAGGCAACAATGCATTGTTAATAAAAACAAATGTTTCTTAAATACCTTGTCACTCGCAGATTTGTCTTTTTTGTAGCCATAGATTTTGCTCGCGAAGTGGGCTTTGGTTGCGTGAGGGATTCTTGTTGCGAAGTAGGTTTCGGTGGCGAGCCCAAAGAAAGAAGAGGGTCCTTCACGGTAAATTTAGTTCTGGGTTGGTTCTTGCTAAACAACAATGGCAGAAAGAGAGCTACAAAGTTAATCATACCAGTATGATTTCAACAAGAAAAGCTAATCCCAAATTTAATCAACCACAAAATCAGCCAGATATGGCAAAATTAACAAACCTGGACACCATGAGAGTAACAACTGGTAGGGAATAGCTAAAGTGGTGAAGAAGACGGTAAGAGACAATAATAGGCAAACACTTGCAGAACGATGAAGAAGAAGAATACTTGCAGACGGTGAAGAAGATGAAAAGGAAAAGGAAAATTCTTCACAGGGGATGCTCCTATAAATAGATGAGAAAAAAATGTTATGACCGGATAACATTAAATGCACCGGTAAAAGAGGTAAATATAGACACGTGTAAACGGTCACTACTAAATCCAAGGAAACCTGACGAAAAGAACTTTAGTAGAATCCAAATATACAACGTATTTCCTAAGAGGCGAGAAGAGATTGCGAAATTGATTATTTTCTGTAATTCATGAGGCAAGAAATGACACTTCGTATATATATTACAAAGAAACTTCGGAACTTCGCAAAAGAATAGAGGCAAGTACGTACTTTTCAAGTCCGGTATTCTTCCGCTCGTTCCTTCATCAACAAAGATCAAAGCTTACTATCACAACAGATTTTTCCTTAAAGATCGCTCTTCAAGCAATATTCAAGGAAAAAGAGGCAAGATGTAGGATCATAATATCGCAACGTACAAGGCTCGCGGGATTAATAAGCAGCGGTGTCGCGAGGCGGTCATGAGATAGCTAAAATAAACGAGCAATGAATAACGGCAAACAAAACAATTGGAAGACATGAAACACAGCGAGGGGTAAGAAGTGTCGCGAGAATGAATATTTGCGCATTTGCGACACTTCGTGAGACATTCCCGAAAATAAAGGATAGCTTAGCTGTCATCCACTACGTATTACCCTATATAAAGGGCTGAGTGAATCTGTTGTGAGAGAGAGGTCTTTTTGAATGGTGAAGCAAGTCATTAGGAGAGAGAAAGTTTAAGAGCACTTTAATTTCCAAGTGTAATTCTATTGTACTATGTAAACATTTCATGGAATCAATTAATAAATCTTCTTGATCACACATCTTTCAATGAATTAGTCAAGCAAAACTGAGTAAGGGGTGTAGTGTGGGATTTCCTGCAACTACACTCTCGGATCCGATCCTTTCAATTTTTGGGGTGAGTCAGTTCTAACTGCAGTTTATACAATAAACCGTATTCCATCTATAGCCACATATGGAATATCTCCATAAGAGCGTCTCTATAAAAAGAAACCTAATTACTCTGAGCTTCGTGTTTTTAGTTCAACATGTTTTTTTCTTCTCACAGAACGAGAACGAAACAAACTCAGCAAAAAGAATGCTATCTGTGTGTTTCTAGGTTATGATATTGAACAAAAACTTTATCGATGTTATGATCTAGAGAGTCGACGATTACGTATTTCTCGATATGTTACATTTTGGGGAAATATACCTTTTTGGTCTCTCCCCAGTAGTAAGTTATCCAGTCTATAATAGTTTTCATATCTAGATCCTTTTGAGGATATGTCTCTACCTAGTTCTCAACCAACACCTATTCCTTCCATCACCACAAATCACTCCTTCTGAAAGTCTCGAAACTACACATGACCACTCTATGGACAATCCTGATACTGCTTCTCAAGAAGGGGATCTTATGACTGAAAATGATGTTTTACCACCACGCAATCGTCGACAACCGACCAGGTTTGCAGATTATCACTGCTCTTTATCATCCATTCTATATTTACATGAACCAAAGTCTTACAGGGAGGCATCTATAGTTCCAGTATGGCAAAATTCTATGGGATCGAAGAACTAATTGCACACAAGGAAGCTAATACTTGGGATATGGTTGATTTACCACCATAAAAGTATGTTATTGGAAGTAAATGGGTATACAAAATCAAAACTAATTCAGAAGGAAAGATAGTTCGATACAAATCATGCTTGGTTGCTCAAGGGTACACTCAATAATATGGTGTAGATTATGAAGAAACATTTGCTCATGTTACTCGTATGACTACAGTTCGTACTCTCCTTGCCGTTTCTGCTGCTCGTAACTGGGATCTACATCAAATGGATGTCAAGAACGCCTTTCTTCATGGAGATCTTCAAGAAGAAGTATATATGAGACCTCCACCTGGAATGTATCACTCTCCAAATAAAGTTTGCAAGCTTCGTAAACCTTTGTATGGACTTAAACAAGCACCTCGTGCTCGGTTTGAGAAGTTTTCCAATGCCATCCTACAGTACGGATTCACTCAAAGTGCGTATGATTCAGCTATGTTTACTCGATCAACTAAGAAGGGTATGGTTATTCTACTCTTATACGTAGATGATATGGTTATCACGGGTGATGATATATAAGGCTTTACTGCTCTTAAATCCTATCTCAGTTCATGCTTCGAAATGAAAGATCTGGGTCCTTTAGGATACTTTCTTGGTATAGAAGTTGATAATTCATATGATGGTTGTTTTATTTCACAAGTAAAGTATGACTTTGATATTTTACAACGTGGTAGATTAACAGATAACAAAATTGCAGCAACACCTCTTGAACTAAATAGCAAGCTCAATCCTTTAGATGAAAAAATCATGTCCAATCCTACATTGTATCGACATATTGTGGGTAGTCTTAATTACTTGACTATCACACGACCACACATCAGCCATGCAGTTCATATAGTTAGTCAATTTATGTCAGCTCCAAGATCCACCCATTATGCATCAGTAATCAGGATCTTACGTTATATCAAAGGAACTTTGTATCAACGTATTAAATTTTCATCCAACTGTGATCTTTGTCTTCGTGCATATTCGGATTCAGATTGGGCCGGTGACATCATAGATAAACGATCAACTACAGGATATTGCTTATTTCTAGGTAACTCTTTGATCTCTTGGCATAGTAAGAAACAAACTCTTAGTTTCTCGTTCTAGTGATGAAGCTGGGTATCAAGCTATTGCACACTCAACCTATGAGATTGTTTGGATGAGATGGCTTCTTGAAGATATGGGAGTTCACCTATCAAAACCAACGTCACTGTATTGTGACAACAAGGGTGTTATTAACATTACTCATAATGATGTTTTCCATGAACGTACAAAGCACATTGAGATTTACTGTCACTTTATACGTCATCATTTCAAGAAACATACTATCGACTTACCTTTTGTTCCTTCAGAGCTGCAACTTGCTAATCTTTTCACCAAAACACTGCCTTCGGTGCGCCTAGAGTTTTGCTTCCAAACTCAACATGTGTTACGCCCCATCTTGAGTTTGAGGGGTCTTTAAAATATATTATCCTGATCTCTTGGGATGTATATCTTTTTCTACATGGCATGTATATTTTTGTTTATTTCTTTCCCTACCATGTATATCTTGTTTCCTTGTTTATCTCCGTTTGTTGTATATAAGAACAGATGTATTGTAACTGTTTTCTTCACGTTGAATACAATCCTAACATTCAGAATATTCATGTCATGACAATCTTTGTAATGTCAGAATATTTAGACATTGAAGCAGAGCTGAAACACATGCGAACCCGCTTTGAAGAACTTAATTCTTTGCAAGTCTCTAAGTCTGAAGAGACAGAAGCCATGGAAAACTTTGGATTGGAAAGGTTTGTAGTGGCAGGATTTCCCACACTACACCCCTTACTCGATTTTGCTTAATTAATTCATTGAAAGATGTCAGATCAAGAATATTTATTGATTGAATTCATGAAATGTTTACATAGGAAAATAGAATTACACTTAGAAATTAAAGCATGCTTAAACTTTCTCTCTCTAATGACTTGCCCAACAATTCCAAAGAGATCTCTCCCTTCTGAGACTCATTTAGCCCTTTATATAGGGTAATACATAGTGGATGACAGAGCTAAGCTACCCTTTATTTTCGGGAATGTCTCGCGAAGTGTCGCAGATGCACAAACATTCACTCTCGCGACACTTCTTAACCCTCGCCAGGTCTCACGTCTTCTTTATGTTTTGCATGTCGTTATTCATTGCGTCGTTTGTTTTAGCTCTGCGACTCCTTCGCGATCTTTATCGTTTATTAATCTCGCGAACCTTGTTTGTTGCGATATTACGACCCTACATCTTGCCTCTTTTTCCTTGAATATTGCTTGACAAGCGATCTTTAAGGAAAAATCTATTAATAGTAGCGATCTTTGATTTTTGTTGATGAAGGAACGAGCAAAAGAATACTTTCCTTGAAAAGTACGTACTTGCCTCTATTCTTTTGCAAAGTTCCAAGCTTCTTTGAGATATATCTGATATCGTCTCCTATCTCTCCTCATATTTCTCCTGCGAGGGAAAGAGTATCATGAGATTTTTACAATATTGTTTCATGACTGCTTATCTTTATCTCATTTTGATTTTGTACTTTTACACGGATTTTGATTATTAATGTCTTTTCTTGACACGTTTCTTTCAACCGCTTATTCTTGACCATTCATGTCTCTTCGCATTAAATGACCTCATTTTTCTCGAGGATCTTTTTCCCTATATATAGTTTTCTTTTCCCCTCCTTTTCATTCTTTAGTTTCTCTCTGCAACTTTTCTTTGACTCTCTCCTTCCGCAATTTGCGCTCCTTGCTCTTGCAAATCTTTTCTTCGTCCTTTCTAGCGCAGATCTAACCTTTAACATCCCATCCATTCCCATACTGATAATGGCTTCCATTAGTCGTGCATACAAAGCTTCTTTTGATGAAGTTCAACAGAAGTTGCTCGAAAAGGGTTTCACTCTATCAACCATTCCTGATCAAGAATCTTCATCTATTCTTTCTGCAAAGTTATTTTCTGATCATCAATGTGATGATCAAAAGATTATAGTCTCGCTAGGTCAGCTTCTCGCGGGACTTCCCATTCCCTTGTACAATCCTGAGATGCCTTTATTTTATGAAATCTTGGCCCATGAAAAATTCTCTCGGGCTGTTATCAATTGAGTGGCGATTGCATTCGCCTAATGCTTGAGTTCGCGAATCGTGGTCTTGGCAAAGGATCTTTATACCCTACTCTTTGTTAGACACCCCGATTTATGACTTGGAAATAGTTCTTTGAGAAGTACACTTTGTAGAGAGCTTTTTGAAAACTATTCGGTGATAAAGATGATTAATGCGAAATCTCGTTGGGGTATTCGCTTTGAAAAAGAAGGATAATGTCCACGAGGATAAATTGCTCATGCGGGATATTGATTGGCACCGGGCAATAATACTACTCCTCGCCACTCCAAAGATGAGAAGTGGTGGGTTGTACCCTTGATTTTAAATGGCCCTTATCTCGCGGGCTCGCACGTTCTTCCTGCGAATCTCGCGGTATCATCCTTGGGAATTCAATTGGCTGATAAGGCAAATGAGGTATGTTTCCCATTTTAAATCTTGCCTTTGCAACTTTCTTTTTATATATGTTGAGTTTGTAAAATTTCTCGGATCGCCAAATTGAGAAAAAGTACAAGGATAATCCGTTGGAGAGTACTCGACCATACTTGATCGCTTACGAGTGAAGTAAGAAACATTTCCTTTGTTATTTGAAACAATATTGTTGCCTCTTGTTTCTTATCTTTAACCGTATCTGAAGGTTTCAATTTGAAAAGAAGGCAGTAAGCCGCGAAGATTAAAAGTAAGGGTAAAACTGTCGTTCGCAAGGGTAAATCTTCTGCTCCATTAACTAAGAAGCGAAAGGTCCAATCTTCTTCTCGCCTTAGCTCAAGCTACGAATCTTCTGACGAGGATAACCATGACTCGAATCCTTCTCTCGCCAAGAAGATTCCAGTCGACCGATTCTTCTATGGATCGGTTATCTAGCATCTTCTCGGTTTGTTTCCAAGGAATGGGAGATGCTCCCTAGCTTCTCTTTGCGGGGCTCTCGCAAACGTGTGTAATGCTACTTTATTAGAGGGCAATAATTCTTTCAATGGAGCCTCTAGAATTGTGTCTCCCGACTTCTTGAATGCACTTGGATCTTTGGTACGTATGCGGTCGTATTTCCCTTTTAAATTTTTAAATATATGTATATTAATGATTTTTCTATCTTCTTTTATAGGTTGGAAGAACTTCTTTTTGTAGTTGCCTCGGATCTCGAGAGAAGACGCAACAATCTTGAAAAGAAGAATTTGCAATTGAGCAAGAAGATTCAAGAATTAGAGGCCGAAGGCTGCGTCATCTCGCGATAAAGACGAGAGAATTCAAAGTTAAATACCGAACTTGACTCTCAAAGGGATAGGGTGTCCACTCTTGAACGCTAATCGGCAACTTTATGGTATAAGATTTTACTTCCTTTTATCATTTCTATTTTATCGGTTGCATATTGTTGCCTAACTTATTACCTTCGCGAGATGTATATAATCTCTCCAGATGAGGCCATTCTTCTCCATACATTTCTGAACCTATGGATAATGATCTTCTTCTTGCTCACCTTAATCAATCTCTAAGTAGTTCCTCAAATAAAACTAACCTCCTTTCATTAAAGGATCTTCAATCAAATATCATCTCTTAGAGATCGAACACGAGATCTAGTTTGAATTTAACCAATCGCTTTAAACGAATGTACCTTGATTCCGAGAAGAAAATCAAGACTTTAAGGAAGAAAATTAGTGATCTCATAGATGAGAACGACCGCATTACTACTTGAGAGGTGCACGGGCATTAGCGAGAATTCCACAAATCTCTTCTTGGTGTGCAAGTTGAGCGAGATGAACTCCTTCATCGAATACCATGCTTAAGCGGCGAGAAAGAGCAAGTTCGTTCTCTTCTCGTTATTAGTAGTGATGATGAATTCGCTTTGGGCTGCGAAGGTTTTAGATAATGCCGGAATAACCTAGGTGTTGATGTTAGTCTTCATGCGAGCATACTTCCTTGATTAAAGATATGATATCTCGATAGAGAAGGTTACTTATTATACCTTACTTGCTTCTTATACGTAGTATTGCTTGTAAATTATTAACTTGTTGTTTCTTATTTGCGAGAATGCGAGAAGAGGCTTCGGGTTAGAATTAGAGAGCTTGAATCGAAAAAGAACAACTCGCCAGAATTTTCCAGCGAGAATTGAAGAACTTCGAAATTGAAAAACAACAGCTCGCCAAGAGTCTCTCCCTTCGTAATAACAAGTATTCCAAGTTGAAGAAACAATTTGAAACGACAGTGGAGAATTTTAATAATGATGCGATTCGTTATCGCAATGGAGCCATGGAGTATGTTTGTAAAGACCACAATATCCTCTACATTCATATCCTGGCTCCTCGAAAAGGTTCTGAGAATCTGCCTGTCTCAGATGTTTCTGATAGTGAGGCTAGTGAAGAAGAAAATTCTAGCGATGAAAATAATAGAACTGAAGAATCAGATGAAGGAGAAGAATCACCAAAGAGATAACTCTTTCGCTACCTGTAATATCTGTATATTTCTGTATCTTTATTATAGTGTACTTCTTGGATTTTTCCCCCCTGAATTCAATCTTCACTCCCCCTTTTTTGGTAGTTCTTCCTTGTAATATAATTGGCTAACATTATTGATGTATAACTCTTTCATCAGAAGATGAATAACAATATTCCATCTTTTCCATTCCCATACTTGCCTCTGTTATTTATCTTCAGATGGAAGATTTTAGTTGTCATCATGTATATGGTTGAATAATAATTTTATTGTTATTGAAATGTATTGTTGCGACGGGGTCGCAGGTATCTTCATAAATCAAGAATTTTACTTGCCTTGCCTTATCTTCATAAATGTATTTTATCTCTTCTCATTGCGACAAGGTCGCAAGCCAGCCTACATTTTCAAGTAAGGGCCCATTGACCTTGCCTTATCATTTTTGTGTGGTCTTCCGGTTAGACCTCCCTAATTAGAGGTCTTCCCACGCCACCTTTTTTGCGACAAAATCGCGGGACGTCTTTACACTTGCATGTAAAGACCCATTGATCTTGCCTTATCATTTTCCAAGTATTTTTGCCTCTGGATGTTTTAGTTGCGACAATATGACAGGCCTATATATCCTTGCGAACATAAAGCCCCATGACATTGCGAGTCGTGCGGCCAAATCGCAGACGTCCGTACACTTTCGTGTAAAGACCCATTGATCTCGCCTTACCCTCGCGTTAGTATTATTGCCTCTGCGGGATCATTGCACAAATATGACAAGCCTAAATTTTCTTGCGAAAACATATAGCCTTATGACATTTGCGTCTGTTTTGACACTCCCCCTATTGGAGAGCGTCGCCCTTATCATCTCCCGGTTGCCCCTTCAAGGAGGCGAAACATCGGCCATACAAGACTAGCTCCTCCCATCCGGTCTTAACAACAACCGTTGTTTTCGCAGACCTCTTATCCCTTATACCTATATGGTTTATGGTTACGAGAGACTGCCCCTAAGTGGAGTTTTCTTCGGGCGAGTGCAACATATGCCAAGACTTGCCAAGAATGGCCGGGGTAGTTCATCCATCCCGGGCACTCTGCAGCTCAACCGTGTACCTCGGCGCCTTGAGCATACAACGACTCCTTGGAAGAGACCCTCGGTCGCCCAACCAGGTATAACCTTATATAGTTGGGAATCCAAAGTATCTCTCCCAGGATAGGCTTTCATGGGCCCCAAATTTTCATGACTCGGGCTTTGGGAGCGGTGTAACCTTCCCCGAGCCATGTTGAGAGATACCCCCTTATATGACGCACTTTAGGTCTTACATTTGCCTCTTACGAAATGTTATTCGCGAACTAGGGTGTACGCCATAAAGGTTCGTCCCATTCTTTTACTCATTCATACTTGTTAAATCATTCAATCATTCATGTTTCATTATTTGCTTTGACATTTGTTTACGAAGTATTCGCAAAATTCTGTTTCATTTGTTGTATTTTCATTTTCTTTCTTAAGCGAATTCCCATATACTCTTGGCTGCGAGATTCTCGCACATCATTATCATTCAATTGCTACTTTTTCTCTTTTTGTTGATTATTCACTTCTTATGCCTTTTGTTCCTCATATCCTTTGCTTCATTATTACCATAATATTCGCTGTCTCTAGGCACTCACCTCGCGAGGTATGTTCGATCCTTACTTCTATGGCATCCACCATCAATTTTTCCTTTCTCTGCTCATCTCTCACATGTTGTTTCCAACCTTTTCTTTTGGCATTTCTTTCTTGTGACTTTCTACATCTACTTCATGACATTGTTGCGACTCCTTCCAATCTCCTGTATAATACCAATGCCATTTGGATGTGGAAATTTTATACATTGATGATATGTTGATGCGACTCCCAAGATTTCATGAAGCCATGGCCTCCCAATCAGCGCATTGTATGGAGATTCCACGTCAACCACACAGAATAAAATATCAGTTGATAATCCTTGTAGAGGTATTCTCATGCGAACCTCTCCCTTTGGTTTGTTTGCAGTGCCATTAAAGCCATAGATCTTGTATGTAGAGGGGATCAAATCCTCATCTTTTCCTCCCATCGTCTTGTAAGTATGGTAGAAGAGAATATTCACCGAACTTCGGTGTCGATTAAGATTCGGTTGATCGCCCGACAAGCTTCGCCTCATCATCTTCTCCATCAATTGTTTTCGGGTTAATCTCTAGTTTCACAACCAACGGGCTATCATGTGTTTCTCTTCCTTTTGGCACTTCATCTGCGAGAGAAGAAATGGTCTTCACTGCCACTTTTCTAATTTGCGTCATTCTCGCAAGAGCTCATTATTTCTTTATCATTAGCATCTCTCGCAAAGACTCTCTTGAGCACGTTGTCATGAAAATCTTGATTGTGCGATAGGAGTGCACGATAGAGTTGCAATTCAAATTTTTAGCTTTTGTTCCAACTTCTATAACAAATGTTTCCTTTCCTTTTCTTGACACTGTTCTATGCATCTCTGGTGGTGGTGGTAAAGTCGGACTGTTTCTTCTCCTTTAGAAAGTGATTTAACTTCCCACGATCAATCATCCTGAGAATAATTCTCTTTATGTTTCTACAATCGTTTGTTTGATGCCCATGGAAGCGATGGTAAGAACAAAACTCATGACTTCTATCGCTTTGGCGGTGGTTCCATTCCCACATTCCAAGGTCTTTGGTACATTTTCCATCACAAGTATAGCTTCCCGGATCTTTTCCACACTAGCATTCAAAGGAGGCATCTTAATCTCTTCCCATACTATCCTGCGACTTCTCTCTCCCTCCATGGTTATTTTGCCTTCGTCCACCATATGTTTCTTGCACATGATCTAGCCTCTGAATCTTATTATTGCTGTTACGGTTGTAATAGTTCCTTTCTCGTTCAAATTCCTCTTGATCGTGGCTTCCCATGGCTACCATCTTCTGCTGTCCCTCATCAGCTTTCCTTGCTTGCTGTCCTTGCGAAGTACTACCATTGTATTTATGAATTGAGGCAACAAACTTGCGTTCGCACATTCGAGCTTGTGTTCGCGGATGGATAAGAATTCATTTCATTAAATCTTTCTTCTAAGGCAATATATTCTTCACGTAACTCTCGCGATTACGCCATCGTGATTGTATTTTTGATTCTAAAAATTTGAATGTACAACAAGTTAGTTGCAAAGAGAGCATTCACAAATGAGAGGATGAGATATCTTTCCTCAACCCGTCCCGCCATTTCGCGCACATGGTTCTCCATCTTATTGTCAACTGCCTTAAGATCTCGCCAACCCTTTGTTTCAACCCGAATACATCTTCAATACACAGTCGCGAAGAGTTGTTACTTATGTATGCTCCCGGGGAATGTGGCTTGTAAATGGTTAAATGATGTGATTGTGTTCCTTGGCAGACCTTCAAACCATTTTAGTGCTTCTCCTATTAGGCTTGATGCGAAATATTTGCATAGTATGGCATCATGATTCTCCCACTGCAACATACATCTCATATAAGCCTTGATATGTTGTACCACACGAGTTGTTCCATCAAAGATATTGGTTAACGCAGGTAGATTGCACTTAGGAGGTATTCCTCCCATCTCGCACTTCTAACGTGAAGGGATTCTTCGCGCGTCTGCGATGGCTTAAATCTAATTGTCTCCTTCCTCCTTCCCTTTACTATTCATAATCCTCTCATTTCGGCCCGAGTTCTCTTAAGATTTGTTCATTTGCCTCAGAGTTTGATTCTCTTGGTCTTTTTAACTCTGCTTCTCTCCTTCTTCGCTCGTGCCTATTTTGACCTTCTTGCTCGTTATTTTCTCCTCTTCTTTCCCTGCGACGCTCTTCTTCGTTTCTTTCATCAATTCGCACACCATTATATCGGTTGTTCTCTCTTCTTGGCTGTCTCTCAGCTCTCATCTGCACCCTCTCATATTCTTCATTAATATTTCTATTGGTACGATTTTGTTCCCTTCTTCTTTCGCGGTTGTCATGGTTATTACTTGGGATTGCCTCTTCCATCTCTTGATTTTCCATTTCTTCTCTTATCCTTTCTCTCTCGCGAGCTAGCCTCGCTTGTTCAATGTAGTGTCTCTCAATGTCATCCTCAATCTCTCGGTTTCTTCTCAATTCTTCTCTCCCATGCAAGATTATTCTCCCTTGGTAATTTGGGTCATTCGGTTCTTGGAGTTGCATGTTTCCTTGATTTTCCCTATTCCGCTCATTTTGAAGATTTTGGGTGAGGAATATAACGATCTTCTATTTCCCCTCTTCTCTCGCCATGCTCTGTACTCGGATTTTGTGTTTCTTCCTCGGTACTTTCTGTTGGTAAAACTCTCTTCTTTCTTCCCTATTCGATCTTGAACTTGATCTCACGCTACTTCTAGATCTCCTATTTTGCAACCTCATATTTTCCATCCTCAATTCATGATTCTGTCTTGTCAAGTTTGCTCGTTCCTCTGCTTCTAGCCGTCTCTCTTCGTGTATTGTTTGTCTCAATCTTTCTATTCTTTGCAATTTCTTCGTTTTCTCCATTCATTCCTTGCTCTCCTTGTCCATTGTTCACCAGTGCTGCTCCTCTTCTCTCTCATCTTGAGAATCGGACCTCCAAGTATGTACACTTACTCTATCATAATCCACACAGTGCGTTTGCTCTTCTGGGGAGATCGGTGGTTGGTTTTGATCTTCTCCATCGTTTCTCATATTCATCCTTGATGATTCTCTGTTTCATTCCTCCTTTCTCCATCAAGTCTCCCACTTCTTCTTACAATCGTTGGTTGCCCTTGTACATTTCTTCTTCTAGCCATCTTTCTTTTCCAATGAATTCTTGAGTATTTTCTCCAAATCTTTTCTCTTTGTTAATCCAAATTCCTTCCAATTTCTCGTCAATCTCTGCTCAATCCCTGTTTCTAGCGCATATGTAGTTGCGGGATTTCCCACACTACACCCCTTACTCGATTTTGCTTAATTAATTCATTGAAAGATGTAAGATCAAGAATATTTATTGATTGAATTCATGAAATGTTTACATAGGAAAATAGAATTACACTTAGAAATTAAAGCATGCTTAAACTTTCTCTCTCTAATGACTTGCCCAACAATTCCAAAGAGATCTCTCCTTTCTGAGACTCATTTAGCCCTTTATATAGGGTAATACATAGTGGATGACAGACTAAGCTACCCTTTATTTTTGGGAATGTCTCGCGAAGTGTCGCGGATGCACAAACATTCACTCTCGCGACACTTCTTAACCCTCGCCAGGTCTCACGTCTTCTTTATGTTTTGCCTGTCGTTATTCATTGCGTCGTTTGTTTTAGCTCCCGCGACTCCTTCGCGATGCTGTCGTTTATTAATCTCGCGAACCTTGTTTGTTGCGATATTACGACCCTACAAGGTTTGCATATTTTCAACAACCTGTCACTATTTCT
Organism: Papaver armeniacum; assembly: GCA_023531295.1. Taxonomy (NCBI): domain Eukaryota; kingdom Viridiplantae; phylum Streptophyta; class Magnoliopsida; order Ranunculales; family Papaveraceae; genus Papaver; species Papaver armeniacum. The sequence continues at coordinate 208,231 of JAJJWW010018703.1, read as the reverse complement.
AGCTGAAAGCCTCAACTTCCAACTAAGTATTTAATTCGATTCTTTTGCACGTATACTTCTGGTGTGACAGAGCAAGGGCATTTGGATGGCCTAATACGGAGGAAATGAGAGAGATGTTAATTGGTAAATACGGAGGAAATGTTCCGGTTGTTATCATAAGGCCTACCATTATTACGAGTACTTACAAAGAGCCCTTCCACAGGTGGGTTGAAAGCGCTAGGTACACATCTTAAACCTCAACTTTTCATATATAGTCCTCGAACTACGACATGCTTAAGATCTCATATATGACATTTTTCTTTTGCAATCTCATCAAAAGGGCTCTTAATTTAACAAGAATATTCAATTGACCATATACTGATTTAGTTAACAGTAAAAATATTTTATTGTAGTAAATTTATCAATTTATAGTAGGTTATCTACCGAAGTTTTTCTATACTTCACTCTGAAGATTTTTGTAATATGTCACATTTACTGGAACAATTGACATCTTTCTAATTGTTGGTGCTAAGGAAGTTACCATGTTTTCTTGGAAATGCGAAGAGTCAATGTTGGATGTGTTAATTAAAGATTTCAATATCTTTTTTAACTCTCTGCTAAATATGTATCCATATGGTTTTGAAAATACTTGTATAATAGCCGGAAGAAACATAATTGTATGCAATTGCAGGAAACATGGTGGCGAATGCGGTAATAGTGGCAATGGTGGTGAATGCAAACCATCAATCTTCGAGATCCATTTATATACCAAGTGTGTTCTTCCAAACAAGTCCATTGAGTGTGATTAAACTGAGAGATCTATCTCCTCAAAAATCCATTGATTGGTAAAGATGGAAATCCTATTAATGTTGTCATGCCTAAATGTCTCCCTACTATGGACAGGTTTACGACGATATATTTTTTCTCCCTAAAGTACATGTTACCTTTGAAGGTTCGTTGTTTTTTTATTATTTATGCATACATAGAGTGGTAAAGTTGTTGGGCGCTGAAACCACATAAGGTGCCCACAATCTAATTTTTGATATTCACATCTCTTTTGGTAACTTAGGTTTTGGAGTTGGTGAATGTAGCACTTTGCCAGTATTTTAAGAACACTTGCAAGGTTATGAATCAAGATCAATCGAGTAATGCATTTGGTTGAAGTCCATGAGCCTTACATATTCTTTAAAAGAAAAGTAAGTACCCTTAGCTAGTTAAGGCGTAGGTCTTGCATGGTCCTTGTGGGCTTGAATTTTAATGCACCCTTTAAAATTCTCGATTTTTTCTTTTTCTTTTTTTCGTGTAGTCAACACATTTTGATGATTTGATCTCTTGTTCACGGGTTTGATGATCTAAACACAAAGAGATTGCGGATGGCGATAATAGCAAAGCGATTTGGAGGCCGAACTATTCTATTTACGACCCAAATCCTTAGATTGGGATGATTACTTCGTAACATTCATATTCCGGACTAGCTAAACATGTCTTTCATTAGTTGGTGCACAGTCTGAATAAGCCCGGGATCATAACTCTAAATCTTAAGTGTGAATAAGCTAGCTAATCAGGAAGCTGACGCCAATATATATATATACTAGATCTTAACCGTGCCGAATAGCAGCCTGGATGTTTGTCTCTAATACGATATTGTTCACATTCCTCTTGCTTCATTTTATTCGTGAGTAATTATTTTGATATTCAAATAGGTTTTGAGAAACAAAATGGGTTACCTGATCTTTTTATTTTTTACTTAAGCATGTTATTCCAATTTATTATCTGGACGGAGTAATAATGTTGTGCCAACATGAAAATAAAATAAAAATAAATAAAAAAATTTCCCATTTATTGTTCCATCATACCATAATTTCGAACTTCAAAAAGAATATTTCATCTAACAGTACATATACCTAAACGGCCAATCCAACTCCATGATGTTTATGAATACATTTGTTCCGAAATTATTGATAACTAAGGCTCTAAGGAGTGAAGCAAAAACCCATAATATTTTCCCTACTATAGTTAAACACTATTTATTTATTTATTTGCGAATGTGATAGTTATAAAAATGAAGAACCCTTGGCTATTGGCTGAGATATACACATGTGAGTTGAAAAAATAAACTTATAATAGTAAATCAAAACATGTGTAAGATTCTTTCTCAATCATATTGAAAACATAAAATTGAAGAAATTCGTGGATAAAAAGATTTCACACCAACTATGCTAAGTAGCGCATGAATGACGTTCTCACATCTAGTGGTACTCAAGTAATTTGGAGTTTTAAAGAGCATAGTCATATTGATATTTGTATCTACATAAATTCAACTAACCTACCGGAAGAAAAATTATTAGTTTCAAGGTAGAATGACACAAACTTACATCGCCTTCAATGTATACAACACACATTGGGTTTAATCGGCCTTGAGATTAAACAAATACCCCAACATTAGTCAAATAATGTCTACAAATACGGGATCGAAACAAAGTGCTAACGGGAAAAATGAGAGACTAACATCGGTTCTACAAAGAAAATACCTATATGTATCAAAGTTTGTTAACCAAACATGTATTCAAATTAAAAAGTCATCAACTTAACACAAAAATGTAAAATAACCCAAGTTAAATCAATACTTGCATAAACAAAACTTATAAGAGAATTTTGTAATTATTAAATACCTTTAAAATCACTATTAGAGATTTAATTGCATGCCTCGTTAAAAACTACGGTAGAGACGAAATCACCCAGGATTAATCAGATATTTCACTTTGGATATGTAGCAATTCGAGAGAAGTTTACATTTGGTGGTGATGCGTTCCATCTAAGTGTTGTTCGATTGATTATTTTTTTAGAAGGTTTCGGTTTCATTGGAGAAACCGAGAGGAGCGTTTCATTATATTCATTATCAATCAGGAATCCAAGACCAACTCGCCCTCGATTACGGGATCTCAATACAACCTTAGATTTATCTATTGGATGGAGAAACCTTGATACTAAATATGTAGTTTTTAGTGTTATTTATTATATAACGTGACATCCAAATGTTTTTTCTTCTTCTTAATTTTCATGTATTTTAACCGAGGTTTATATTAGCATTAAGACGATCAACCACATTTCTAATTTATAGTGTTATCCTTTGTAGAAGCACATAATTAACATAGTCAATTACTACTCATCAAAATCGTGGAGGTACCACAAACCACCAGGATATCACTTCTTTCTCCACCACCACCATTTTCCATCCCTCGTAGAATATTGGGCACTCTTATAACTTTTGATCCCACGCGTCATGTATAAAGTTTAGATTTAACAAACTTAGGTCGTCAATTAATTTATTCAACTATTTGTTTTTTTGTTAATACCGAAAATCATCAAGTCCTTTTATCGATTTACCAAAGATAGCAAAGGTACCAAAAACAACCATTTTGTCTTATATCATTTGGTATCATCCCAAAAGTATTTGTTATCCGCCTTTTTGATCGTGTCAAAAACAACCAACTATACTTTTCACAATACAATGTTACCCGTCATGTAAAAAAATTATTATTTTTGATTAAAAAATAAAAAACCAATACCACCGCTCATTAAAACCATCCAAATACCACTATTTCTTCCACCAAAACTAATGTTACCGCCTCCACCACTTAGTAACACCTTCCACCGCTTCCACCACTTACTTCTTCCTCTACTACCACCACCACCACTAATATCTATTGAAATAATTTTTGTCAAAATTATTATTTATTGATGGAGATATGTATTAATATTAATTAAAGGGATATTTATGATGTAAAATTAATAAATCATTTATCATGATAAATTAATGAGACATCAATTAATAAAACACTTATACTAATTAATATTTAAGTTGAACAAACCATAACCATAGATTTATTTTCTCTCTAGACAATCACTTATACTAATTAATAAAACACTTATACTAATTAATATTTAAGTTGAACAAACAACCACTGTTGATTTATCTTTTCTATCAATTCCAACCAAGGTGGAACAATGGTTAGAGGCCACTCTTATGACATAATATTGGAATGAACACCACGTGTGCGACTTGTAGGGTGTGGCACGGAGAACCACAGCCTTTGATTTATCTTTGCCAAGGATAAATCCTGACCACCACTCAGATATGCAAAGTTAGCTAAACTCTGCTTTATACTATTGATATATATATATGATACTTCAAACTTTGGTGGCAATCTCCGCCTAGTATTATATGTGATTTTTTTTATATGTTGTAATTAATTTACCGGCGTCATTTAAGCTCATAAACGGCGTATGAAACTCTACCTGCATATTTGTGACTCTTTGTAGATTTGAAGGAGTAGCCGGACGCGACATATATGATATATGAGACATGAGCTTAATGATCGCACTTCTAAATCTTGCAACTAGGATGATGTAGCATTTCCTCTTCAGATTTGGTTTGTCTAGGAGTTATGGAATAAAGCCATAGGATTCGAAACGGCCCAAAATCACTTGAACTATTTAATTTTGTCTTAAAAATGTCTTAAAAAAAGTAACTAAGACAAAGACTTCAATCCCCAAGAATGTACTAACACCACAGTAGTAGAACCACAAGAGAACAGGCTGTTCAAAATCTTATAAACAGGGTGTATAAAATCTTCCAAACAAGAAAGTAATAACATCACAGTAGTACGTAGAACCTCAACAGGATGTACATAATCTTACAAACCCAACCTTCAAATGTTATACATTTAGACATAATCCCCAAATTGTTAACCCGAAGCAGGAACCGTTAATTCGGTTCCTCAATGTTCATAACCGATAAGAGTCGCGTCCTTAACATAGGAAAACATCAGAAAATATCCCTTCTTCGTACATGTATATTATATCTCTTTATGGTTGGCAGTTTCAAGTAATCTCTACATCTCAACAGAAATCACAAATTTGGGTTTCCGATTCTTAATCATTACTGATATCTACTCTTGTATATATGTATCATGAGTCTACTCCAGTTAAGGATTTGGGTCCTAGTAATGAGAAGTTCGGGCTTGGAAAAAGTACGCCTGCCAAGAAAATGCTTTAAGGTCGTGTTTGTGGCTTGTATTCTTTAGAATTTTTTTCTTTGTTGTAGCTTTAAGCTCTTGTGCCCTCCGTTGTTGCTCTTTGGCGCTTCCTTTCTAGTACCTTCTTTCGCTTTTTCAATAAAATCTAGCGAGTGCACAATCAGAAGCACAGTACAACAGTAGACTACGCCATAAGCTGAGTGTACGAGTCGGGTAAATTCAGTGGATATATTTTACTACTTAACAGCTCTAATATCCGTAGGACATCTATCTATCTAATTCTTTATATAAAAACAGAGTTTTTTCGAGCGACGTGGTTAATCAGAGCTTCTGGTTGATTCTGACCCCACCATTCTAAATTTCAGCCAATAGAATTTCTTGAAAATCTTTTAAGCCCACGAAATGTTATTTGGCCAATCACATGCAAAAAAATAATTTCCTAAAATTACTAAATCTTTTTTAATCTTGAAAAAGTAACAAAATAAATACATACAACTTCAACATTACCAAAAAAAAAAAACGATTTTAATATATATTTTAAACCAATCACATTTAAGAAAAAAATATTGCCTAAAGCAACACAATCTAATAAAATCTCCTAAAATTACAAAAAAGAAAAATATTCTAACTATGCTAATTAAATATTAAAATTAAAATTCACGGATGTAAATAAATAAACTAGATAAAATCACGATTAATAATAGATATTAAACCATTCATCACAGGTTAATCCAAAAAAATTAAATCAATTATAAAAGTATTTAAAAAAATCCAATGTCCAATGTCCGGTTACACTTCTCATAACTATAATATAAAAACAGAGTTTTTTCGAGCGACGTGGTTAATCAGAGCTTCTGGTTGATTCTGACCCCACCATTCTAAATTTCAGCCAATAGAATTTCTTGAAAATCTTTTAAGCCCACGAAATGTTATTTGGCCAATCACATGCAAAAAAATAATTTCCTAAAATTACTAAATCTTTTTTAATCTTGAAAAAGTAACAAAATAAATACATACAACTTCAACATTACCAAAAAAAAACGATTTTAATATATATTTTAAACCAATCACATTTAAGAAAAAAAATATTGCCTAAAGCAACACAATCTAATAAAATCTCCTAAAATTACAAAAAATAAAAATATTCTAACTATGCTAATTAAATATTAAAATTAAAATTCACGGATGTAAATAAATAAACTAGATAAAATCACGATTAATAATAGATATTAAACCATTCATCACAGGTTAATCCAAAAAAATTAAATCAATTATAAAAGTATTTAAAAAAATCCAATGTCCAATGTCCGGTTACACTTCTCATAACTATAAAGTTATCTTAATTACAATTCCAAACTAATAATTAAATTAACGCCCATTACAATCAAAAATTATAATTAAAAATTTATTATTGTATTTTGAATATAATTAATAAAACATCAAAAAGAGATTAGGGGTGATCAAAAATTTAAATAAAAATGCATAAAGTTTTCGATGCGTACCCGTGGATCGGGAGGTGCTTCTTCTTCCACAAAAATAAATAAACGATAATCATGCACAATAGTTGAAATAGAAAATGGTTAGTAGAAAATCGTGTATGTTTACAACAAAGTATTAAGTAACTCTGGAGAAGAACAAAAAAGAAAATAATGAGCATCGATTTCTTTTTTCTTAATATTATTCATTCCATAAAAAAAACTTCTTAATATTGTTCATTCCATAAAAACAAAATAAAAGAATTTCTATTAGTAATGATGGTCGTTGTATTTTTTTTAGAGTGAAAATATTGCAACAAGTAAAAATGTTATCTTTTTTTGGTTTTACCTAAATACCACCCACATTTTTCCTAATTACCACCCACGGTTTAGAAACACGACAGATGTAGACCCAATCTAAAGTGGGTAACGAAGACTCACCTTCTTCTACTGACTCACATCACCACTTTCATGATCATCTTCATAATCTTGTATATACATATACCGTATCTATGGATTTTCGACTTTTTTTCTTCTTCTTTTGTTGGCTTAAAGATCATATCCATGCTCTTATTACAATTGGGAAATCCCTTTGTATACTGGAATCAAGCAGATTTTTTGGACATAAGAGATCCCTAGATAACTTGTGATCGTGACTATGATTAGTTTCTACCAAAAACTTCAAACCTAATCGATCAACATAATATAATATCGAGGATGGCCTAAGTTCTATAATCCAGTGTTTTTAAGAATGATCCAGTTATAAGATCGTTCCCAGCCAGTACCTATACAAGTCAGCCTATGGCATCAAAATAGTGATGATTCAATAACTGGATCCCATCATTACGAAATCTTTCCAGAGATTCATGGCCGACACCTACAGAAAAAGGGTCAACTTAATGTCTGTGGTACCTAACTTTAATCCAAATATTAAAATTGAGGACTATATAAAAATAATTAAACTTCAATCTTAATAATAGATAGATTATTAAGATCTTCATATCATACATCGTTATGTTATATGTACAGTAAATTGACGATGGTGGTGGCGGCCTCGGCTACATGGTGGTTATAATTTTGTAGAATAATGTAATAGTTAGGGAAGAACACGAGGTTCAATTACCCACTTTAATTTGAGTAGAAAAGTATTTTCTTTTTAGTTGTGGGTGGTATTTAGGAAATGTGTGGGTGGCATTTAGGTAAAACCCTTTTTTTTTGATAAGTTAACAAGTAAATATGGAGATATCCAAAAATATCTAAATTTAAGGATATAAATTTAAAGAATCAAAGAATATCCTTAGTATAAATTTAAAGATATAAAATGATATTATTTCCAAAATATCGTACTAAGTTTATGAAAATTTTGCTTGGTCGAATTCTATATAAAGCGCCGGGACAAAGGCAAGCTTTCATCTTTTACTCTGTGGTTTTTTCAACTTATATTGTTTTATTGTTCTTTGGGTTTGTTGGATTCTTATTTTGGAAATTTTGGGCTTTTTGCAGATGATGGTGTTATATTCTCAATCAATGAATGATTGACCGATTAGATGGAATAATTTGGTGTACTTTTGAGGTAATGAACTTTTGTCTTTCATAATTCAAAGTTTCGTTGATCTATATTTTATTTGGTTTCGTTTTGCAGTTGTTGATCCTCATTGTCAAACTTGAACAATAAAATTGAATCTGTAGGTTTTATTTTGTACAGGTGCATAGATAAAGTAATGAACTTCTTTTTCATGGTATGCTTTAAATTTATTTTTTTTATTTTTTTTGCTATGATGCAATCTTTGTTTCTACTATTGATGTGATGAACTTTTTTCTTTCGTGCACCGGAGTTTGTTTGCCAAAACAGAAATATGATATTGAGCAACCATTAATTTTATTTTTTTTGTTCCTTTTACCGTTGATCTATATTTATAATTTGTTCCTTGAATGAACCTTATATAGTCAGGCCTCGAACAATAAGATTGAATCTGAAGGCATAAATGAGGTAATGATTCTCTTTTTATCAAACGAAAATATGAAATAATGCGCAGTACATGGACGTGGTAATAACAAGTTCATTTTTATGGCCTTTTTCGGTTTAATTAGGTTTGGATTTTGTTGATCTAATTTAATCAAAATATTAAAAATTGTAGATAGATTTTTTTTTGAAAATGTTGTTTCAGGCCAACATAAAGTGGGTTTTGAAGGAACAGAGAAGTAGAAGTATAGAACCAATGTGCTACGGCTGAGTTTTCATGCACACATCTGATGATTTTCTTGCAGTTATGGTTACAGATAAATAGATTGTTCAGTTTGTACTTAAGATCGTCTCTCTATTCATTTTTGTGCTCATCATAATCAAAATATTTTGTTCCTATAAATGACATTTGCAGTCAATCAATTTTCTTAAGGGTTTAATGTAAGCAGCTTTTTTAGGGTGTTTATTAATTGAAAGGTCTAACAATGCAAAGGGGCATCGCTACCCGTAAGATCACACAATTGATTCATATCAGTCCCACGATTATCGCTATGGATTGCGTCCAATCCTATATTCTGGAAGTTCAGGGTATGTTGCAACTCAAAACATCAAAAGGTTGTTAGGAAAGGTTCTAATATATTTCTATCAAGTTAAATGATTTTGCTCAAATTCCGCTTGATATAGCGGTGCTTCAGAATTGCTGGTACTTCATAAGAAAGAAGAATTTGTACAATTTGACCGAGAAGAATGTTGCTAAGATAAACCTCAAGTAAAAGGAGAAGTCGAATATGCCGCGATCTGACCTAAAAGAACATCAACTCCAGTTCAAAAGGTCTCAAAGGTATTAAAATTTTGCACGAGATTTTATGATTTACAGTATAATAAAGTATGGTAATATATGGTAGTTATGCAATTACATGAATTTACATGCAATGCAGGAGTTATTTGCAACTGACTGAGTAAGCTATGTATGCCTGTGTAAACTTTGTAAATCTGTTTTTGTGAAAATCATAAATCCAGAGCATGAAATTATCCTTGATCCCACTTTCGTTCATTGATTTAGTTCACATTCAGGCCTAACCAAACCAATGCAAGACAGTTGTTCATAAGACCTTTACAGTCATTTGATCGTACCATTTGTGGGATCAAGGAAGACGTTTAGGTACATTTGTATACACAAGGGAGTTTGAGGTTTTTTTTTCCAGTTATAATAGAATATACATGATGAATATGATGTCGGTACTTTTAACTTGGAAATGGACGCACCAGCTGAAAATGCGCTCTGGACATTACCATTAATGGCCACGGAAATACAATTTTGAATTTAACGGGAAATTGTACAACTGGTGATACTTTTCGATTAAATACTTTATAAGGGTGTTCTTGATTTGTATGTGATCCATCTTGGTCTTCTTGATGTATCTTAATATTTATATTTGTATTTTTGTTATTATTTGCAAAAGAAAGACTTCATGTAATTTGCCAAAATTGGAACAAACATTTAGTCTTTAAACTTCGTGGTCTTTCTCATTTCAAAATTGGGATACCATATTATTGGTCCAGAAGTGTCAGTGTTGTGGATTTTGCGTTCCTCCGATAAAGGGCCTATTTTTATTTACTTATCGATAAAATAAAATGCTAATTTTCGTTTTAGTAGAATTTGATTCATGTATTTTAAATCCCATATGTACGAACCTATCAACAACAAAAAAAGGAGATCCCATATGCACATCCTTCCACTTTTTATATATAATTGCAAGGCCGACAACTCTTTGTCAGCTTTGTTCGAGTAGTTCCAGTCACATGACCCATAAATGTATCAAAAAGCGAAAACTCTAAACTCACCGTGGAAAACCCACTGTGAAATGCACCGAGTGAAACATAAAAAGTAGGCCCCTATGATTCCATGGGTGGTGGGTCCCAAGTATTTGTTCCACTCGGTGGATCTCACGGTGCAAAAGCACGGTGAATGTAGAACTGCTGATCAAAAAGTCTTAATAGACTGTGAAAAAATTTAAAAGAAAACCGCCCTTACTCATATTCTCCCAAAGGTGGGGCCCTAAAGTGGTCCCCATCTAAACTCCTGATTGGTGGGTCCGCCTCTCTGTGAGGGCGGTTTTTACGTAGTATTTATTCTAGATCTATATAGAATTTAGAATTGCTGTAAATATATTTATGATCATTTTTGGAATGTAAGATGAATACATCCCATGGGTGACATGTCATGATCAATGCTGAAAATAGAGTTTGTTATCTTTTTGTTCATGGGCGATTAGTTAAAGTACCCATTAATACTTTTAGACACCATTAACAGGTTCAATATGGATATTTGGTCAATCACATAGTTGTCTTGGAATACAGATGAACCAATTCATTAAAATGCTAAGATTCATGGTTTTGAAAGTCAACATTATAATACTCATTACTTAGATATTGAAACAATGATTTACATTTAAGAAAATCCGGAAAACAATCGTTCCTTAACAAGAAAGAAAGAATACTTTACGACGAGAAAAAGAATAACGGAATAATGCTAAGATTAGGATCGACAAGAATGCTTTACGACCAACACAAAGAGGAGAAGAATGCTAAGAAGAAGTTTCTTTTCATTGCATTGCCTCCCTTGGAACTTATATTTGTTTTAGCCCTTTTTGGTTTATTTTATTTTTTTGCACATCAACTAAGATATTAATTTATTGATTTTTTATTTTTACAAAGATTATCATACATATTGATTTGTAACGCTTTTCTATAATGGTTTTTATAACAAATTCTAATAGTCCATAAACAAGAAATAGACCCGTGCATCGCACGGGTGAAACTAGTCTATCTAACAAGATGATAATTGAAACTCAATACTGAATTCTCATTCATTCTGGCCCCAAAAAAAAGCTGATGTGGATAATTCTGGTATGAATATTTGCAAATAGAGCTCTCTCATTTATTCACGCCCAATAGCAGTTACATTTTCAACTTATACCGCTTCAAGTGCTTTCGAGAAAAAAGAAAATTAACCCCCACTTACTCGATCCACTTCCTACTTTGCAGAGACGAAACTAATTTCCACTTTTATCCCGTACGAAGAACAAAACCTCTGATCAAAACTAATCCCACTACTTCTCTGCGAGTTTTCCTTCTTCATAGTTTCTTTCGTAGAAATCGACAGTCTTTAGCAGGGATTTTCCATTTGAAATGGTATTGTCATATCTCAATTCTTCCTCTCTTTTTCTATCTAAGGCCTCTTCCTATGCACATGCCAAAAAAATGGTGTTTGGCATGCCAGGTGGCATGGCAAACCATTTGCTCCACTATGGGAAAACCAATAAGCGACGAACTTTCTATATTTAGCGATAATGAAGTTATCGCTACCGATATTGTTAAAATCGCTCGCGTTAAATAATAACGTTGGCGATACAATGGTTATCGCCCAGTAATTATTTTGCAACGGCTATTTCCCCCTATGGTTCCTATATATACGCCCTTTTACCACTCTAGATAACTCACAACCGCTTCTACAGATATTTCACCTATATTCCCAATTTAAGTTTCATTAATCATCTCAATGTCGAGATCCAATGAAGAAAGTGATATTATTATGAATCAGTTCAGGTTACAGCAAGAAAGGTATCATATGAGGCTGCAACAAATTGACGAATAGGAAGCTGAGGATAATAAACTAATTGAAGTTTTGATGCTTGTACATACGGGTGAAAAATATTATTGAAGAGCTTTGTCGTGTGGAACCTCAATTCAATTATAAGTTTGATGCACTTAATATTAGAGGTCATAGTCCTTCACACAAAGTTACTTCGGCTTTAAGGATTTTAGGTTATGGCACTCCAACGGATGCGAATGATGAGTACCTTCGTATGGGTAAAACAACTTCTTAAACTTACCTTTCATTGTTCTGTGAAGTAATGATTAATCATTTTGGTCCAACATATTTACGAAAACCAACCGACGAAGATGTTAGACAAATACTAGTACAACCGTTGCCATGGTGGGAGGGCCGACCGAAGAATTTGCCTAAACGACACCATTACGTGATTACATGGATTCATATATGTAAATGAAAAAAAAATTGTAAAGAGATGTTTGATCACAGGAAGTTGGCCGGGAAAGTAGCTCAAGTGACCGGCACAGTCCATACGGTCAGTCAAACGAGTCAATCCGTCCATTCAGCTGAGTCAACCCGGTCAAGCAAGGAGGCAGGGTCTAGTCAGATCGTATCTTCCCAATCTAGTATCTAGCTACCCATTTCTTCAGTTCCATCTCAGCCTGAACTCCAGTTGCAGATCAATACCACCATTATCTGCAACTGCATTCACCAGTACTGATCTTCTAAAATTTAGTCCACTGCATCCATAGCAATTGCAGCTACAATATCAAATTCATTCTGTAGCTTGAAAAATAACAGCACCAACTCATTGTCTTGCATCATCCGTAGCTGCATCTCAGTTTCATTCACTGTACAGTTGCATTTTTCAACACAGTTCAAGCCATTCCAGTTCAAACATCCCACCACCAAAACTGCACCTACAACTCACCATTTCATATCTATCTTCTCAACTCAACTTCATCATCTTCTGCCAATACCACTTCCTCCAACTAATGACAACAATAAGCCAACACGACAAACAACACTGGAAAATCTTCACTGCTTGCCACTTCAATTCCATTGCTCCAGCTCTTCCACGATTTCCCTACAATCATTTCTAAACATACATCTATAAGAAATTGTTGGTGTTGTCAAGAGTTCAGACAGAATAAAAACCAATATTAGATTGTACTTTTGAGCAATTTCAATCAGAAGACTGAGTTTTACTTCAGCAGATGGTGCTTTTACAGAAAGCTTTTCAATTATCTACATATTTAAATAAATCAAAAGGAAACAGGAAATTATTAAAACCCAAGTTATGAAAAGATTGTACAACAAGGTTGTAGTTTGAATCAAAACAAGATGTAATGGATCTACTTTACAAGCCTATGCATTGCGATATTATGATCCTACATCTTGCGATTAACTTGAAGGAAAAATCGGTGGTGCCGGTGTTTGAGCTCAAAGAAAGAGTGAAAATGAATTATTTTCCATATTTTGCAATAAATAGACTTTGAATCTCAGCAATAACCCTCGGCAAATCTTCATCCATTCCCATCTTGAACATCTAGGAGCAAAGGTTTTACGAAGATTATACTCGCAATAGCTTCCTTCGATTCGATGGACATTCCCTGCGGCATATGGGAAATGTTTGGCATATGCGAAGATTATACTCGTAATATCACCCACTAAAATTTCCATGTAATTAAACTACCAACTCCACGTATATTAAGAAAATTTATGCTTAATATAATTACAAGGACAACATCAGGTTAGACCAAAATGTAAAGAGACTTAGTGACTATGAACACAATCCCATGTTATCTACATACTGTACCATAAGTACTGTTCAAGACTAATTAATCAATGATTGTAACAACAGTTTGTCTTACTTGGGTGATTACAACAACAGATGTATGAACAACAAAAGAAAAGGCCCTTTGATCACTGCACCTTTGAGAAAATGACGCATTTCAGGTCAATGTGACTATGATCAAGCTAATGTCAAACTTTCTACTATAGTGCCCAAACTACACACTAAATAATATAACAACAGATAGATAGAAAGAGATAAACACCCAACATCAAACACTATCATGTGTAAGTAACTACTGAAGTGCCTACTATCATAGAATACAATATTTTCTCAGGATCATCATGGAGATTATGGAAACTAAATTCCCCTACCGAGCTCATTATGAAGACTATGGAAACAGATCCCCTCATCGTCAATCACTAACTTTACTCACAAAAACATGTGCAACTCTATATGTTCACAATTTTGTTTCACCTCCTTAAGTAAATGCCAAGTATGCAACAATATCGTTTTCGAGATTCAAATCCCCTTGAATGATTCTACTTAAAAAAAGTTCCAATTTTAATTATGTTGACAATTCCAACCACAATCATTCAAACAAAAAAATCTAAAGAAACTCAAAGCCAAATTAGAAGAAAAAGAACTTACAGGGAGAGGATAAGTAAACAGAATTGCATCTTTCTCCTTAGTGGAAATGATCACCTGCAACACTATATCTTCTCTAAAGTTTACAATTCAACCACCAATTCTTCTTCCTCTTATTCTGTGCTTCAGACCCATCTTGAACCGATCGAATCATGATCAATTTCTCACAACTCGAATCGACTCAAAAACCCTAATTTCATATTCTAATCTTCAATCTTTACTTCAAACTAAGATTTAATCATTAAATCCTTCTCCCTTACTCTTAACCATAAAAAACCATCACTAATTCATCCTCAAATCACATATATAAACACTCAATCGATTCTATAAACCCTAGTTTTCACTGAATTAATCAACCCTAATCACCTCCATCGATTCTTTCCTGTACTTTAACACCATCACCATCACTCATCACTTAATCATTTTCCTCATCCATCGATCTCAAAATCTCTCTTTATTTTCATCAATTCACTCTCAGCAGCTGAACAGAGAAGATGGTAGAAGGAAAAAAAGAAAAGAAAAAACTAAAATTCGGAGGGGTTCGGATTCGACCCTCGAACCTATACTCCTGGTTTTACTAAAATGCCCCTAAATAATTAAAACATTTCCAACCTCCGTGTCCTTTTTTATATCCACTAATTTTACACGATTACCCTTCATTTTGTGTTGTATTTACGGTAGATTTAGTGAGAAATGGAAACATGAAGGGCCTCTTTTGACATTTCATTGTTGATTGAAATCTATTTGGGACACCAAAATCCAATCTTTTTGTGTCAATTGATCACTTACTCTTTACAAAAAAGTGGCCATATAAAGGTCCTCTCTCGCTTCGCTCTGTCGGCCCAATTAAGTGAGAATGAAGAAAAGGGATTCCCAGGAATGCTAGGTAGTCTCGATTGTATGCATTGGCTATGGCATGTATGCCTTGTTTATTGGGCTGGTAAATATAAAGGTCATTATCCAAAGCCAACAGTTATCCTTGAAGCTGCTGCTTCTTATGATTGTTGGATATGGCACGCTTTTTTTGGTCTTTCGGGTTCACAAAATGATATTAATGTTTTGCACAAGTCGCCTCTATTTGAAGATTTGAAGTATGGAATTTCTCCATCTGTCCGTTTCATGATGAACGGCCATCAGTACACTCATGGCTATTATCTTGCAGATGGTATCTACCCAAAATGGTCCACCTTTGTTCAATGCTACCGCCAGCCTCCTGTTGGTGCATTGGGCCTATCATACCGATATTTTAACGATGCCTAAATGGCACTGAGGAAGGATGTGGAATGCGCTTTTGTAATTTTGAAGAGGAAGTTCGCTATCATTTGTGGCCCATATCGTGGGTTCAGTCCTCGTGAAATGCACAAGACTATGCTCACTCGCATAATTCTTCATAACATGGTAATTCAGGAAACCAGGCGTGATTCAGATTGGATTAACTATGATAATGAAGATTTGAGGCGGAGATTCGACACGAAAGAGGCCTCCCCACAAGGAATTATGGTCAAATGACTAACTACATTCGAAACCGTAATTTGTATGACCAGTTAAGAGATGGTCTGAGATTGAATCTCTGGGAAGAGCATGGAAGATGATTTTATGTATTTTTCTTAATGTTTTAGCTTCAGTTTAAGTTATGTTATGTACTATTATTTTTCTAATTAATAAACTTCAACATTTCATTTCAAACTAATATTAATTGGAATGCATAACAACATATCAAATTAAAACTTAAACTGCTACTAAACTAATACATTAATCATTTAGAGGAATTATTTCATCAAACTCATCATCAGTTCCATCATCATCATCTTCATCATGGTTGTTAGTAAATCCGACTTTCTTTTCAATCTGTGCTTGAATCCTGTCAAATTCGATTTGCCATACATGTTTTTGTTGGGCGTTCATAATTGAGTTGTTAGCTTGAATAATGTTATGCTTGTCATAGTCAAACCCAAATTTTTCCTGAGAAAGACGACTTTTCTTACTCTACCGGTTTTGAAATTTCCTTTCAATGGATCTTTGCTTCTCGACTGTCTTTTGATGTTCCATAAACTCCGACATGTTAAATCCTCCGGAACTCCCTCCTTCTTGAGCTAATTTTCTAGCCAGTTTTTCCTGGTTCCTCCCTGGAAGTTTTCCCTTATTATTACCATCAACATAATTATTGAAAACTACATTGGAATTTGAGCTTGTAGGGGTATCTGATGAAGAATATGATGGACCTTGTGAAAATGGTGAAGAATTTGGTGTTGAGGGAGAAGAATTATATGGTGACTTTTCGGGTACTATTTGATTATTTGCTAAGTAATCTGGATTACATTTGTTCAAACCCTTCAAAATATGATAACAACTTTCGAAAGAGAACTGTTTACCATGTTTTCATTGCTAATCTGTACGAACCTCTCTTTCAAAATCACCATCAGTCTGACCACTGTCCTTGCCTTTTCTCTTGGCTTGCATTATCAATGCAACATAAGCGGCTACTTCCCGGTTGATTACAATGAAGTGTTCTAACAATCCTTTTGCATCACGACCATTGATGTTCATGGTTTGTTCTTCATATTTTTGAAATATATTATCCCACATAATGTTACCATGTTGGTATGCACCACCGATACAATCTTGGGTAAAAAAACATAATTACGACAAATACATTCATCTTCTATCATGCTGTATTTTGCACCACGGACTCGGTTCTTCTTACCTTTGCCTTGAGTTTCTGCTTGTGAATCCATTTTACAAGAAAATATATAATTGTAGAGGAGGTGTGATAGTTTTAGATTTGAAAAAGATTGAGAGATTAAGAAATTCTAGAGAATTTTAGAATTTCTGGTGTGAGTTGATATGAGTTTGAAATTATGTATTTATAGATGGGGAAAATGGTAGCCGTTAGATGAAGATCTGATGAGCGATAATCATAGTATCGAGCGACATCTTGACTAACGCTGGCGATTTCAAGACCAACGAGCGATTTCAAGACCATCGAGCGACCGAGACTCTATCTCTCGCTGGAAACTCTGTCGTGTATGCCTATATGCCAGGAAAAACATACTGGCATATGAGTTTGGAAGTTTGGCATACCCATAGTGGGTGCATATATGCCAAATATCATGTTTTGGCATGTGCATAGGAATAGGCCTAACAAGATGATAATTGAAACTAAATACTGAATTCTCATTCATTCTGGCCCCACAAAAAGCTGATGTGGATAATTCTGTTGCGAATATTTGCAAATAGAGCTCTCTCATTCATTCACGCCCAATAGCAGTTACATTTTCAACTTATACCGCTTCAAGTGCTTTCGAGAAAAGAGAAAATTAACCCCCACTTACTCGATCCACTTCCTACTATGCAGAGACGAAACTAATTTCCACTTCTATCCCGTACAAAGAACAAAACCTCTGATCAAAACTAAACCCACTACTTCTCTGCGGGTTTCCCTTCTTCATAGTTTCTTTCGTAGAAATTCACAGTCTTTAGCAGGGATTTTCCATTTAAAATGGTATTGTCATATCTCGATTCTTCCTCTCATTTTCTTATTCTTTGTTTTAAGGATTTTGTCATGTTTTGGTTTTAGATATTAGGTTTTTGGTAATTTTGGTTGGTTTGCAGGAAGACGAGTTCTCCACTTCTTTTATAAAATTTAAACCAGTTTACAAGAGGTAATTGTCTAATATTTTGTTTGTTGAATATGATTGGGCCGACCGAGCGAAGCGAGGGAGGTCCTTTATCTGGCCACTTTTTTGTAAAATCTAAGTGATCAATTACCACAAAAAGATTGGAAATGGTTAGGGCCGAAAAACCAAAAATGTCCCTCACTTTTAGTCAAATTACTATAACTCCTTGTGTATCTTATATTTTCAGGGGTATAATTGGAAAACAAACTTTAATATAACATATCTAAAAATCCGTGCCTTGGAATTTTATAAATTTTATCTCATTAGAAAGGTTATAAAAAACTCTACGCAACAAGTACAAACAACAATATCAAATTTGGATTTTTTACGAAAAATTCGGAGATATATATGTCATTTTAGGCACAATTTTAGAAAATTAAATGTATATCCATTATGCAAACCATCACAAAGAATACATAATACTTTATGTAGCAAAATATTGGTTTATGCATCAACTAATTTTCCATTGCAACTAATAAAACGATGTACTCCATCCGTTTCAAGAAAAATGATACCATCATTTTAGGCACATTTCTCGAAAAGTGAATGCATAGCCATTATGCAAACCACCACAAAGGATGCATAACACATCATGCAACCATATTTTGGTTTATGGATCGACTAATTTTCCGTTTTAGAAAAATAATACTTTCACATCCCGTTTGGGAAAAATGATATTATCACATCCCACGTTTCGGGAAAAGTGATACTTTCGCTCCGTTTCGGAAAAGTGATACTTTCGTTCTATTTCGGACAAGTGATACTTTTTTCCGTTTCGGAAAAAATAATACTTCCGCTTCATTTCAGAAAAAGTATCACTTTTTCAAAACGGGGAGAAAGTATCACTTTTTCCGAAGGGCGAAAGAATCACTTTTTCCGAAACGGGGAGAAAGTATCACTTTTTCTGAAACGGGGCGAAAATGTCACTTTTTCTGAAACGAGATGAAAGTATTACCTTTTCTGAAATGGGACGAAAGTAGTCGTGGACAAACTCCATCTTCATATTCTTCTTCGGTCGGCCCTCCCACCGTGGCAACGGTCGTACTAGTTTAAAATTCTTTAATTAAAAGTTTGGGTTTTACTTTTTAAAGTTAAAACTATCATCGGTACATGATTAGTGCTTCTCCTTGTTATGAGAACTATCATCGGTATAGGATTAGCCGATTAGGGCTTCTCCCTGTTATGCGATCTGATTTTGACTGTTGCACTTTAAGTCTTTGTGAAATTGCTTCACTTTAATGGTCTATCTATTGTCATGTGATTTTCCATCAATTTTTATATTTGGTTCCAGTATATTTTGCAGGAATTAGATCACATCAGAAACCAACAGACATCTAAAAATTCGTACGCCTGAAGAAGAAAAAAACGATAGTTAAGGAAGGACATCTTAATCTAAAGTATAAATCTGAAATTTGTAACGTTCTTACCGTCTTGAATTCATATCCCTTCGACTAATATTTTTTGTGAATTTTAATAGGTTGCATCGACAATGAGAACATGGAAAGCAGTTGATTCTAATTGTTTCAAATAATTTATGATATCACGGTGTCTTGGATAGTTCTGAAGATTCTCAAAAGCATCGGTAATTCATTACCCATTTGATGTTCTCTGTACCGTTCAAAGTAATTTTCTATGTACGTTGTCCTATTGAACAAAGTAATTTCCTAAACTCTTCTAATGCTTTTTTATTTCTGTTTTTTCATGGAACTTTTATTTACTATATGTTGGCTTGGGAAAATATGTACCATTTTGTTTTGATTTTTCATTATACTTCATCAGAAGGAATTTGGAGATTGTAATTGCATTTGCTTACAAAATAGGTTTGTTACAGGTTATTTACACAATTCATTACTGTTACAGGTTATTCATCCAATTCATTATCAGACCATAAGAGGAAGCTCAAGTAGTCGTCTGTTTATCAAATTGTTGTCCACTTGCTGAATCTTTGTAACTTGGTACGTTTTGTTTATTATCATCTATGGCGCATTTGTGTTCGGTATACAGGTATTGAACCTTAGATTTTTGTACAGGAACTTAGAGATGCAACTTTAATTTTCAGTGGGTTGCCCGCATCATGCCATCAAGTACGAATCCCCGAGGTATAAAGAGATTTCCTTCCTGTTTTATAAATGCTTTGAGTTGTCTACAGTTTTAAGGTGCTGCCAATATATTTGTATTGGCAATGTTTTTGAACCATAGGAATGTTGTTGCTCATCATGTAGTAGTAACGAAATTTTTAAATGGTCCATGACGGGAAAAATTTACCTCAGTGTGTCATAAACAAAAATAGGCCTTTCGTTCGCAGTTGTATTTTAAACTAGATAGCCTTGGGGGTTTGATTTGCTTAGTTATGCTTGGGAATTCAACATTATGAGTTCTTTTCACAAAGATTAATAACTTATTATCTTTAAGCCATCAACTAATTATATCTATTTTAATGTGATGGGGGCTACCTGGGTGCCAAAGAAACTGAACTAATTAAACCATCAATAATTTTTTGAAAATGTTGTAAGCTAAGCAACCCTCAATACTTGAGTTGAACATGAATTAGACCTACATGCAACAAGTACTAAAAAGGCATTTTCATTATCACCGGTTACTATGAAACCTGTAGGAGTATTTATATTCATTGGTTTCATTGTCAACGAATTTAGCTTTCCGATTTGTTTTGTCTCTATTGATTTGTCTGTGCATAAATTTTGTTTTATTCTTCCTGAGTATGAAATTCACATACTGTATCATGTTGCAGTGATGTGGAATTAAAAGAGAAGCTAATCTAACACATAAGAAGTATATTGTATCATGTTGCAATTTTTTCGTTTTAAATTTTCATTCATAATAAGGTGGAATGATTCCTCCTCTATAATATCGCAGGATTATCTGATATGATCTTTTTTGGGGTGGTCTCAGGCGTTTATCCATCAAAAGGAAAGTTGTTCGTTGTAGTAATTACTCTGTCAATGCTATGGTGGAGTTTCATCAAAGACAGTGCCAAGTTGACTTCAAACTTCATAAATAAGGTAAAGAAGCTCAAGTGATGCACATAGGAAAAAAAATCTTCATTCATTTTAGGAAAGAAAAATTTTAAAGGTTTAATGTTTTTTTTCTTTTGGTGAGAACCTCTAAGAATATTATTACTTTTAAACAGTGCATGGAAAAACTAAAATGACGGAAATGCAGTGTTATTTGGCGACATGAGTAAGAAATAAAGCTTTGGTTTTACTTTTATTGATGAGGCAGTCTGCGCAGGGTTCAGCTGCAATACAAGGACCACTCAGGATGGAGTGATAATTCGGCTGATAGCAGCTCCATATTTGGCAAGATAGCAATGGATGAAAATTGTAGAGTGGATATTGAAGACATCGATGTAATTAAACAGTGTAGGAAGAAACTAAAAATGATGAAAGTAGACTCTGACAATAATCTTTTTGATATTTGTAAAACCTTACTTTGTTACTTACGTTATGTAACTAACGTACATTGAATCATTATCCTTCTTACGAGGATGTCATTGGTGGACACTTATATGCCTGAATTAAAATGTTAAGTGGATATCACTCTCCACTAGATAATAGTAATTAAGGCTTTCTAGTTCCAAAAATAAATTTGGATATTGGCCCTTCTTATAGTTAAGGCAGCCTAACTGAATTGTTATTCACCATGATGAGCTTGCAACTTAAAGTTTGATCCAAAAAAAACGACGCGTCGTGCAGATTTGCATAGCTTACCATCAATGTACCAAAATAACAAATAAAAAATACACAGGCAAACAACAATGTGTAAACTGGTGCGAAGCACGGGTTACTATCTAGTACTTATTATGTCATAATACTATTGTAGGTTGGCTGTACAGTCTACATGCATCCGACTGTTCTGAGAATAAGCTAGGGCGGGGAAGCGATTTTGGGGGCGTTTAGCATTTTCGATAAGCTAGTGCATGTGTCAGCTGATCTAATCCATACATGCTGATAATACTACTACTAGCTTCGTAGGTCGTGTAGTTGCGAGAAATCTCACAACCACACCCTTAGTATATCTATGAAACAATCTAAGGAACCATAACGAAATACTCAAGAACTCTTATTAAAATCTTAGATCAAGCACAAAGATATGAGAAAACCCTAACTTGGGGAACAATTAACTTTCTCTCTCCTAAATATCTTATCTAAGCTCACCAAAAAGATCTCCCCCTTCTACAAAGGCACTCGGCTCCTTATATAGGAGTTTACATAGTGGATGACAGCTAATAAAACCCCTAATTTTGGATCTGACGTGCGTCAATGTCGCGTAGACTTTATCATTGCCGCGTGGTTTCTTTACTGTCGCACGTTTTTTCACACCTTTCTCGTGATTAGGTGACGTCACCTGGTTCATCATCTTGGATATGTCGTATGCGTTCGTATTCGCTTACTACCAAAGGAGTTACTTTGCATACTAAATGAGTGTGCGGTATTTTGTACCCACATTTTGCCTCTTCTCATATCGTTCTTTTGGTAGATGGAGCGGTATGAGAAACTCTATTTTGTAGTTTTGCCGCACCAGTTCATCTCTTCACATTCTTCTCGACCGACATGTTTCCGTGATTTCGGCTTAACCATCTACACGTGTTGACTTTTTCCCCTTTTAACCGGCACGTCTTGATTTAACGGGTTGTCTCTTTTCCCTATTTATTGACTGAGGTGATGAGAGATAATTTTTTCTTTTCTTTACTTGATCTTCTTCTTCTATGTAATTTTCCTTCACCTTCATCCTCTCGAAGTCTTCATTCTTCATCCTTTCAGAGATTTTCCCGCTGATGTTCTTCTTTCCGCCTTATGGATTCTCATTCAAGGTTAGTATATCCTGTTATCGTTTTTATCTTGTTTTTCTTTCTTTTGAATTTTCAACTGCCATTGTTGATCTTCTAGTGTTCTTCATATTCCCATACTGGTTTCGTTGCAGCAAGAGTTCCTCCTCAGGTAATATTCGTATTACAGTTTCAAACCCTAAATCTTCTTCGAGCTCTAAAGATGATGAATCTCGCAAGAGGAAGCCTTCTCATAACAGGGTAGTAATGGTAGACACATTTTTGTGTCTAATTTGATCTCAATACTATATATTGTTAGTACTTGATTTTGTACTTATTATGGTGTTTTATGTGTGTGTAGGTATTTTTGGGGAATAAACATTTTTGGAAAATTCGACTCGAAAAGTTGATTTTGGCACCCGGAGGACACGTGTTATTCGGACTCCCACTTTGGATAAGGGGTGCCTCAATTACTAAGGGGCACCCACCTACTATTCGGACTCCCACTTTGGATAAGGGGCAACCTAATTGCTAAGGGGCAACCCAGTGCTATTCGCACCCCACAGCTGGATAATGGGACAACTATCTTCTTCGTGAAGAACTGTTTTTGGCGGGAAAAATTGAGTTCAAATTTTCAATTACTGCGTAATTCTCAGGGATGATTTCGGACGAGATTCTATGCAACTTTTTTGTGGATTTTGTTTAGATTGGGCCTGTTTCATCCAAACAGGGTTGGTTACGTGTTTCATCTCGAAAAAAGAAGGAAGCTTACGTGCAAACAAGGAAACAGGGAACACGAGAATACCGAGAATATTTCACTCTTTCAATGAGATTTATGTGCATCAGCGTGTGTCTGAAGAAGGTTTGAATCGATCTTTGATGTGTTGGCAGCGTGTTAGGATAGTGTCGACACCAGCAGAGCGCATGAAGAGATAAAAATTTGAAGAAAATTATCGTATTCTGCATGGAAAATATTACCTATTTATGGTGAGAATATTTAGAGTTATGGGAGTTTATTCTTAGTCCAAATGAGTATATACAGGTAGCTCGGTTCACATACCAGGGGGATGGAGAGTTAGGGGTGAAAACAGAGGTGATTAATGAGCTGTAGAGAAGAAATCAGAGGTTGCAGAGTTGTTTCTGCTGCTGCTGCACCTCAAGAATATAAGACGCACGTAGTACCATCGTAAATGCTACAGTGACAACGACACATCACCAGTGGGTCGTATTGCTACATCGACATTTACCATTTATCGTACACTGTAACAGTGGTTTGTAACGCTTCTCATGCGTTGCAAATTCCTGGTTTATTTGATATCTCTCCTTTTCATCATTTGTAAGCACCTTTGAGCAATAAAATCATATTTTGAGCGTGTTTCTAACATGATGAGCTAGACCCCATTAGTGGGACGACGGAGGAAGACGAATTTCATATATGGGTAAAATTATTTAATTCTTTTTAAGACTTTTGCATTAATTTTAATTGAAATATGATTTGAATTAATTGGTTGTCATTTAATTTGATGAGGTATGCTTAGCTTAAATTTTTTGATACATCATGCTTAGGATTTACAACCAATCTTTTGAGAATCTACCTTGGCAAAATTAGAGTCCATGTTAATTTTATTTATTGAGCTTTAATTGTTGAGAATAAATAAATTGAACCATATGTTAGAATTCGACGAAATCCTAGTCCTAGTAACTCTCTTCATCGTGTGACAATATTTTGTATATATATATATATTTTCTTTATTTTTGGTATTTTCTTTTATTAAAACTTAAAACCAATGCCTGAAATAGAAACAAATGTGTCGGTTATTTAGTAGGCGCAATGATCAGGCGCGCATAATGTGTATGTGTTAATTACTAGTATATGCAACTAGCAAGTACCCGTGCACATGATGTTAATTTTTTTCTTTTAATTTCTCCTTATATTTATTTTCAAAGTAAGATGAATTATTATGTATTTATCGAATTGTTGTTGGATGAATTATTATGTCTTTATGGAATTGTTGTTGGATTGTGAACTGCGTTTGCATTGAGGTGAAAATTCTGAAAAAGAAACATTTTCAGACTCCCTAGAAACTGCCCAGACACAGACAAACACAGAAGCAGGATTCCTGTTTCATCTGCGGTTTTTGAGTGAAATAGATGGTCTGTCCAGAACTACTCATTGCGAAAATGATACCTCCATCTAGTGTGAGCGAGGAGAGGGTCACATCTGGATCAACCCAGCTCGCTATCTATTTATTTTATTTTTACTTAAAAAGGGAAAATGAATTAAAATTCAACTCAACACCAAGGCAGTGAAGAAGTTGAGAAGGATACAAAAGAAGCTCAGTTTTTGTAGAGTTTTTATGAAAAAGAGAAAAATTACAGCTATTGCATTACAGCATCCCTGTTTCTAAGAACTGTATTTAAAGAATAGCCATGAAAGATACTTGTTCCCATACACCAGTTAAAAATGTAGGTCTTCACACTGTCTATAATTGAGGCAGGAATATATCCTCAGGTTTATAGGTATGTTTAACTTAAGACCTTACTTTCCTTGGCCATTCGTTTTATAGTGATTTGAGGAACCAGGGTACTTGCATTCATCTCTTTTACAACAGAGATTGGTCCTATTAGCATGAAGTTGTAAACTTCATGGACTTTCCAATAAATTAGAACTTGATGTCACTACACCTTACACCGTTTGATTTGAAGGTCAACAAGCGTTCTTTCACTTTCAATCTTATTAGTAGCAATCACATACAATTAACAAACCAATTTTGTTCGTTTTTTGGTGATCTTTAGAGATTTGATTTGGGTTTGAATTTTTTTACTTGCTTATTCTGTTTCTTTTAAGCAGCGTTACACAATGGCCCCCTACATGATGTACACGCTTAGTGCTGTACAAGTCTTAGCTCTCCTTGGCTTTGATAAGGTATCAATCTGTTTCATTTTATTGTGTATTAGCTGCTTTCAATGTTTTATTAAAGAGGTTTCAGATCCTTAATTTTTTGATTCCCTTGATTCTAACGTCCGACATTGCTGGAGAAGCTTTGTGAAGGCAAGTCAAATCTAGAAGTCTAAATGGATGACCAGAGAAGCTGCTTGATGTAAGTCCTTTAGATACTTTTTTTTCTCTACCTTTAGCATGTTTTCTTTTGTTGAATTTTTTTACGTATATAGTATATAGGCTTACATGAACCCACACTTTATAATCCACAGCTGTCTAGAATGCTCACTAGTACCACATCTTTTACAACCGACCAGGATACTACCTAGAATTTTCTAGATAATTTGTAATCTAGGAACAAAAATTAACTTAGTTCACACTGTGAAGACTCTTGCAATAGGCCTGGACAGTTCTAGACTACCTGTTCTCTAGATTTGTCTATAGAAATCTTTTCTTAGTTTACACTTTTACAAATTAATGTTCCAACATCCTTTACTCAGGTTTGCTACTCTTGGTGGGTACTTTGTAGCCAAATTCTGATCGATAGAGTTCATTGGAAAGGCACAAACAAACTTGCGAGGTTCATTCTAGACTGTTAGGTACCTTAGTTTTTTTGTGGGGCTTTATCTTATCTTGATTTATGTATAAAATTTTTACTTGGTGTTCTAAGTTGTTGATGTTCCATAGATAGTTTAGTGTCACCGGTAATGCTAGCGTGGACCTTTTCTTTGATGTTATCCATGATACTGTTAGTTCTTTTACCATCTACGCACTAACTTAAGGGTCACATTTTGCTATGTACCTTTTACTGAGCCTGTGCCTTGTTATTTTCTTTAACGTCCACAATGACATTTGTCTGTAAGATAAAGAGTACGAAAATTTTGTTATGTACCTTTTACTACCTCCATTTTGATTGTCTCCTCCGTTTTGTGGGTGTTAATTGTGCTCTCGAAGACATCACCACTTGGGATAAGCTATGGAACAGTCCATCCCATGACTAGGGATAAGCTAGGGAACACAACCACTCCTAGCCCACGATGTACCTATATAGCAAACTCCATTATTAGCATGTACTGCAAATCATGGAAAAACTTTTTCATCTTCTTTATTTTTGTTTCACAGCAACATTATTGGAGCTTTCTAATTTTTTTGTACAAATGCTCTAAAGTAGTATTTTTTATACTTTTGTCTCTCTAGTATTGTTTATTTCAGCTCTCAAACTAGCAAGCTGAAAGCTGTATGCTTTCAGCTCATCTCTTACATCTCTATGGTTGGGACGTTGATTCTTTGCGGATATCAAGTATCAACTGATCAGTACAAATATAAAACTGGCTAATAATATTTCATTTTACTACAAAATTCATAAAATTGAAAAAGAACAACAGAGTGTGGCAGCTGCCATACCATTTGGTAAAGAGAAACCAAAATAGATAAATTAAGACACAATAAAAACTCTCTCTATATATATATGAAGTTGGATGATCAATTCGAAAAAAAATAAAACCCTAGCTTTCATGGTGTGGCATAAGATAAAAAAGTGAAGTGAAGAAGAAGAGCAGTAGAACCTCAAGAAAAGATGAAAGAGCCAATAAGGGTAAAAAGCAGTAGAGAGGAATGGGAATGGAACCTGGGTTATATAACGAAACAAGGTGTAAGGGGTGGGTATTGTATGGTCCTGACCCTGGATAAAAAAAGGTCCAGTCTTTGATCATCCTATTTGTCTCCTACATGGCGCCTAGGTGGCCCCTCGGAGAAAAAAAAAAGATCCTTACCATGGAGTGAAAAGGTCGGGACCCCTTAAAACCATATTTATCTAAATATTTATACCTCCCATTGAATAACCTTGCATTTCTTTCAATCCACATAGCCCACCATATAGCAAATGGAATTATATCCCATATTTTTTTTTGTGATAGAATCGCTCTTGCATTTCTTCTTTCTCCACTGCCAGATATTGCTTATGACGGAATCATGAAAAACTCACTACAGTTTATAATATTTCAAAAAGAAGTGCCAAACTGACCTAGTAGTCTCACAGAGCAGGAAAATATGTTGGTTTGATTCAGCTCGCTATCTATCGTAGTGATAGAAAATGCGCCCTCCCCACTGTTGGATATAACTCACGGGATAGACTGTAGGGTCACCCACGGTCAACGTGGATCCATTGTAAATACTATGCTACACTGTACTTACTTTCTAATTTAATCACCAATTGTAAGTAATCACCAAACGGCGGATTTCTAATTGAACTGAGGTAGAACTGCGAATTAAAGATTGGCAATTACGTAGAAAGAAATCCGTGCTATATGCATTGGGAGGAAGGCTTTCTCTTGAGTGAGACATTTATACATAGGTGGTGTATTGTCAACCAGTGAAACATACATAAATCGAGTATATATGCATAAATAATTTCCTGGTTAAAATATAAGGTTTCCCACATTTTCTTTTTTTTTTAGGGAAAATGGGTAATATGTCTCAAAATCGTCTGTCATCTTGGGATATGCCCCATGAATCCAGTTTCCGGGAATATGCCTCAAAGTAACGGTTTCTATTAAAGAATGTTAAATAGTCAATTTATCGTAAATGTGTCTGAACTTTCTCTCTAATATTTCTTCGAGGTTTTTTCTGTTTGAATATATGTTCCCGAACCTTGTAAGGTGTTAGTAAATAGTATATTTGTCTTTTCATTCGCATGTGTAATCCCAAATGTGTGCGAATATTGACTACTTAACGGTTTTGGATGGGATTTTGGACGTCTGGGACATATTCCCGAAAATTGGAATCCTGGGACATATCCCCAAGATGACAGTCGATTTTAGGGAATATCCCCAAGTTTCCCTATCTATTATTTTTGTTATTTGTCATTTTATAGTGTTGCAGGACTTAGAGGTGTAAAACGTGCCGACCCAGCACAACACAACCCATGAAATCACGTGCTTAGCGTGCTATGTGCCGTGCTGCGATGTGCCGGATTGATGCAGGATTATAGGATTAGACATAAAACTGAACATGAAAACTCTATGAGTTTCATCTATTTTTTTCATTCCTCAAAACTGCCGACTAAAACCTAAAACAGGACCTTAAATAGAACCCTAAATTTGCTATCTAAGAAAATATAAGATAAACATTATCAGAAAAGATAGCCCTTATCTAAAAGCTAAGAAACCGTAAACCCTAAAACTCTAAACGTGGAACAAAGCTAACAAACTAATAGACTCCAAATGAATAAAACTCTATCCTTGCACATTTTAAACACTATTTGGTCTCGTCCCTCCAAGTCCAACTGTTCTCCTTCATCATTCCCCCCGGCTCAAATAAAATTCGTCCCGAATTTTTCCTCTACAGCCTTCCCACGATCAAAAACAAAACCAATAGCTTTAGAAATCCTTAAGCACATCCGACAAAAGATATTTTTAACTGGATCAGCTGATATCCTTGTTGTTTTCCTTCGTTGTTGCACAAGGTTATAAACCTTCACTGTTTGTAACAAACCATATGGATTTGGGACGATAGCAACAACCATTAAATTACATTTCTTGTGTGTAAATTGGAAATAATCCCTCAAGAATCCAGTTAGAAGCACCATGAAAATGAGTATTAGAATACAACCCAAAATGATCTCTCATGTATGTACAATTTGTATGTTTTGATATTTTGCGATCGAACTCCACAGCCACGTCAATATTGAGAAGAACCTCCACTCGATCCCCATCTCCAGTTTCAGCAAATAAAAACCCTTGGTCCAAGCTAGCCATTAAACCATGCCAAGAAAGCAACCAAATTCTCCTTTCTTTTGCTTGCAAAAACTGACCCATCCGTTTTGTGTTTGTTGCCCTTGCAGACTTCTTAGCACTCATACTAATAGTTGCACTCGAAAAATATATCTGAACCAGCTTATCAGTATTGCTGATTTCTAACACTTTCCCCATGTTGAGCACTACTTGAATGATGTCTAGTGTTTCAATAAAGAACTGACTCTTATGTCGCTGAATGAACACGTGTAGTTCAATCTTTCGCTCAGCAACACCTAAAATTTGAAGTACATCAGCACCAGTTTCCCCTATCGTCTTATTACTCTGGTTATCATCTTCTCTTTTGAAACTAGTGAACACCATCTTCTGCTTCGACTTTCCTTGATCAAAGACAAGAACCATAACTTTATCTCCTCGTAGCCATTTTGTACACCTTTGGTTAAAGTTAGATGTATCTATGTCTTGCTCTTTCTTGTTGACCGTTTCATTTAAAACTTGAGTTGCACAATAGTACATGCACAAATCTGCTAACATACTCCGACAAATCAACCTCTCGAGAATAAAATTAGTGTACGACTTAGGATGATGAATCACACTAGCATCCATGTCTTTTGACGCCGGTTCTCTGAAACCTTTCTCCCAGTAAAAAATTAGGTTGTTCAACAGTTCTCCCATGTGATGAAGCTTCTGCTCATACACCACCACAGAAATGAAACAAAGATAAAGAAATGTTATATATCGTACTTGCCGTGTCGACTTTAGATTTCAAACTTCTTTGTCTTGAAGTAACTTTAAAATCATGTATGAAGACCCGTATATAGTTTCTGTGACTATTATAGGATTCAACAATTAAAGTGTTTCGGGAAAACAGACCTAGAACTATTTTCACCTCAACATATAGATATGCCCGACAAGAAGCCCAATAAGCACATGCACCAGCATAACAAGAATGCAAACAAACACTGTGTAAACCTCTTTGAATGTCAGTAGAAACCCATATTGGAAAAGTACTAAAAACAAGTAACAAACCTATAGCAGGCGCTAGACATACACCTGCACATCCTATACTTCTTGTTCCAGTCCATTGGACAAAAACTTCCTTTGTGCTAGCATAACAGACGACGCTTCCCAAATGTCCCGATAACTTTTCGATTATAGCTTCTTTACCAGTATTCGAGAAAATTCGACCTCGAATTTTACTCTTATTGTTCTCAAGTATTTCTGTCCGACAGAACCTTTTCGGGTAGAAAGAACCTTTTTTCGCATCAAAAGAATCGCATAAAGTCATTGGAATACTTACAATGTTTGTATCCTCCTCCGTAACATTATCAATACGATCATATTGACAGAAAACTTCATCATCTGGATGTATATCGTGGATTGGTGGTAGTTCCCAATCCACACAACTCTATCCTTCCATTTCTCACATACTGAGAACAACGGTTCAAGATAATCAATGGAACCATATGGTTGCGAACTGCCATGAAGGTTGGGTGTTGAACTCCAATCAACGAAGATTTTATGTTCGTCGTTCTCATTGACCGAGAATGTAGGATCAGAATATCGCAACACCAAGATTCTCGCGAAGACATCGCGAGATTGGAATAAAAACGACGTAATGGATGACGACTATAGGATCATAATATTGCAACACCAACGCCCTTGCGAAATCCATAAACGACACACTGCGAAGACATCGCGGGCGAGAAGCAAAAACGACGTAACGGATGACGACAGCCAAAACATGAGAAAGATGTGAATATGTAGCGAGATCGAGGAGTGTCGCGAGATTTAACATGTGTACACTTGCGAGAATGTCGCGAGCCATATCCGAAAATAAAGGATAGCTTAGCTGTCCTACACTATGTAATGACCTATTGTTGATGGTGGATTTTCATTTAAGGTTAAAATTGTAAAAAAACCAGAAAATTATGCGCTAACATCTTGTAAAAGATAAAGCCATTAATAATTGTTGAATACTTCTTCACTTTACTAATTCACCTTAGAATGGAGCACGTGGCAACAATCCCATTCTGTGAATTAAATACACGAAATTCATCCAGGTTGGAGCATGTAGCAACAATCCTATATACCCTGTGAATTTATAGCATTATTAATTAATGCGTGAGCAGCCTTATATTTCTTGTACTCATTATCAGTGCGGCATAATGACTGAGTGTTGCTCTCAGCAGAGCAACACGAACCTCCAAGCAATATAATGAAAGCATGTACGAAATACCCGTACTGTCTGCAACTCTCGGTGTGTTATACTAGACGATTGAGAACTCTCGGTGTGTTATACTAGCTCGATTGAGCATCCGGACTGTCCAGTATCGATCTGGATATGATCTCGTTCATCCAACATCACCAAATTGATGGTGGTTTTTAAACAAGGGGTAAAATCGTAAAACCCCATGACCTAGTGTTACCCGCAACACATTAACTAAGAGCATTTAACTCGAGTGTAAATAATTAATAGGGGTATTTTTTCAAAATACCGTTAGGTTTTCAACCGTAACCCAAATTCCAAAACCAAGCCGCACACTGCGCACCATGGCAACAATGCCAAACCAAGCCGCATACTGCGCACCATGGCAACAATGCCAAACCAAGCCGCATATTGCGCACCATGGCAACAATGCCAAACCAAGCCGCACCCTGCGCACCATGGCAACAATGCCAAACCAAGCCATCTTTGCAGCATGTGCCAAACCAAGCCGTTGGCAATGGCAACAATGCCAAACCAAGCCGCATATCGCGCACCATGGCAACAATGCCAAACCAAAAGCCGCACCAGAACCATGGCAACAATGCCAAACCAAGCCGCATCTTTGCACCATGGCAACAATGCCAAACCAAGCCGCACCCTGCGCACCATGGCAACAATGCCAAACCAAGCCGCACCCTGCGCACCATGGCAACAATGCCAAACCAAGCCGCACCCTGCGCACCATGGAAACAAGGCCATATTTCCAAGCCGCTATACCTTTGGCCCACGCCAAATATAGCGCCCAAGCTTGCAAGACTTGCAACTAGGTCAACATGGCCGTACGTGCCATTGGCACATGCCAACACGTATCGCAGGCCATATTTCCAAGCCGCTATGCCTTTGGCCCATGCCAAATATAGCGCCCTAGGCTTGCAAGACTTGCAACTAGGTCAACATGGCCATACGTGCCATTGGCACATGCCAACACGTATCGCAGCCATATTTCCAAGCCGCTATGCCTTTGGCCCACGCCAAATATAGCGCCCTAGGCTTGCAAGACTTGCAACTAGGTCAACATGGCCGTACGTTCCATTGGCACATGCCAACACGTTTCGCAGGCCATATTTCCAAGCCGCTATGCCTTTGGCCCACGCCAAATATAGCCCCTTTGGCCCATATTTCCAAGCCGATACGCCAAATATAGCGCCCTAGGCTTGCAAGACTTGCAACTAGGTCAACATGGCCGTACGTGCCATTGGCACATGCCAACACGTATCGCAAGCCATATTTCCAAGCCGCTATGCCTTTGGCCCACGCCAAATATAGCGCCCTAGGCTTGCAAGACTTGCAACTAGGTCAACATGGCCGTACGTGCCATTGGCACATGCCAACACGTATCGCATGACATATTTCCAAGCCGCTATGCCTTTGGCCCACGCCAAATATAGCGCCCTAGGCTTGCAAGACTTGCAACTAGGTCAACATGGCCGTACGTGCCATTGGCACATGCCAACACGTACCGCAAGCCATATTTCTAAGTCGCTATGCCATTGGCCCACGCCAAATATAGCGCCCTAGGCTTGCAAGACTTGCAACTAGGTCAACATAGCCGTACGTGCCATTGGCACATGCCAACACGTACCGCAAGCCATATTTCTAAGTCGTTATGCCATTGGCCCACGCCAAATATAGCGCCCTAGGCTTGCAAGACTTGCAACTAGGTCAACATGGCCGTACGTGCCATTGGCACATGCCAACACGTACCGCAAGCCATATTTCTAAGTCGCTATGCCATTGGCCCACGCAAAATATAGCTCCCTAGGCTTGCAAGACTTGCAACTAGGTCAACATGGCCGTCGTGCCATTGGCACATGCCAACACGTACCGCAAGCCATATTTCTAAGTCGCTATGCCATTGGCCCACGCCAAATATAGCGCCCTAGGCTTGCAAGACTTCCAACTAGGTCAACATGGCCGTACGTGCCATTGGCACATGCCAGCACGTATCGCAAGCCGTGTTTCCAAGCCACTATGCCATTAGCCCACGCCGAATATAGCGCCCTAGGTTCGCAAGACTTGCAACTAGGTCAGCATGGCCGCACATGCCATTGGCACATGCCAAACACACACGCTGGTAGGCTAAACTTGCAAACCGTGCAACCTACCACCAAGGCATTCCGCACATGCCATTGGCACATGCCAAACACACACTGGTAGCCTAAACTTGCAAAACGTGCAACCTACCACCAAGGCATTCCGCACATGCCATTGGCACATGCCAAACACACACGCTGGTAGCCTAAACTTGCAAACCGTGCAACCTACCACCAAGGCATTCCACACATGCCGTTGGCACATGCCACACACGCCACTAGCAGCTCTGGCATTACCACTTACGCTCGAAGGTGCAACTCGCAACGAAGGCATTCCGCACATGCCATTGGCACATGCCACATGCGTCCCTAGCAGCACCACTTGCACCCACGATGCAACCAACACTCGAGACATCAACACAAACTGGGGGATGCTTTTTAGGGTTTTGGTTTGGCGGTCACAAAGATGCGGCGTACACTACGCTCACATTAAGAAAGCGTGAAAAGGAATAAAGTGGTCAAATAAAGAGGAAATAATGGTGAAAAACGTTTTCACCCATTAACACCATGCGGTTACCACCTCCTCCCATTATTTCACCCTTTACTCTCTTCCTTCATGAGGCCAGTGCGTTTCAATCTCGACTTGTATAAATAGGTCTTACCTATTTCCACCAGACGACAAGTCTCGGTCAGGAGAAAAATACTACACTCTCAGAAAGGCAACTTTGCAAGCTCTCCCAAAAGCTTTCATCTCTTGCAAGCTTCCCAAGCTTTTACTTTATGATACAAGTCGAGATACTACTCTCCCGAACTATTCCTTCGTCTCAACACCTTTCTTTGCTTCCCTCCCCAAATCAACCCTTCTCCTCCACTTTGTGACCGAAGCAAGTCCGGAACGGCCATTTCTTGGTTTAGGCCGGACTTATGCAGATTGATCTCTCGAATCTATAAAGTGCTCACGTGCAAGCACATTTGTTTAGGGTTTGAACCAGGTTTCTCACTCACTACCGAATTTATCAAATCGGCGAAACGATTTTTACCCATAAACAATTGGCGACCACGGTGGGAGGATCGATCTATCGGCTACAATGTCGATCGTCGATCTCGTTCTTCGACCCGTTTCATGTCAAGATGGTAGGGGAAGGAAACTCGATCCGACTCAACTACCGAGACGACCCTGTTACCGGTTGCAAAAACTACACGAGAAAACCTGGGACTCGTTGAAGATGCTACCCGGCGATTGGGGACTTGCGACTCGGTCAGACTCAACTACCCGGAATGACCGGTTACCGGTTGCAAAAACTACATGAGAAAACGGGGACTCGTTGAAGATGCTACCCGACAAACCGCTTGGGGACTAAAAACTACACAAGAAAACTAGGGACTCGTTGAATACGCTACCAGCAATTGGGGACTAACTGGCGATGCTACCAGCAAAACCGCCTTTTTATATGAAGAGGGGCATGTTCGCAAAAACCTACGAAGTGAGTAAATTCAGACTACGCAAGATATACGATTTGTTTTAGGTTTTTAGTAAAACCATTATACTACCGAGTATTGTGCCTATTGCTAGCACACACACTTTCGTAAAAGTAATATTCCTTTCCCCAAAACATAATCGTAGTCATATTATCAAAACCATTCATCCCGAGAAATAATCCAATACCCTAAAAAGCTACCAATTGTCTATCAAAGGTCAAGTTTTGAACCCGGACATCCAATATGTCTTTCAAAAAAAAAAAGAACCTAAATGAAAGTTTAACGGAGAAACATTCAAGGAAAATCATCCAACATAGGTATGTTCTTGTTGGAGAAGGTCAACTTTGCATCTTCAAGAGCCGCTCTCTTCATAGTCAACATCTTGGAAAGTTTTTCGAGTTCTACCTCCTGTCGAGCAATCTCCTCGGCGGAAAGGCTTTCGATCGCTTTGCATCTTTCAACTTTTGGATCTCTCGCAAGGCCTTCGACAAACCACGAAGTGTTGAACTCCTTTTCTATGCACACGTCGCGATGGTGCTCCCGGTCGGCAATAACGTCTTGAAAACGGTGTGACCAGTCACCTCACGCATGTCCTCGATGGAAGATAAAGCCTCTTCCACACGCTTAACCAGCGCAAATCGACTATTGACTTTCTTGGTTGTAGCCATATGTCCGTATTTCTCCCGTTTCTGTGTACAACGCCTCGTGCTTAGCCGGCACGCTGAAGCCGCCAACCAGCACATGACCCGGATAAGGAACCAAGTACGGAGGATCAAAAATGGCGCCTGCACCTGGACTCACGACTCGCAGAGGGACTTCCTCTATGTCTACGGCAACAACCATCGAGAATCATCCGCCGTTTGAGCCACATCTCGTGCCCCTCGCAATTGGCTAACGCTCATCTCCAAGTCACCACGGTGGTCACAAAGGCAAGTTTTCATGCGGCTCTACCCCGGAATCATCCTCCGAACCGGATTCCTCCCCGCGAACTCGAGTCGAGATATTTCCCAAAAGAGAAAACAAAAGAAGAAAGAAAAGAAGTGCGAAACTCACCGAACCACTTCCCGAAACAGAACCGGTGTTCTTGGAGGAATCACTCTCACTTGTTGAACCTTCTTCTCTCTCTCGACTCATCATCGCTATGAGAAGGCTCAATGCTGCTGGAGTTCTTTGAAGAAATTGCCGTCTCTCCCGGCAACGTGCAAGAGCAACGTAAGCATTAACACTCCACAAAGCCGGGTGAAGGAAACAAGACACATATTCTCAACGAAATTCACGTGTTTTGAGACAAACCAATGAAGAGGCGACACATACCCGGTTATTGGAAGAAGCTCGAAAGACACAAGAGCCGTGGGAGGATCTTGTGAAACCGTCCTAACCCGCCAAAGACGATTCTTTGTTCTCCGTTCCTTGGCAGGGACTTTCCGAATTGCTAGGCAACTTTCGCTTGGGATATCTCAACATTGGATACTCTTTTCGTAATCTGGCAGGAAGGTTTGCAACGAACGTTTTCCACCACGTTATTCACAAAATCTCGGATCATAGTAAACTCGTCGCACCAAAACTCATTATAGCCGAAGGTCGTCGAAGTTACTCTTCCCATTTGAAAGAAGGAAAGACGGATACCCGGCTTAAGGGCACCAGCGTCAAGGGCGACACACAATGAATCCTTAGGGATCGCCGGGCGGTAAACAAGAGGCACCCCTTGATCGAAACCCATGTGACGAGCAAGACGGTCAATATTGTAAGCAGCTATCCGGAAAGACCCCACGAAGAAAAGACGGCATATAACCGGCAAGCGGCTTTGAATGAATGCAGTTTTCACCAACGCTCAAAGCGTCATCGAAGACAAAGACATGAGCGGAGCGAGAAGCAAAAGTGTCAATTTGAGTCACCGACTTGTGGACCGGCCCCCATGGACGAAAATTGATTTCATGCAACTTATCAAGAAAACTAACCAAGCTCACGCCAACTCTTGGGCGCCTTGTTCACCCATCGAAGAATTCTGAGCCACCCCAACTCACGGGAAGCGAAGGCAGCGGTTTCGGGCATAATTCTCAAAGTGCTCCCATAGCCGGACTTGCGAGAAAAGCAACGTGCACATATGAATCCACTTTCATGAAACCATTGAAACTTGCATGTTCGCAACTAGGTGATCCAGGATGCACATACGAGGGGAACCAAGGAACAACTTGCCAATGGGAAGAACTTCACCCTTTGCCAACTTCACAGCAATCGCTAACAACTCCGGTCTTATTCCTTTCTTGCCAGAACCGTCATCAAAAATGTCTCTGGGCAACCAGAGAGCCAAAAATGCTGCGACATGAAGATCACTGCTTTTCTGTTCAGGCTCCAGCTCGTCCGGAAACCATTGAGATATCCACCAACCGTAAGGGCACCTTTCATCCTCTTCCCAGAATCCTTCGACTTCGCAATGGAGTCTTTCCGAGCAAAATCCCCAAACTTAGCGGCCAGGTCATCCCGCATCTTCACCTCACTTTCGGATAATTGGTTTTAAGATTCCTGTTCTACCTAAGATTCAAAGAAGAGAGCCACACTCTCCAAGGAGAAAGTTATCTCACCCCATCTACATATGATTGTATGGGTATCCGAACACCATCCGGAGATGAAAGCAACCAAGCCTGGGATATCCTTCCTAATCTGGAGATTTACTGAAGTCTTGACAGCATCAATGACCTGCGCTCGAGTCAAGTTGGTATTTATATGCTCCTTGCTCACCATGAACTCAACCCATCTATCAAAAGAACGCAATGGGATTTGACACATCCTGAAGTCAATGTTGGAAGAAGAATATACCCCTTTATGAAGACAGAACCGAATGGTGCTCTCTGGGTAAACCGAACGTGTCTTCCTTTCATCCTCACCACCGGTTAGCAAAATTGGCACGAAACCTGGGTGATTCTTCCGAGCGGGGGCAAGGGCTCTAGTGAAGAATTCATCATCTGTGTTCGGTTTGGAATTATGAGCATCCTTCGACGAAGTGAAATTTGATTCAGGTAACATCTTATCGAATTCCTTCATAACAATCTGGTAATAAGATATCTGCACAAAACAAACGGAGAAAGACGAAGTTATCTCCCTGACACATAATCGTACCCAACAACACCAAAAAAAGAAAGGGGAAGGAGGACGTATTTTATTCGGGTTCAAGACTATATACGCAGTATTTTCTTCGGGTTCGAGACTATATACGCGGCATTCTATACGGGTACAAGTGTGTCTACAGTATCTTTCTTCGGGTTCGAAATTATATACGGATCATCCTCTACGGGTTCAAAATACACACGCAAGTATTTTCTTCGGGTTCAAATATTTCTTTCGGACCGAAAATTCATATATGCAATATTTCCTACGGGTTCAAACAATATATGCGGTATTTCCCTTGGTTGCATACATACAATATTTTCTACAAGAGGCACGCCAAGAAATCATATGCAAGGATTGTGGAAGCGCCTACTCTTAAGGTTTACACCTACGTGAAAAGAAAAAAAAAAAAAGAGAGAAAAGTACTCGAAGACATACACAGGAAGCCGGTTTCTCTTTGCCGCTAGTATGAAAAGAGGAAAGAATAAAGCGCAGGATGGGGAGAAAGGGGCTTTATATATATATATAAGTTGACCAAATATTTTTTTCGCTCCATCCGAACCAAAACATGTTTTGGTGTTAAAAGGTTGACCAAAACTTGTCATCCCTCCATCCCCAACTAAAGCTGTCTTCTCAAATTGTAAACCTCGGTAAGTCCTCGGCAAACCATCTTGTGAAATGAGACTTAGAAATCGTACTATACGACTTGAGTGACTTTGATTACATTGGCGTTTAGTCAATCAAATTGACACCTTGGATTGGTGCACATGTTGCATATCAAGCCCGTTGAATGTTTCTACGTATCAATGAAAAGGAGTAAGCTTTACTTCAAAAAAAAATGAATATCAATCGAAAGAGTATATATTTTTCAAGCATATCAATCCAAACACCCATAAAGTAATAGTGAAATTCAGAAAAGATACAAAGGAATTGATTCTTAATACAATGCAAAGACTAATAAGTTCTTTGTGAAAAATTGCATCTTAACAATCCATTAATAGATTTTCGGTTAACAAACCTCTATTTTTGTGAGCAATTTTTGGGTACCATATCGATTGAATATGTTTTGATGAGATATGATAAGTCTTTTTTTTCGTACATTTTTTTATGAAGCTTGGAGCACAACTATCATGATTGAAAAACTATTCTCTTTTCAGCAATTCATCAAATATTGAGTTTGAAATGAAGTTGAAACCAAAACAAAGAATCCCGGAAATTGAAAAATAGGGTGGCTTAAGAGAAAGAATTTATAGTCATGGACGGAGATGTCGGATCATAATTGGTTCCAAATAGCGAAGGATTTCAAGATGCAACGTTTGGAGCGGTAGGTATTCAAATCCTTCATGAAAAAAAAATCGTGATTTTGTACCGGAATCTATTTGAAAGCGCGTGTCTTTCAAATGCCAACTCTCTTCAAAGGGTGGATTCTGACGTGGCTTCTTAATTTTTGAGTATTTGTAAGGCTAAATATGGTATCGACACGTCAGCAAA
Organism: Papaver armeniacum; assembly: GCA_023531295.1. NCBI lineage: Eukaryota > Viridiplantae > Streptophyta > Magnoliopsida > Ranunculales > Papaveraceae > Papaver > Papaver armeniacum. Next base: position 168,183 of record JAJJWW010018703.1, on the reverse strand, counting down.
GTTATTCTCCTTTATATAATAAGGAATTGATATATATATAGGCGTGAAGACTTTGAAATAGGGAAGGATTTCCCTTTTACCAAAATCACGCGTGTAAGAAACGGGCCCACAAAGGGTGCGACTTCCCAATGTCGCCCAAGTCACGCCTGCAAGCACGGTTTCCAAGCTGCACCGGCCCCACCAATTGCGCCGACCTGCAAGCACGCACGGCTTCTACACTTTGTGCCGGTCCCACCAGCTAGAACACTCAGTTTTCCAACTCACGCCAACTTCCCAACGTCGCCCAGCCGCACGGGCCCACCAATTGTGCCGACCCTCCCGATTTGTGCAAAACTACTGGGAAAGGATTCCAAATCCTATTTATAAAAGGTCGAGACAAGCCTCCTTCAATTTTCTTTACTAGGTTTCTTGTTAATAGTTTGTCACCATCTTATGCTTACCTCGCAACAAAGCCCCCTGTTCCGAGCTAAGCGGGGGACTTAATGTTGATGGTGGTTTTTAAACAAGGGGTAAAATCGTAAAACCCCATGACCTAGTGTTACCCGCAACACATTAACTAAGAGCATTTAACTCGGGTGTAAATAATTAATAGGGAGTATTTTTTCAAAATACCCATTAATGTTTTCAACCGTAACCCTAATTCCAAAACCAAGCCGCACATCGCGCACCATGGCAACAATGCCAAAACCAAGCCGCATCTGCGCGCACCATGGCAACAATGCCAAACCAAGCCGCACTCGCGCACCATGGCAACCATCCCAAACCAAGCCGCCCACTGCGCACCATGGCAACAATGCCAAACCAAGCGCATCTTTGCGCACCATGGCAACAATTGCAAACCAAGCCGCATGCTGCGCACCATGGCAACAATGCCAAAACAAGCCGCATACTGCGCACCATGGCAACAATGCCAAACCAAGCCGCATACTGCGCACCATGGCAACAATGCCAAACCAAAAGCCGCACCCTGCGCACCATGGCAACAATGCCAAACCAAGCCGCATACTGCGCACCATGGCAACAATGCCAAACCAAGCCGCACCCTGCGCACCATGGCAACAATGCCAAACCAAGCCGCACCCTGCGCACCATGGAAACAATGCCAAACCAAGCCGCACCCTGCGCACCATGGCAACAAGGCCATATTTCCAAGCCGCTATACCTTTGGCCCACGCCAAATATAGCGCCCTAGGCTTGCAAGACTTGCAACTAGGTCAACATGGCCGTACGTGCCATTGGCACATGCCAACACGTATCGCAGGCCATATTTCAAAGACGCTATGCCTTTGGCCCGCGCCAAATATAGCGCCCTAGGCTTGCAAGACTTGCAACTAGGTCAACATGGCCATACGTGCCATTGGCACATGCCAACACGTATCGCAGGCCATATTTCCAAGCCGCTATGCCTTTGGCCCACGCCAAATATAGCGCCCTAGGCTTGCAAGACTTGCAACTAGGTCAACATGGCCGTACGTGCCATTGGCACATGCCAACACGTATCGCAGGCCATATTTCCAAGCCGCTATGCCTTTGGCCCACGCCAAATATAGCGCCCTAGGCTTGCAAGACTTGCAACTAGGTCAACATGGCCGTACGTGCCATTGGCACATGCCAACACGTACCGCAAGCCATATTTCTAAGTCGCTATGCCATTGGCCCACGCCAAATATAGCGCCCTAGGCTTGCAAGACTTGCAACTAGGTCAACATGGCCGTACGTGCCTTTGGCACATGCCAACACGTACCGGAAGCCATATTTCTAAGTCGCTATGCCATTGGCCCACGCCAAATATAGCGCCCTAGGCTTGCAAGACTTGCAACTAGGTCAACATGGCCGTACGTGCCATTGGCACATGCCAACACGTACCGCAAGCCATATTTCTAAGTCGCTATGCCATTGACCCACGCCAAATATAGCGCCCTAGGCTTGCAAGACTTGCAACTAGGTCAACATGGCCGTACGTGCCATTGGCACATGCCAACACGTACCGCAAGCCATATTTCTAAGTCGGTATGCCATTGGCCCACGCCAAATATAACGCCCTAGGCTTGCAAGACTTGCAACTAGGTCAACATGGCCGTACGTGCCATTGGCATATGCCAACACATACCGCAAGCCATGTTTCTAAGTCGCTATGCCATTGGCCCACGCCAAATATAGCGCCCTAGGCTTGCAAAGACTTGCAACTAGGTCAACATGGCCGCACGTGCCATGGCACATGCCCGGCCACGTATCGCAAGCCGTGTTTCCAAGCCACTATGCCATTGGCCCACACCAAATATAGCGCCCTAGGCTCGCAAGACTTGCAACTAGGTCGCGATGGCCGCATATGCCATTGGCACATGCCAAACACACACGCCGGTAGCCTAAACTTGCAAACCGTGCAACCTACCACCAAGGCATTCCGCACATGCCATTGGCACATGCCAAACACACACTGGTAGCCTAAACTTGCAAACCGTGCAACCTACCACCAAGGCATTCCGCACATGCCATTGGCACATGCCAAACACACACGCTGGTAGCCTAAACTTGCAAACCGTGCAACCTACCACCAAGGCATTCCGCACATGCCGTTGGCACATGCCACACACGCCACTAGCAGCTCTGGCATTACCACTTACGCTCGAAGGTGCAACTCGCAACGAAGGCATTCCGCACATGCCATTGGCACATGCCACATGCGCCCCTAGCAGCACCACTTGCACCCAAGATGCAACCAACACTCGAGACATCAACACAAACTGGGGGATGCTTTTTAGGGTTTTGGTTTGGCGGTCACAACATGCAGCGTACACTACGCTCACATTAAGAAAGCGTGAAAAGGAATAAAGCGGTCAAATAAAAGAGGAAATAATGGTGAAAAACGTTTTCACCCATTAACACCATGCGGTTACCACCTCCTCCCATTATTTCACCCTTTACTCTCTTCCTTCATGAGTCCAGGGTACGTTTCAATCTCGACTTGTATAAATAGGTCTTACCTATTTCTACCAGACGACAAGTCTCGGTCAGGAGAAAAATACTACACTCTCAGAAAGGCAACTTTGCAAGCTCTCCCAAAAAGCTTTCATCTCTTGCAAGCTTCCCAAGCTTTTACTTTCTGATACAAGTCGAGATACTACTCTCCCAGAACTATTCTGGTCTCAACACCTTTCTTTGCTTCCCTCCCCAAATCAACCCTTCTCCTCCACTTTGTGACCGAAGCAAGTCTGGAACGGTCATTTCTTGGTTTAGGCCGGACTTGTACAGATTGATCTCTCGAATCTATAAAGTGCTCACGTGCGGCAAAGACATTTGTTTAGGGTTTGAACCAGTTTCTCACTCACCTACCGAATTTACCGAAATCGGCGAGAAACGATTTTTACCCATAAACACCAGCATGATTGGATGGCCCAGATCAATTCCATAACCCCCAAGCAGGTATGGAATATTCACTACCGAACCAACGCGGACCCCGCATGGTCGGCCTCCCCAAAAGATTGGCATAGCTTGCCAAAACGTCCAAACCAGAGCGGTATGGATGGAAAACCCTAAATTAGGGTTTGTGGCATATTACATGTGTCGCAAAATAGTCTCAACCATCCATCTTCGCAGGTATATATGGAGGGTGTAGATATAGATTCAAAGGGCCCAGACCATGTCAACACAATCACCGTGGGCCCGCCTACATACTTGACCAATCGGTCAGGACCAACCATGGTTGGTCATCCCAATTCGTGCGCCCAAAAAGCATGGTTACACGGCCGTGAAAGCCAAAATTAGGGTTTCGAGCATCACGAGCGTCCATCTTCTCCGGCACGAATGGAGGGTCCCAGATTAGATTAAGCAGGTCCGGTCATACCAACATGACCACCGTGGGCCCGTCTCTCCCCTCACCTGATCGGCCAAGGCATATCATGCCTGGCTATCCCAAAATGCGCGTCCAAACTAGCGTGGTCACACTTCCCAAACTACAAACTGATCTCGACCACTCAACTTCACCGGACGATTTGAGTGGCTTAGATCACGTTTTCATGGGACAGTCAGGTATAGGCGTGAACACCAGCCTACCACCTACACTCCAGACCGATCGGCCAAGACCGACCAAGAATTGGTTATCTTGGAACGCGCGCCTGAATATGGCATGATGTGCGGATCTTGCGGCACTAGTTTTCTGTCACAAATTGATCTCGACCACTCAACTTCACATGACGAATTAAGTGGCCCAGATCACACTTTCGTGAGATAATGGGGTATAGGCGCCTACACCGTCATGCCGTCTGTACATCGGCCTGGCCAAAATCGTATCCCAAGCTTGGATTCGACCAGGCTGAAGAGGGATGCTTGCGCACCTCTTCTAAAACCCTAATTTCATCAACGGTCGCAGATGAGTGTCTCAAAGATCATCTCGTCCGTCCAACTTCACCGGCTTGGTTATACAACCCTGGTCAGGAGTTAATTGGTCAGTAAGGCGTCTTGGTGATCACCACCCGTCACTTTACCACACCATGATGCGGTACACACATAGAAATACACACGATACTTCACAAGTATCGACCTCTGAATAACTGCAGTTATTCAATTTAGCATTACATGCTACTTTCTGTGGGTTCCACGATCCACACACTCGAGACATCAATCATGTCACAAACTGGGGGATACATACTGGGGTATTGGTATGGCGGTTTACAACGTGCAGCGCGCAATGCGCCATCACAAGAACGTGTCAGGAAGTCATGGACGGTTAGTGATGATGGGAGAAGTGGGCAAGACTGGTCGTGTGACACTAACACACGACTCCACTACTCCATCCTCCACTTTCTCCACTTCCCAAGAGATACGAAGGTTAGGCTAAAAGACTTGTATAAATAGGTTCTCCTCCCTATTTTCCAAACAAGGCAAAAACAAGACAAGTCCAGACAACAGAGGCAAGTGTTGATACAATCGTATTCAAACACCGGAACTGATAGCTTACACCCTGCAAGCCAGTTCAGCTTTCTGATACAAGTCATTCATAGCCAACACCTTCACATTCTCAACACCTTCTTCGCTTCCCTCCCTAAGATCAACCCCATCTCCTTCACTTTGTGACCGAAACAAGTCCGAAATCCACGGCCATTTCTTGGTTTAGGCCGGATTTGCAAGATTGATCTCTCGAATCTACAAGCACTCACCGCGTTAAAGTGCATTTGTTTAAGGTTTAGACTCATTTCTCATCCACACACCCCAAATTACCAAAACCGGCAGAAATAGTTTTCACCCATAAACAATTGGCGACCACAAAGGGGAGATTAATCTCTCGGTTGTAAAGTCAATTTCTTCGAAATCCGATTCAATTTCATCAATTTCAAAAAGGATGGATCTTAGAATCAATTCAATCAACAATTCATTTCAAGATGGTGGAATTAAGGTCTGGATCAGTAATCAATTCTGATGGAGCTAGTGTGGATAACAATCCCGGTGTCAAGTACTGTCGGTGGAGCTACCGTGGTCAATATATCTCGTGGAGCCGTCACTTCTACCATCGGCACCGGCGTAGCAGAAAATATTCCGATAAGTGTAACACCTCCCATCACCAGAGCCGAGAAATGGCCGCAAATCCCGACGTCTCCTCAAGTGTAACACCTCCGGTAGTCACCAGAGCAACAACTTTCACTCCCTCATCAGGACGAGGAGCCGGAGGAACGAGAGGAGGACCACCGTCCATTACCATTGCAGATCTGATGGAGAAACAGGAAGTTCTTGCTAAGACTCAAACAGATATGGCCGCAACTCAAAAAGAGGTACTCACTTTCCTTAAGACCTTAACTAAACGATTGCCACAAGATTCACGGCAATCCTTGGAGCCAACAAGAGATGCCTTCAATGCACTCGGGAACAGGCGTTTCCACTCGGACCCCATGAGTGAAGAAGCTCGTGTTGCTCTGAACGCCCAAGAGAGAGGGACCAGCCATCCAAATTCATCACACGTGAGGACCTGGAACGATTTCTCCAAAACCGAGGCAAAGGAAATCTGATGGATGCACACCAACATCGACCGCCGTACCCTCAAGATGTGCAACGAATTCCTCTTCCAAGAGGTTACACCTCTCCCCAATTCTCCCTCTACGACGGTAATGGTAATGCTCGTGAACACATCTCTCGATTCTTAGAATCCTTGGGGGAACATGAATATAATCATGTTCTACGCCTAAAAGAATTCTCAAAGTCACTTACGGGGAGAGCGTACACCTGGTACAACAACATCGCGCCTAACAACATATGCAATTGGATCGAGATGGTCAGTGCTTTCTACAGAAAGTATTTCTTCGTGTCTGAACAGATAACCTTTTCAGATCTGGGAAGAATCCTTCAGCGGAACAACAAACATCCCAACGACTTCGTTAAAAGGTTCAGAACCCAAGCGCTAGATTGTCACGACCCGAACGTCACCGAACGACAATTGGTGGAGTTGTGCATCAATGGAATGATACCCATATACCGCGCTTTGTTAGAAAATCTGGGCTTTCAAACGTTCTCTGAACTCCATGAAGACGCCAAACGTTCAAAGAACAATCTGCACCAAAGATTGCTAGAAAGAACCAAAGTTGTTCGAAGTGAAGATTCACGTGAAAGTCGAGGAAGCGGGTGTCTCACGAACAAGCAATATAACACGGGTCCTTCGTGAGTGTAGTGAGCGGAGGAGAAAAAGGAAAGCTCCAGCGACGGACAACAAACTAAGCGGGCATCCCAGACACAAGACTTCGTCTCGGAAAGGAGCGGACAAAACTCCTGCACAAGACACCGAAGATACAGGTTTTCCTTTCCCCATGAATGAAGTGATAGAACTCTTGGAAGCATGGATCCAAGACGATGCCATCAAGCTGCCTCCTATCGACGTCCTCCAACTGAGAAAGACTTGGCGGATCCCAAATCATTACTTACCACAGATTCGTCCATCATCCGACCAAAGATTGTAACAGGTTGAAACAAATATTCGAGGGAAAAGATAGAGACATGAGAACTCCAACTTGGAAACGAAGGTGTTCATAGAGACCCTATTCCTATCAGGAACTCCATGATTTCTGGGGATTTTGTTCGCAAGACTGTGCAATCTACAATGGAGCACTTGTGTGAAATCTTGTATTTCTCCAAAGGACAGCGTCAAGACATATTTACGACCCTCAACCGCATTGTGTCGTGAGCGGCGTTTGTATCCGTAGCGGTCCAGAATCCCGGTCTTTCCGAAGGACGCGAGCAAGGGAAACTGGGGACTCCTAACCCGTCACCCTTTTGAGAGACGTTGAGTTCGATAGCGCGTTGATTGATATGGTTTCTGAATTTAACATCATTACCGTCAAGACCTTGAGAGCAGCAAAGATTTTAAAGCATGAAGCTACTCGTCACCCGATTGTGGTTAAAGATTCAGAAGGAGAGCTCAGAGATGCATACGGATATATCGATCTTGAAGTCAAATTGGGTGATGCCTCGACACAAGAAAATTCTACATATTCAAAGATCATCCCAACTACGACATGATCCTAGGACGCTCTTGGATGCATGACAACAAAACAATACTAGAAGTCTGTCCTCTACCGGTTTCGATACCTGAAAGAATCTCCAACACGCCTTCTGGACCTGATGACTGTCTGGTGCCGCACCAGCAACTTGCCAATGTGACACAACTTCCCGGAGAGAGCCTGCCAGCATACATTGAAAAGTTCCGATCTCAAGTAAGTCTCATCGGGAAACCCTCTTTATAACTTACTGCCCTCCATTCTGACAAGTCCTGGGAACTGGCTCTAGCCAAAAAACCAACCTTGGCTAAGAGATGCGAATGGGAGGCCGGCCCCTTCAAACAGTTCATTATGGAGTCTAGAAGCTGTCTCGATCAAATACGACAAAACCAAGACCCCAATGTCACACTCCCAAACCCGTTTGGAATTGGGGACCTAGTGACGAAGATAACCGCATTCAAGGTCGGAAGCATTATGGTGAGAATGGCTACCTCACCCGATTCAGCCACCGAGAAGGAGGATGAACCATACCTGGTAGCATATGTCATCCTAGGTGGCTACTGCAAACTCATCAACGTTGACAAGCTAGAAGGCGTAACAATTCACTCACGATGGCTCAAACCCTACCGTACTTAAGATGTTGTGTTATCACTTTCCAGATCCTACACGCTTTAAGACGCTGTGTGCTACTTCCTCCTCGCGTATTTCCCTTTACAATTTCACATCATATTTGTAATTCCTCTAGAGAATGATTGCAATACTTGCATTCATAATTAGGGTTTCAATTTTCGATTTTCAAATTAATTGAAGTGTTATTTCCACTGAGAACCTCTTTACTACTAAAGACACAAAGCCCATCCTAAATCAACCCACTAGAGAAGGTCAGGGAAAGAAACCCTAAACAAAAACATCCCGAAAAGAGTTGAAGGAAAAGATATGCGCGGAAGGAAGAAGCTTTGAGCCACTCACCCCGGCAAGGCGGGGAAGATCTCGCATCGGGAACACAGTCCGTAGGTATTCCACTATGGCATTATTTCTTTTATCACAAAGAATTACATGTGAAGGCGCACCCTTGCGCCTGAGAAGGTTCAGTTGCGGTCTTGACAAAGGGTTAAAAAAAACCTTTTGTTCAAACAATCAAATAGAAGAAAACCTTGAACTCGGCTGCCACTGAGTACAAGGAAGATGTTCAAATATACGGAATATACTTAGAAAGCGGAAAAAAGAAGAAAAAAGGTTTTAGTCGCCAAGAGGGTCGACATCGCCTGCGCCACCGTTAGGTTACGTCGTCGCCATCACCTTGTTGATGCTCCTCCCTTCGGATCTACCTCAACTTCTGCATCAGACATCTCCATAGCAACGCACTCCATCCCAACATCATCAGCGGGAGCATCAAAGGACACAACAACATTAGGAGTCGTGTCGATTGCTTTCAAATGATCAGGTTCGTCTGTGTCAGAATCAAGAATTATCACGCCGTCTTGGATTGGGTAATCGCACTTATCTTCATTCAGAGGTCGTTTATGCTCAACCCTCCTCCTCTTCAACCGCGTTGCATATCTCTCTGCCCTTGCGCTTACTAGTGCTTGCAACGTTTCCTCGCGCCTCAACCGCTCCTCCATGTCAATCGCAGAGAAAGTGCATGGAGATCGTCCCCGGCAATACGCAGTGCAAAATAGACATCCCATGTATAACGCGACCGACTTCGCGAAGTGGAAGATCGATCTTAGCCATTACTTCTTCGTGCGCATGGGTTTCAGGCTTGTCAACTTCGAAGCTTCTTTCTGGAGAAGTGACAGAATGATCGTCCACCGCTTCCATGATAAGCTGCAAAGGAGAAGAAGTTACGAGCACACAAAAAAAAAAAAAAAAAAAAAATCAATCGATCAATCAATCAGAAGATCAGATAAGTGTGGAACAGTACCTGAGATATAGAATAAACGACTACGTGAGATGATTCTTTATAATCTTGCAAGTCGACAGAATCCCATGAGAAAACAAGTATTCACTTGCCACCTATAAAGGCTACTAATTCGAGATAGCAATCAACGATGCTTATCGATACATCCGAGGAAAGTCTGCTAGGCGAAAGGGAGTACACCCGACCCAAGGAAGGGGCCAAGCTCTGTCCGAGATATGTACAAAGGGAACCAAAGCGACTCACCGTATCAAGTCCTGCTTCCTTCACAACCTTAATCGGGACTAACCAGGTTCCGTGGCAACGCTGACGATGTCGACCTATCCTGTAAATATGTATTCACTTTAGCTTGGTCATTTCAAGACACAAATTTGTCACCATCTCATGCCTACCCCACAATAGTGTAACCATTATGTGCTAGGCGGGGACTTAATGTTGATGGTGGATTTTCATTTAAGGTTAAAATTGTAAAAAAACCGAGAAAATTATGCCCTAACATCTTGTAAAAGATAAAGCCATTAATAAGTGTTGAATACTTGTTCACTTTACTAATTCACCTAAAATGGAGCATGTGGCAACAATCCCATTCTGTGAATTAAATACACGAAATTCATCCAGGTTGGAGCATGTAGCAACAATCCCATATACCCTGTGAATTTATAGCATTATTAATTAATGCGTGAGCAGCCTTGTATTTCCTGTACTCATTATCATTATGCGGCATGATGATCGAGTGTTGCTCTCATCGGAGCAACACGAACCTCCAAGCATTATAATGAAAGCATGTACGAAATACCCGTACAGCTGCAACTCTCGGTGTGTTATACTAGCCCGATTGAGAACTCTTGGTGTGTTATACTAGCCCGATTGAGCATCCGGACTGTCCGTATCGGTCGGATATGATCTCGTTCATCCAACCTCACCAAGCATGATTGGATGGCCCGGATCAATTCCATAACCCCCAAGCGGGTATGGAATATTCACTACCGAACCAACGCGGACCCGCATGGTCGGCCTCCCAAAAGATTGGCATAGCTTGCCAAAAACGTCCAAACCGGAGCGGTATGGATGGAAAACCCTAAATTAGGGTTTGCGGCACATTACATGTATCGCAAAAACAGTCTCAACCATCCATCTTCGCAGGTATAGATGGAGGGCGTAGATGTAGATTCAAAGGGCCCAGAGCATGTCAACACAATCACCGTGGCCCGCCTACATACCTGACCAATCGGTCAGGACCAACCATGGTTGGTCATCCCAATTCGTGCGCCCGAATAAAGCATGGTTACACGGCCGTGAAAGCCAAAATTAGGGTTTCGAGCATCACGAGCGTCCATCTTCTCCGGCACGAATGGAGGGTCCAAGATTAGATTAAGGAGTCCTAGGTCATACCAACATGACCACCGTGGACCCATCTCTCCCCTCACCCGATCGGCCAAGGCATATCATGCCCGGCTATCCCAAAACGCGCGTCCAAACTAGCGTGGTCACACTTCCCAAATCGCAACCGATCTCGACCACTCAACTTCACCGGACGATTTGAGTGGCTTAGATCACGTTTTCATGGGACGATCAGTATAGGCGTGAACACCAGCCTACCACCTACACTCCCCAGACCGATCGGCCAAGACCGAACAAGAATTGGTTATCTTGGAACGCGCGCCTGAAGATGGCATGATGTGCGGCTCTAGCGGCAACTAGTTTTCTGTCACAAATTAATCTCGACCACTCAACTTCACCGGACAAATTGAGTGGCACATATCACACTTTCGTGAGATAATGGGGTATGGGCGCCTACACCGTCATGCCGTCTACACGCATGTATGATCGGCCTGGCAAAAATCGTATCCCAAGCTTGGATTCGACCAGACTGAAGAGGGATGCTTGCGCACCTCCTCTAAAACCCTAATTTCATCAACTTTCGCAGATGAGTGTCTCAAATATCATCTCGTCCGTCCAACTTCACCTAGGCTTGGTTATACAACCCTAGTCGGGAGTTAATTGGTCAAGAAGGCGTCTTGGTGATCACCACCCGTCACTTTACCACACCATGATGCGGTACCGCATAAAATACACACGATACTTCATAAGTATCGACCTCCCGAATAACGTAGTTATTCAATTTAGCATTACATGCTACTTTACGTGGGTTCCACGATCCACACACTCGAGACATCAATCATGTCACAAACTGGGGGATACATACTGGGGTATTGGTCTGGCGGTTTACAGCGTGCAGCGCGCAATGCGCCATCACAAGAACGTGTCATGAAGTCATGGATAGTTAGTGATGATGGGAGAAGTGGGCAAGACTGGTCGTGTGAGACTAATACACGACTCCATCACTCCACTGTCTCCACTTCCCACGAGATACGAAGGTTAGGCTAAAAGACTTGTATAAATAGGTTCTCCTCCTTATTTTCCAAACACATGAGAAACAAGACAAGTCCAGACAACAGAGGCAAGTGTTGATACAATCGTATTCAAACACCGGAACTGATAGCTTACATCCTGCAAGCCAGTTCAGCTTTCTGATACAAGTCATTCATAGCCAACACCTTCACATTCTCAACACCTTCTTCGCTTCCTCCCTAAGATCAAACCCATCTCCTTCACTTTGTGACCGAAACAAGTCTGGAACGGCCATTTCTTGGTTTAGGCCGGATTTGCACAGATTGATCTCGAATCTACAAGCACTCACCGCGCAGTGCATTTGTTTAAGGTTTAGACTCATTTCTCATCCACACACCCCAAATTAACAAAACCGGCAGAAATAGTTTTCACCCATAAACAGTAGTGTGCAACATTTAACGACTTACTTTTGAGAAACAAATTTCCTCTAATTTATGAGAAATGAGCCCTATGTAACAAAATTCAAAATTCAAACCTCGGATGTCATAACTTGTATTCAGAATGTGTTTTATTGTTCTTCCAAATCTATATAGGACGTAGTAGACTTGCTTCCTTGTAATGGATAATCAACATTAACATTCCCATATCATTCGCACTCTGTACATGGTTAATCGTTAGATCTTAACACATTTAGCAGGAAACTATATTCCATGAGAATCAACACAAAAAAAATCAAACTTGGAAAAGATAAATATTCACCTTGAAAATAAATTGATGCTTCCTTTCAATATAATATATCGTAGAGAATACAATAATCAGTTCATGGTACCTCGCCCGGGAAACTTAGATGTGATTATGTTAGCATGCCAATGGTTAATGACAAAGAAAACTATAAATAAAAAATGAAAAATTAAGAAACTGCGAGACTAATAAGGATTGAAAATTGTTACTACATGAGTTGATATGTTCGCACCTTCATTTATTTTCCTCTCATTTTAAATTGGAAACAAACTCAATGGCCCTTGGCTGTCAGGTGTAGATAATGAATCAAATTTGTTGTCTTCAGTGGAGTTTCTCTTCTTGAAAATTTTGCCAGTTATTCGATGTGTGTGTCTATTTCTCTTTGATCTTAGTTGCAAATTACTGATAAGATTTGTACCATTATGCCCTTTTTCAAGAATACAAATTATATTCATAAATACAAAAGAGAAAATACATTGCAATATGGTAAACTCATACCTCTGCAGGTAAAAATTCACTTTTGAGTCGGGACTCATGCTTACTCTCAAGTCTCAACAGCACCTTGAGTAGTCCTGGAAGGTGTCGGCGCAAATTCTTTGTAGAAAATTGTAAACCCATACATTTGCAGACTTCACCTTTGAGCCGGGACTTAAGCTCACTCTCAACAGAAGCATGAGCAGTAGTGGAAGGTGTCGACGCAAAGTCCTTGAAGAAAATGGTAAACTCATACCTCTGCAGGCTTTACTTTTGAGCCAGGACTTAAGTTCACTCTCAACAGCAACAACATGAGCAGTCCTTGAAGGTATCGTGCAAAGTCCTTGCTGATAAAACATAGAAATAGTCATGGAATATTAGTAAATTTAGTAACCAAAATAAACGACTAATCCACACTATAGAAGGTAAAAGAAGGAATAGAATTCCATGAGTTCAAGAATTGTACACCAAACTCTAACAGTTTCAAAGCCTTTCCATTTCTTTGTTCTGATAGAATATCAAGATGGGGTATTTAACTTGTTTGTAATCCTACAAATTGAAGAAATTACATGTTAAAAGAAGCACAATAAATCTCCCATAAGCAAAAATATTTTACCCATGCGAATAACATTTTTTAGAAGTATACTAGTATGGAACCCGTGCTACGCACCGGGAACGATGGATCTTGGCCCCCATTTGGTGAGGCGGGGCTTCGCCCCGCAACCGTCCCAGAAGGGGTCCAAAAATCGATTATCATTTGGTGGATAAAAGTTAGAACCAAATCCACCAACTATATATTGTTTAAACTATTGGAGATTACAGAATCCTCTTCAAAAAAAATATTTTTGAAAACTTATACAAACATTTTAAATTAGTAGTTTCTTGACATTGCCAACATCAATATTATTGGTAGTAAAATGAAAAAACATTCTCGCTATATAATTGTATAAAAAAACATTATATTAATATAAAATATATTGCTCATTGCCAAGCATATGAAGTGCTTATCGTCGAAGAAGATGTAGTTAAAGAAATACATTGATATACTCTTCCGCAGATAATCATCTATTTGTGTTCGTAATCAAGCCAACTCAACGGCTCTTCCCAGGTTCCAACTTAATGTAGTTAGGCGAATACCCTTACTCACTACATAGGTACGATATCTGATATTAAAGAAACTGATTTTTTTTTTTTTTTTTACAATATACTGATACAAAATAGATTGTTAACTTTGAATATTGTAACAAATATGAAGTGCTTCCCGTCAAAGATGGTGTAATCAAACATATTCATTTATTGTTTAAAATGTTGGAGATTAAAGAAATCTCATTACAGAAAATAATTTTGAAAAACTATACGAACCTTTGAAATCACTAAGTAGTGGCAACATCAGTACTATTAGTAGTTAAATGAAAATATTGATATCTGATATTAGATACACTGGAAAATAATATGATATTAGTATAAAATAGATTGCCAACTCTAAATAGTGCAAAGCATATGGAGTACTTCTCGACAAAGAATATGTAATCGAAGAAATGCACAAATATATCTTCCCTTCAGAAATCATATATTGGCATTTATACTCAAGCGGCCAACTCAATTGCTCTTCTATGATTCAACTTCTTGTAGTTAAATGAAAAATGACACTCACTATATAGGTATCGATTTATGGTATTAAAGACACTAACAACAAAAAACGATATTAATATCAAATAGATTGTCAGCTTTGAATAATGAAAAAACATATGAAGTGCTTCCCAAAAAGAAGATGTAATCAAGGAAATGCACCGATATATCTTTCTTTAGAAATCACATGCTTTCTTTAACAATCAAGCGTCCAACTCAACTACTTTTCCATCCTCTAACTTCTTTTATTTAAATGAAAAATCACACTCTTTATATAGTCATATCGATATCTGACATTAGAGACACTTTACAAATACAATATCTCGTTGTAAGAATGCGAAATAAATTCTTAGCATTCCAATTAAGATTTTGGCTATCCAGCGGCCACTCATAACAAACAATGGGAGTCGTTTTTCCAATGGGAATAACCACACACCCAATCTGCACCTCATGTCTCCTTACAAACCATATACCACCAAGTTCCAATGGGTAAAAAAAAAAAGTTCCACTGGGCGTGATGGGGAGTATCCCCCATTTATTTATGTTGGACTTCACCCGGCTCTCGGCCTAACGGGGGTTTCATTTAGTAGTTGGTATTTTTAAATTAACAATGGGAACCAAATTCACCAATTTTAACTATTAAGTGTTGGAGATCAAAAAAATCGTCCAAATCAAAATAAATTTAAAAAATAAACATTTCCTTTTAATTAAAATTGTCTGATATATTCGAATAAGATAAAACATAAACTCGACATGATAATATCATCGGGCTCTGCTATAAATATTTTTTTAATAATCACATCCAAGTTTTGAACTTCATCCTCCACTTCATTATCATTTTCATTTAACTCAAGTAATAGAGGTATGTTGTCATCGCTGTCAATTTGTTTACCAAGTCTCTCTTAGACAATATTTGGAGGTGTTCTTTGCCTGAAGTAGACATTGTTTCTACAATTTGGTCCCGATAGATATTATTGTTAGATTTCCAAAAAACGTTGAAAGATTATGTGTACTATAGGGTGAGTTGGGCATATATCTTCTTAATATATGTTGATACTTAAACTTAATTTCGGTTTCAGTTTATGGATGGTCATGAATTATAGAATGATCCCGTGCACTACATGTTAAATGATTTTGAGTGAAGATATCCATTACAAATATATATAAGCTTTGTAATGTGAAGTTAAACATCATGTAAAACATTCCAATAGAGAAAAATATAATATAAAGAAACTTGTGAAAAAATCATCTCCTTTGTTCTGTATAAGAATGACACGCTTCTAAATTGATTCTTTTCATCTTAAGGTTGCGGCTGTTTTACCTAGTAAGTGCACCTTAGTTGTACTAATAGGAATGATCTAATTGAATTAGCAAACCTAAAAGAATGTCTAATGTGAATGCAGTTTGGACAAATCATTGATTGAAATTCCAACTTATATAGTTATGATATGAGCTGTCACTTCAACCATAAACCGTCCAACAATGTAAATGAGCTGCACAAAAACCTGTTTGAAAGCATATTATAAGTGAATAAAAAACACATCCATCACTCGCTATTAGTTATTTATTTCCTGCAAGGAATCATCCAGCTGACCATAGAAATCCATCAAACTTTAAAAGGAATAAAGACCTATAAACGTTCCCATTCATGGAGTCTCAAACAAAGAAAAGCTTCCACTAATTTCACTATGTTGGCCCAATTTGTATATATATACACCAATTCAAATTTGGAGTTTTAACGATTCCCAATTGAGTTTAAAGATCACTTATGTACACTTTGAAACTAAGTATTTTCTATCTTATGGTACGTAAATAAAAAAAACTTTATTTTGATTATCTAAGAGCTAAGTCTGTTATTAATACTCTATTAAATCGTTATCGTAAAAGGTTACTGATATTGCAATATTGTTTGATCTTTATCAATTATGATTAAAGCACACGCGAAAGTCAACATAATTTAATAGGGTAAAAACTAATAAGAGAAAATAAAGAAAGTGATCCTACTTATAATATGAATGTCAAGTTCATGCAAGTAATTAAAGCATGTGCCACGACACGGTCAGACCTCGAAGAAGGAAGCACCCCTTTATCTACAACATTACAAAGTGAAATGAGATCCACAAAAAAGAAAGGATAAAACTGAAGAAAAAAAATGCAATGCTAACGTTTTCTAAATAAAGTTACACTATTAATTTTTATTGAAATTTGTTACATTCCTTCCAAATTCCATTAATACCTACTTCTATTGACGTAATCCTCCTCCTTTATTGGCTCATGTACTGATCTATGAATGAAAAAGTATATGTTTTTGAGAATCTACTTTCACTTTTCGCATAATTCACACATATATTTACCTATTTAAAATTTAAAATAGCTGATAATTATAAAAATTATATGGCGTCACATTATGCAGACAACGAAAAAGCATACGGTGCACCTTATCCATAAAGAAAACAACACACCTAGCCAATCTCTGTCGGTTACGAATTTAGACATCCTCCCCTACAAAATCAAAATTAGTAAAATAGATATAAGACGAAAATCCATAACTCTGTGAAAATAAACAAAAAAGAAATGAACAAACCCCATTCCCAAAAACAATTGGTCCAAAAATTATGATAAGGAACCAAACCCTTATTTATGTCTTGTTTGAATTGAGAAACTATTACCGACAAAACGGGGAAAACTGTTAGAAAAGGAGTGAATAAGTAAAAAATAAGAACATCATGGAGAAACTAAAAGAACATCAAAAATCCAGATAAAACATAGAAAAGTAGTTTAACAAATTGATGAAGAAGAGAAAATAAGACATGATAGAATGATTTTACCATGTAAACTTTCCCGCCAAAACGACGTCAGGATCTCCAACCACATCTGTAACAGAAATAAAAACCATAAACATTAGTGGTACAAATCACCAAAAAACTTAAAAGAAAGGAAGACCAATTTTGCCTACATAAACATTATATATTTTTAAATTTTGTACTTGCTTGTTCTAAAGAAAAAATTATTTAGTGCTACTTATACTTTTACACACTTGACTAATGCAATTGTTGTAATTACTTTTTATAAGTCAATTCATTACTTTTGTTATAAACTATTCCCGAAGAAAACAACAACCTAGGAATGCAAATAAATTGGTCTTCATATATTTAAATTGATAAAGAAAAAATTTTGCCTGAGAAAATAACAACCTAAGAACACCAATTTTGCCTACATATAAACATCGTATATTTAAATTTTGTACTTGCTTGTTATAAAGAAAAATTGATAAGAGAAAGAAAAAAACAACAACCTAGGAATGCAAATAAATTGTGACACTTGAATAAGCGTACATACCATCGGAATCAACTACTGTGATTTTCTTCAAAAGTCATAGTCGATATCTTCTGTGCGTTACTTCTTTTTTCACAGAAACTGAAAGTATGTGGTTTATGTAGGAATGAAGATTGATTTGCATCCTTTATATAAATGATGGAAACTTGGTTCCAAAGAAAATCTTTAAAACTGTTATGGAATTAATTACAGTTATATGGCGTGCTATAAAGAAAATAGGGATGAAAAATGATTTGCATCCTTTATTAACCATTGGCTTTGTTTTTATTAGTAAATTATCGGTATTAATGGAACTTGTTAGATTGTGTTGAGGTAAATAATTATATTTTCTTTATATATTAATGAAAATTGTTAACATAAATATAAATATTAATTAATATAGTAATTTTTATATATTGTTAGTTTTTCCTTTTTTAGATATTTATCATCAATACTAAAAATTAATATAGTTATTTATATATTTTTTTTTCCTTTTAAAAGATTCAAAAAATATAAATCTTTTTAAAATATAAATCTTTTTCTATTCCGTAAATATGTTGATTTTTTTTATAATTGATTATTTTTCTAAATTGTAGATATTTTATAATAATTGCACGATTTTTTTTTATTTTAGTCATAATTGTATGTAATTAATATAGTATTTTTTTATATTTTATGGATCTTTTACAATAATTACATGAAATTATAAAAGGTTATTTTATGTACATGAAAGTATAAAATATTATTTTAATCCATAAATTGTTTTTTTTTTTTAATCATAAATGTCCAAAATTATAATGTAGTATTTTCTTAATTGCTTGGATCTTTTACAATAACTAAATGAAGTTATAAAAGATTGTTTTATTCCATAAATATGTTTAATTGATTTTTTTTTATTTTAATCATAAATGTCCAGAATTAATATAGCAAGTTTTTTTATTTTTTTGATTTTCAAAATAAATACACGAATTAATATAGCTAAACAATGAAGCCGTCTGTCGCGTGTGTCCCACCAATCCACCAAATCTACACCACACATTGCCAGATCAACGAACCATATATAACGAAATTTCATCCGACGAATACGAATGGTTTCTCAATTAGCCAATGAGAGCGCGAGGTTACGCTCACCGGCCAATAGGAGGGAGGGTAAGCAGCACCAGTGCTAGTTTTATTCTGGAGTGAGGGATGGTATTGAGATTTTAGGTTGTTGATTTATATATTTTTTTCCTTTTAAAAGATTCAAAAAATATAAATCTTTTTCTATTCCGTAAATATGTTGATTTTTTTTTATAATTGATTATTTTTCTAAATTGTAGATATTTTATAATAATTGCAAGATTTTTTTTTATTTTAGTCATAATTGTATGTAATTAATATAGTATTTTTTTTATATTTTATGGATCTTTTACAATAATTACATGAAATTATAAAAGGTTATTTTATGTACATGAAAGTATAAAAGATTATTTTAATCCATAAATTGTTGTTTTTTTTTGTTTAATCATAAATGTCCAAAATTATAATGTAGTATTTTCTTAATTGCTTGGATCTTTTACAATAACTAAATGAAGTTATAAAAGATTATTTTATTCCATAAATATGTTTAATTGATTTTGTTTTATTTTAATCATAAAAATGTCCAGAATTAATATAGCAAGTTTTTTTATTTTTTGGATTTTCAAAATAAATACACGAATTAATATAGCAATTTTTCTAAACAATGAAGGCCGTCCGTCGCGCGTATCCCACCAATCCACCAAATCTACACCACACATTGCCAGATCAACGAACCATATATAACGAAATTTCATCCGACGAATACGAATGGTTTCTCAATTAGCCAATGAGAGCGCGAGGTTACGCTCACTGGCCAATAGGAGGGAGGGTAAGCAGCACCAGTGCTACTTTTATTCTGGAGTGAGGGATGGTATTGAGTTTTTAGGTTGTTGATATGGTGACAGAACATCATCATAAGCTGATGATATCTTTTACATAGATCCAAAGAAATTGTTTGAAATTAGTTTTAACTGATTGAACAAAAATCTTTCCTCATCATCAGAGTTGTACCTTAAACCCCAAATATATCGGCAACCAATCACCATAGCACTACCCCATCACAGAGCATTAATAGCATCACCCTTTCATGTTCTCCCTAACTCGAGCAACAACTAAAACCTATCTTCTTCATCAGATTCCTGCCAAGCTCATCTCTTTTTTTTGTTAAATAAGCATGTTTTTTTCTTAAAATAAAAGCCTTTATTTTAAGCTCTCTACACAGCTCAAACAACATCTCTACTCGTTGGGACAAAGGATTTTTTTTCTTTTTGATATTAATTAAAAACAAAACCCTAGATTCAAATAAAAATAAAGAAAATAAAAATAGTATGAAAGTTTAATACCTGATGTATATCGCTTATTTGCGATAAATCTCCTTCCCTTCCATCAACTAATGTTTATTGATTTTACCTGCAAAACAAAACATGAGTTAAGGTTTATTGATTCAGAGAAACGAAGAGATAGAAAGAAAAGGGTTAGGGTTTACCAAGAGCAAAGACTGTAGCTGTGGGGTTTTCTGGGATATTATTGATTTGAAGCATATCATTGCCTGTGTGAGTCTAATGCTCCTTGCAAGTTTGCGTTTTGCTTGATCAAACATTATGTTGTGGTTTTAGGGTTTTAGTTTGCTGTAGTTTTTTCTTCTCGGCGTGAAAGACAATGTCTGTATTTTATGTTCTTTTTCTCTGCCGTTTTATGTTTTTTTTTCTCTGCCGTTTTTTTCAACCGAAAAAGATATTTAGTGTTACATTCACATAATTTGAGGAAAAGTGGAAAGGAGAAATTTCAAGGGGCGGTGACGCTCACCCAAGGGTGGGTATTCTCACCGCGTGACGCATGGCCTCGCATGGCTTAGGAGTTTAAAGGGTTTGATTGATACCGCCACACAAATATTCTATAAATAAAGAAGAGATATCTTAGGAGTTGCACTCTTCCTCGGACGATCTTTTTGAGATAACCAGATATCTTCAAACGCAAACCCTAACACTAACCCTGATTGTAATAATCCAGTCAATATTGCTACTATGTCAGAAGTCTCTTTTCAATATACTCAAGATCCAGTTGCAGGCACGGTTCCCTCTCTTTGTTCCTCTACGGAAAGGAGTGCTGAATTCACGATTGATAGTTTTCCTGTGAAATTTTGTATAAATTGGTTGGATCAATGTCTTTCTGAGTTGAGTAACACAATTCCTGATTTTGGTAACTTAAATGATGCTCAGAAAGGGAAACTCCTCCTCCAGCGGTTTTTGTTATCTGATATGAAGTTGTCTTGTGGTGGCGACGGTGCTGGTGTACTTCCTAAGAATGTTAATACTTTGCATCTAAGAATGTTAAAGTAATGTAGTTATTGTTTATTCTTTTGAGCATTATGAGTATCATTTGAGTTTTTTTTCTTCGATTAATAAGATAGATAATATTTCCCGGATATGTTTCCCTTCTAGGGATTAAGAGAGAAAACACAAATATTTTGGTGAATACTCCAGGTATTACGTTATTCGAGATGATTAAACAACAAACTACAAAGACCGCTTGCTCTAAACTAAGTAATGTTGTTATTGTTTATTCATGTTTGAGCATTATCTTTAGAGTATTCATTTGAAAGTGGTAATCTTGTGTTTTGTTCGTGCAAAATACAATTTTTTATCTAGGCAAACACCAAGCTCTTTTAGTTAATAAGATAGATAATATTACTTCTCGTCCAGAAGATATGTTTCTTATAAAGAGAAATCCTTGGAAGGACGTAAGACTTCTTGAGATAGGATTAAGAGGACTCTGATGTTGTCTATATAAAGTCACATCTTCAAACCGATGGAATCTTTGCATTAATTCAATGTGTGTATGCCTTCCAGTTTGTTCTTCTCAAACATCCCCTACCTGGATGATGAGTTCATGGAACAACTAGACTATGGCTTCAAAGAATCAAAGCAAGCAATGGATGTTCTTCTCTCATCCGTAATGTTATTCTCTGGTGAAATATGAAAGCTCCTGCTGATGTTCTGAAGGTTTGTTCTTCTCGCCTGTTATAAAACCATGCAAATGGTTTTGTCCAAATGACTTATAATTTGTTTGTATTCATTTGTTTGAGAGTTTTAACAAACTACAAAGTTTCTTACATAGTGACTCTCACTTAGAACTAGGTCAGACGACTACTTCTTGTGAGGTGTTGTAACTAATATCTTAACAAAGAGGACTCTGATGTTGTCTATGACAGATGGAGTTCAATGTGTGTATGGTGTGGAGCACAGACCTATCAAAGCTCTTCGAGTTTTAGCAACTCTGAAATGAAATTTATATTTTTTGTATTCATGGCATAACTAGGTTGTCGAATTCATATAGGTTGTCGTTCGTAATGTGAAGGTTCGTACTGGGCGTCTACTGCTGGTGCCTGAAGGCCTGGAAGTACTTGGCGGAATGGTGGAAAATTTGGAAGCCGAGCGAAAGAAATTAGTAAAAGAAGCTAATACGCCTCTTATAGTTAAAAGGTACGTATATGAGAAGATATTGGAGCCTTGCTAGCGATAATATATAACTTATATTCTTCAAAGCTGTCATTAGCTTCAAAATAGTTTCAACCGCTGGGTAGTGTATTGGATTAGGTTATCTTTCATTCTTATATGCCTGTTGTATGTAGTTCACCTTACTCACACTATGCTGATGCAGAAAGCGAACATGGGTTGATGCTTGGAAACCCGTTGGTGTTGACAGGAGTGCCGTCGCTGACAGTTCAAATTTGCAGGATGCAGTTCCCTCTAGATCTGTCCAAGGTATTATGAGTTTTTGTCATGTGAATTCGGTTTCCAATGATAAACATTCCTTCTCAACATTTAAAGCAGAATTTCTCATTTGTATATCTTGCTGTGACCATATAAACCATTATTTAAAATGGTGCTACTGTGTATAATAATTATACGAGAGATTTGAAATAGCTTGGGTTTGCAAAGAGCGTTTTTTTTATTAGATTCAGACTGAAGTTACAGGCAAGATAAGGATGACTAGACTATGTTTATAACATTTACATTCCGCATTATGGTTTTTCCTTTGTTGATTTACTTACCTACTTTTCCATTTGTTTCCGATTTTTAGGAACTCCTTATGCGCCAAGAGAAACGAGTGAACAGGTGTATGGAATTTCTAATAGGGCATCCAATCTTGAACATAATTCAATATCTAGAACTGCTACGGTGCCATCTGTCACCAACACCTTTAGAAGGTCAGGAGAAACAACCCAACAGGAGATTGAAATTCTCAATAGGGCATCCGATGTGGAATACTACGCAACTTATGGTGTTGCTGCTGAGTTTAATGAAATCAATATAGTTGATGCAACTCTGGCTGTGTCTAAAGTAAGTATCACAGAAGAAGAGTTTGCTGGCCCTAGTAAAAAGCCAAATGTAGAAAGTAATAGAACTTGGGATGCTGTTTCTGGTGTTGGGGAAATTTCTGTAGACAACTCATACAGATTAACTGAAGATAAAGAGATTCCTTTTACATCCTTGCACAATTTGTTGTCAGATTGGTTTGTGAAGGAGATGGATGACGGACCAATTTCCCCGAGTATATTGAAGGTATCTACTCATCCATTTCCAGCAAGTTGCAGAGGAATTTTGGATTTAGTTATTTCATAACACCCATGTGTTTAGATCTTCCATCCAATCACAACCAACATAACTATGGAACTGTTTTGAACAGGAAGCATTACAGGGTTTAAAAGAGGTAGATGAAGGATCTGCAGTACCCAAGAAGCAGAATCCAGAGCTTGCAGATAAGCAATTAGATGGTACACCGACAGAGATGGCGGTGGTAACGAACGTTTTGAATGCATTTCCGGCAGATACCACGTGTGAGACTTTATCGAAGCAATTACAAGTAATTCTCTTAAGCTTTTAACACATAATTTTATGTTTATGCTCATAAATTATAATTGGTATGAACTTATCTCTGATTTGTTTGCAGCAAATTTGGGATGAGGTTGGTGAGAGTGATGGTGAACGCAATAAGATGTTGCTTCAAATAAACCTGGAATGCTTGGACATTTACAAGAGAAAAGTTGATCAAGCTGCAAAGTCGAGAGCACACCTTACCCAGGTTTCTGAAAATGCATTTTGGGCAGACGCCACTCGTGAGACTTTATTGTGGCGATTAGAGGTAATTATTTTAGGCTTTTAATAATTTTATTTTATGCTTACACTTGGTATTTATCTCCTGGGAAGTTGAATAGAAATCATTATGTGTTTGCAGCAAATATGGCATGAGGTTGGTGAGGAAGATGATAAACGCCATGAGATATTGCACCACATAGATCAGGAATGCTTGGATGTTTACAAGAGAAAAGTTGACCAAGCTGCAAAGTCAAGATCATTCCTTTGCCGTGCGTTAGCTGATGCAAAAATTGAGCTTTCTATGCTTGGTTCAGCTCTCGGAGAGAAAACTGTAGTGAGTAAACACAAGTTTTACACCTAAATCAGAACTATTCTCTGATGATTTATAAAGCTCGGAACATCAGTTCAGCAGCTCAGCATATATATATCAGTTACTGTAGGTTGTTGGTATATCCTCATTAACATGTCGCTAATTGTTTTATTACAGTTTGATAAGCCGACAGGGACAATCAAGGAACAATTAGCAGCTATAGGTTTAAAACTAGAACATATGTCGGTGTTGAAAGAAAAAAGGGAGGAGGAGTTTGCTGATGTAAAATCACAGATTCGAAAGATACGTGGGGAAATTGCTGGGAATTCGAAACTTACCGAACATGCAGAGGCTCCCACTGTTAATGAGGATGACTTGTCTTTGGAGAAGTTGGATAAATTTCGTTCTGAACTCACGAAGTTTCAAGAAGAGGTATTACTTCGCTCATCTATGATCTAACATGTCGAAAATTTGGTTGGTTTATTGTTTATTACTTTATCTGAAATTCTCCAATTGATTTAACATTACTTTTGTTGAGTTGTTGATTCCACTACTTCCTTTTTCAACAGAGTGACAGGTTCAGGTTTTTAAAGGTTCGTAACCTTGTAGATGCTGTGTATGACCTCTGCTTTGAATTGGGGATGGACTTCTTCAGCTTCATTAATGAAGTACAACCAAACTTAACTCTAGACGTACGATCCGAGAGCATCAATTCTGGAACTTTATCAAAGTTGGTTAAGGCAGTAGAACACCTAAAAAAAGAGAAGATAGAAAGGCTTGAAAAGGTAGTTTCGTTCTATTTCACCTCTTAATCTTTAGTAATTTTCTTCACAATATTGATCGCCTTGCTTTGGAACCTTTAATACAGCAGCGGGTATGAATTAGGGATGTGGACATGGGAGTCCTTTTTTAAAAAAAATTACTGCGCGCCTGTATCTTGACGATGGCTATTTTTTTCTTTCTTAAAATCTCTTTCCTTTTACTTGTGCCTGTTGTAGTTGTGAGTTTATCATTATCAGATCATATTAAATCTTAAATTGGTGACACTAATTGATTTTTTGTGATATTAATTTGAATTGTTGAAAATTTCATTAACCGTCTGACTTTTAACTTCTTTTCAGCTTCAAGACCTAGCAAGACAGCTAATTGATTTGTGGAGCTTCATGGATACCTCTCCGGAGGAAAGAAATTCGTTTGATGATGTTATCCATAACATCTCAGCTACAGTTAATGAAGTCACCCTCCCTGAAACCCTTGCCCTTTCCTTGATCGAACATGTAAGTAAATTTCGCTAGTGCATATTGCCTGTTTTCATTGGATCTTTCTGAAGTCGGCTAGTTATCTCATTCCCTTTTCTTGCTGCGAAGGCTGAATTGGAGGTCGAAAGGCTTAAGCTAAAAGCCAGCAAGATGAAGGTTGAACGTAAAATATCCCACGCTCACACTGGAACATATCCAGAGGTTACTGGAGGAAAAACAATGGCTCTCATCAAGACAGATCAAATGATAAAAGAAAAAGTAGAGGCTGACAGCAGTAAAGAATTGTTGGGTCAGGTTGAAACATGGCTGTCATCATGCATATTAGATGGTGGTTGGAAGAATATAATTGGGTGATTTACAAAAGGAAATAAAACATATCATGGAAGTCGCTGTAAGGCTTACTCTAATGGACCAAAAACCGTGGTGTAAAGTACCACTGTTTGCTTGATTCCCATCCTGTGCTTCAGTTTGCTTGGATGCGATACGGATGCAACCTCGGCACGCCATTTGAAATGGCGTATCAAAATAGCATCACACGCCATTTCAAATGGCGTACCATGGAATATTCGAAGATTTTATTCTCTCGTACGCCATTAGGAATGGCGTGCCATGGGATTTCAAAAGGTGTAACTTTGACACGCCATTACAAATGGCATGCCAGATTTATATTTATTTGACCTTTTTGGCTTACACCCTGTTTACACTCTTACGTGTTACTGTGTAACAATCCCGGAACGCCATTTCAAATGGCGTATTGACCGGTCAACACAGTCAATACGCCATTCCAAATGGCGTATACGCATATTCCAAGGGAAAGCCATTTCTAATGGTGTGCTGCGCCATTTCAAATGGCGTACAGAGGCAGGATCCTGGGTTACCGCTACGGCTGGGCGTCGAGTTTTGGTGATGTGGATCCAAGATGAAGCTTGAATCTTGGACCACGATTAGACTAAGCCTAATAGTCTGCAGTCTTAGGAAGTTGATGCATCATCTATGGATTGCTTATGTTACTTTACATAGTTGTTTGTTTTTGGCAGTTGGTCTTTTCTCAGTTGTCCGTGTCAAAAGTTTACTTCTGCCGGAACAAAAGTGAATTAGTTATTTGATGTAGCTCACTGCTTCTGGTTATACTAGTACAAGAAAATGTTATTTCTGTTTTCACAGTTGTAATTCCTATCATACGTTTTAGCAGTCCAAAACAAAGTTTCACGAATAAATAGTATTCGGTTCAAGGCCGTCCCAGCAGGCTACTTTGTCCAAAGAAATTGGTTATCTCATGTGCTAACGGAGGTTCAGATGGCACTAGGAACACAAGGTTATAGAGGTTCAAATGGCACTTGGAACAGAAGGTCATCTATAAGAGAGCCAATGAGCTTAAAAGAAAATGCCGCGCTGCATATCACGGGTACGGACACCACCCCCACACCCAGTACACCCTAGAGAGAAATTGCGTAAGACCAGTAGTGTCCTTAGTTTGGGGCGAGAACATACCCACCAAATACAACCCCACTAAATCAATTTTTTTTTTTATCGGTAAAACAACCCCATTAAATCAAACTTTTTTTTTTTTTTTTTTTGATTGGTAATGAAGAATTTGATGCTGGCAAGTTTCGAACCCAGGTCATTGTCACTGGTATCATCGCGCCCATTAAATCAAACGCTTAGCAAGATACAACCTTATTATTTTTGATAATTTTATATATTATATATAATATAATCAAACGCTTTTGACCGGCAATTTAAACTGCACCCGCCACCACCGTCCTAAACATTACCCCCGCCGACAGCACCACCACTCGTCTCCGCCGACAACACAACCACCACCTAAGCTTTCACCTTCACCGTCAACACCACCATCACAAATCCATAACCGAAATACCCTAAAATCGTAGACTCATTTATGATTAACTAAATACCTTGATTCATTTATGATTGACTTTGAACAACACTGTTCTTTATCGAATCAAGCAACAATTGTTAATTAGATGAGGTAAGTGTAGTTGCATAAAATCTGCATATTACATTCATAAAGATCTAACGAGTAATAAAGGACAAGAAGCGAAAATATCTAATTAAACAATAAGAAGAACATCAAAGTAAATATGAACACAACTATATAACGTGGTTAGGCCATGAAAACCTAACGTCCACTACGAAAAAATATCATTTTATTTGTATTTCTTAAGGTCTTACCATTTTTCTAAAGATAACAAGTCTATTTCTTCTTACTTCACTATTCTCTTACTAGTTCCTATTTCAGCAAATAATAACTAAAGAATATCCATTTCCTCCTACATGAACATGTCCGATCTTTACACTCCTAAGAAATTTGTGGAGAATTAATGGTGTCATCATCTTGGAGAGAAGTTCGAGGGATATGGTGTGGGTATCTCATGAAATAATGGCCTTGAGGGGTCCTCAACTCCTTACTAATTTGGATCCTCCTATACCAGAGTAACAATACGCGTCGTGGGTCCCTGGATATCTGGGTGGGACGATGTAGGTGGTATTCTCGTAGGGCTCCCCGAGATGCATGCTTACTTGCCAGATTACAAGTCGTGGGTGCTACGATGAGATTCTCTTACTCTGAAGCGTCGTGTTCCGACTCTTCGAGTTGCTGAGGATGCTAAGGTAAAAAAATATACTGTATTTATATTAAGGTATATATTTCTTGCGCTTTTTTTTTTCCTTAGATTTCGATTTTGCTTTGTGCAGCAATGAAATACTACTTATTCATCGAGCCCTTCTAATGCTCCGTCTGGTGTTGAGACCAATGCTATGGATGTTGATTTTTCGTTGTTAATGGTGGTTTTTTGACAAAGAGAAAAATCGTAACCTTGCATATTCCTGATCCAACAATCAGACGAGTATGTGAAATTCAAGTCTCACGTTAAAGCATGAAAGCTCATGCCATGACTATCTCTGACCGAGTGTACATGAATATGTGATTATTAAAGTCTCTCAGCGGAGCTTTCAATATTTCGTATATTTCACTAATGCTGAGCAATTTCAGTAATCACTTCTGTATAGAATCAAAGTGATTGGACGACTCCTAGATGTATTAACCACTAGTGTAGAGCAATAACGTCTTCAAGATGTCGCAATGTTCCCTGACTATACAAAATAAACATTCAGAACGAGTATGACGATTCAACTAGCTCATACCTCGAGTCTCGAATAACTATAATGCTCCTAGACAGCTTGCCTACTAGTATAGACTAGAGCTATTAATTAATTATTTCTAGTCGCAAGATTCATCAACTGAATTCCTAGGAAATATTCTACGTTCATCATAATATTTCGTTACTTCTATTCATGGCTTTTCCCAGCAGAATTCCATGGGTTAGTAATAAATATTTAACGTACGGGCATCTGGGCCACCACCGAATAAGCCCCTATAAAATGGTGCAAGTGTACATAGCAATAATGCACGAACGAGCACTCAAATGAATAAATGATCATTCAATATATAGGCGAACGAATAAACCTTTGCAAAATAGGAAAGAGAAATAGTAAAAAAATAATAAAGAGGCGCACATGGGACCGGGCCCACCGGGCGGTCAGTCATGCTGTCGTGGCCGGTCCCACGCCTCTCCCTTTTATTTCTTTATCTTATTTTATTGCTTTCCTAATCTTATGAAAACTCCCTTGTTTGAGCACACTTCCTCGTTTGAGCAAAACTCCTAGTTTCTCCATATTTCCTCACATGATGAAAAATAATAATGTAAAATAAGGAAGAGTGTCACGAGATGGACCCACCGGCCTCCTGGTCATGCCCTACCCGTGGACGGTCCCACAAACTCTTTAATTCCTTATTTTATTATTATTATTTCTTCTCTCATATCATGAAAATCCTTCGTTTGAGCAAAAACCCTAAAAAAAATTTCCATATTTCTCAAATATTGCTCAAACCTCCAAAAAAGCCAAAAGTCAAATGGTCACATGACCGTCTGGACTTTTCACGAAAAATATTAAAAAAAATATTTTAATATTCTCAAAATATTGGTCGCACGAGCAAAGTTATACTTGCTCATTCAAGCAAAATTGAGAGTTTCAGTCGAGATCAAACTTTTCTGAAAATTCAAAATATTGCTCGAGCGCGCGACAAAAAATATCGAAATACTCATAATTGAGCCACGAACAACATGGTGACATGGGCATGATGCCTTGGTCATCCAAGGTCGGCCCTTTGGCTTGCAAGAAGCTGATCCCACACATTTTCATAATTTTGACCTAATTAATCTTCTACGGTTCATATTGGGTTCAAACTCTTTCCAAACAACTTGGAATTTGATCAATTGACCGTCAGCCGGTCCCACAACCATCAAGGGCCGATTCCATACCCCTTGGTCGGTTCCTCTTCTCTCCATAAGGTTTTATCACCTAATGCTCAAACGAGCACTATTTTAATAAATGATTAAACTAGCATTTAATCATTCTTTCACCAACTGATCTGCAAAGGATTTCGGTGCTTACTCATTCGAGCACCTAGATGCTACATGGTCGGCCATTATCCCATGTATCCGGTCCCTCTCTTACTCATTAGTTGATTTTCATAAATCATCTCGCGATTAACGATTAATCAAAATTAGGGTTTTGAACCAAATGCTTTGCAAAGCATAATTCTGAACAGGTTCAAACACCCATTATTTTTATGTTGATCCAACAATCAACATTTTAATTAATTGTGATATAATATTCGATCCAGCTACCAGTATTTTAATTAATATTTTATCGAGCTACCAATAATTCATTAATCGAGCAATATTTGCTCTAGTAATATTAATTCAACTATTAATATTTAATTCTTCAAACGAGCAATATTTGCTCTGACTAGAAATATTGATTCAACTATCAATATTTAATTCTTCAATCGAGCAATATTTGCTCAGACTAACAATATTGATTCAACTATTAATATTCATCCTGTCGATTCAATTATCGACATTCATTCGAAAACTATACATTTATCTCAGCAGACATGCTCAATCCATGAATCACAAAGCATTCGTCAGTCATGTTCGAATCAACAATACTAAGACTCATCGTTTAATCAAGTCAACAACTGACTAATTAAATACACGTCTGCCTTGCAGTATCAACAATCATGTCACATGGGGGGATATTTATTAGGGTTTTGGTCCCGCGTCCTACGACACGATCCACGATGAGAAATATGAGTAAGTCGTGCAAGCAGTTGAGGGAGTTAGCAAACTAGTAGGTGGAAAATCAATCAAGTATCCGCACAACGTGAAACTGGTTTAACCACGATTCCCATTTCCCACTTTTTTACTCGAGCAACTGTCACACTTACTGGAGATCAATGTGTCTACATTCTCGCAATATAAATGAGTCTCAGAATTCATGATTGAAACAATATCAAATATATGGGAATTAACACAAGAATTCTCATCTGAACAATCACTCTCAACAGAACATAATTCAAACTTATTCAAACTCCACGGTTCACCAATTTGCAGAAACTTACAACACATTCACGATCCTTAGATCATTATTAATCTCACACACACTTCTCAGCTTCCCTCCTACAAATCGACCCTCATCCTCTTTCTGACCGAATTGACTCTGGAACGACCATTGTCTTGGTTCAGGCCAGAGTCCTACAGATTGATCTCTCGAACTCGAAGAACTCCCGTGCAGTGCATTTGTTTGCAAAGGTTAAGGGAATTTTCTCGTTTGAGGAATTGACCCTCGTCTCACCACTTTTCCTCAAAAACTAGTAAATCATTTTCTCTCGTCAACAGATTGGCGACACAGTAGGAGATTAATCTCTCGGTCGCAACCCCAATTCGTCAAAGATAGTTGATCTTAGGCCAGGCTCAGCTAAAAATCCTAACCCTCACCCGAACAATGCTAGCACTAGCAACAGTGGTGGTACTCCAGTCTCTCTTCCCGTTTCCAACAACGACGCTACTGATACTACCCCTCAAACTAACAATAATGGTGTCCATATGGAAACCAACAACGGTACAGGAAACAATCCTCTCTTCGAACGAGCTCCTGAAAAAACCAGAGAAGATCCACCTACCATAGTTGATCTCATGAAGGTGCGGAAAGTTCTTGCCAAGAATCAGATAGATATGGCGAATCACGAAACTTACCTCAAGATCTCTCTCTTTCTGAGAAAACTCCTGAAAAAACTCCACCTACCATAGTTGATCTCATGAAGGTGCGGAAAGTTCTTGCCAAGAATCAAATAGATATGGCCGAAGCATAGAAAGAGTTGTGCACTTACCTCAAGACTCTCACAGACAAGCTTTCGTCTGAGAAAACTCATCCCCAACGCCAGTCAGAAAAAGGAAAATCTAAGGAAACGTCCTCAACTGCTGATCCCGAAATCTCCCCATTCTACACCGTGGAAGATGATGAAGTCCACAACGCTGCATATAACCCACCAGCAAAGGAACCAAAAAGTTTCATCACTCGTGAATATTTGGAGTGATTTCTGGAGGATCGTGGAAAAGACAAGACATCATTTGTCCATCGTCACAAACCTCCATATCCTTCTGCTATACAGAGAGTTCCACTTCCGAAAGGTTACACTTCTCCAAAGTTCACGCTTTATGATGAAACACGCAATGCTCGAGAACATGTCTCTCGATTCTTGGAATCATTGGGAGAGCATGAGTACAACCATGTTATCCGTCTGAAGGAATTTTCAAAATCTCTGGCAGGCAGAGCATACACCTGGTACAATAACATCGCTCCAGGAAGCATCGCCAGTTGGGGAGAAATGATTACTGCTTTCTACCGAAAATACTTAGTTTCGGAACAAGTTACTCTTTCCGATCTAGGAAGGATGTTTCAGAGAATTAATGAACATCCCAACGATTGTTTCAGAGTCCAATCTTTGGATTATCATGATCCTAACGTCACAGAGTAACAACTTGTATGTCTGTGCATCAATGGAATGATCCTGGACAGAGCTAGAAAATCTATGATTTCAGACTTTCTCAGAACTTTATGAAGCAGCCAAACGATCAATAACTGCCGCACCCGCTTTACTGGAAAGATTAAAGGTCACAAAAGACGAGGAACCACGGGAAACTCGAGGTAGCATACACTTTATCAACAAGCAATACAACCTCCAACCTTCCATGAACATTGCAGAAGGGAGCAAATAGAAAGCCGAGGCACAAAACAAGCATGTTTGTCCAGCTCCTTCGAAAGCACAAAGTAAGGATAATCAATCCAAGAACGCACAATAAATGAGCAAGCGGACCCTGACTTCCATTTTCCCATTGTAGATGTGATCGAACTGCTAGAAGTCTGTATACAGGATGGTGAAATCAAATTACCATATGTCAGGAAAGAACCAACTGAAGAGAAAATGTAAAATCCTTGATACTGTCGCTTTCATAGATTCGTAAACCCATCCAACAAGCGACTGCAAGATTTTAAAGCGCACAGTCAAAGAAAAAGTCAAATCAGGAGAACTTAACCTGGGGACTGAAGGAGTACACATGGCCCTCTTCCAGTCAGGACTTTCACTATCTCTGAACCACCTGTCAAGGAAGCAGTTCAATCATTGGTCGAGCATGTATGTGAATTGTTGTATTTATCAAAGGCTCAAAGGAAAGACATGTTTGCTGCATTAAATCACATCGTGTCAGGGAAGCGTCTATCAATTCAGGAAACACTCCCTAAACCTCCAGTCACGGACAAAGAGATGTATGACTGGGGACTTCTCACCACAGTCCATCTCAAAGGAAATGAAATCAAGCGAGCGTTAATTAATGTTGGCACTACTGTCAATGTCATTCCATTGAAAACCCTCAGAGTTGCTGGTATCACTCGACAAGAAGCTATTCATGCTCCCATCTCAATCATGGATCATGAAGAAACGCCCAGGGATGCTTATGGTTACATTAATTACTCTCAAAATGAAAGTAAGTTCGACCTAGATAGAAACCAAGTTTTACATAATTCGGGAGGACCCATGGTATGATGTGATCCTCGGACAAACATGGGTTCACGTTGAAAATGACTACTGATGAGATTTGCACCCCTCTCAGACGAGGAAAGCTCTGATTCAGAATATTCAATGGATGCTCCATCACCAAAGCATTTGAAGCAATTCCAAACTATGATGGAGTTGAAACAAGAGTCCGAAGAAGATGCATTACCATTTATCAAGATATTATCACTCAGGTAAGTCTCATTCCTCCTCATATGTCTATGTCATCTGTTTTCAAACATGATCTCTTAGTCCGGGGAATCAATCCTGCTAGCAACTCTGCTGTTGCAAGACGCTATGAATGAGCGGCCTCACCACAACAATATTTTACAAAGTGGTTGAATATGGAGACTTTCCGAATCGAGCATCTCACTGAAACATTTATTGTTGAAATGATGTTTAAATGTAAGGAATATCTTGGGTATTCTCCTTTGCACGAATGTCCACATGTGCCACAGAATTGGAAAACTCCGATGTCTGCATAAACATGGAATCCCATTGTAAAAGGAATTCCGAACCAACATAAAATATTTAGGGCATGAACGATCATGTCTAACAAGTTTCATGAAGGAGATTTAATTCTCAAAGCAACTAAGCGCAATCTTTATTCTGCAAGGAACTCTAACTGGGAAGGACCTTTCATGATCACTAAGTATGTTGCTTGTGGATACTACAAATTAATCAACATGGATGGCAAGGCAAACGTGGCAATGATAAGTTCATAATTTATATGATTTTAGTGCCCATTCCATACTTGTTTAAGCTATTATTCTTGCATATTTTCGTATTATTACTCTTATTTTCTCTTGTTTGCCTCTATTAGGTGAATCATCAAAAAAGGAGCTACAAAGTGCTGAAAATATCTAGGAAGAGAAGTATTCCAAGTATCCAAGTGCCCAAGTCCAAGAGGAGTAGAAGAAATGCGACGAAAAGGAGCAAAACGCTCAAAATCAAGGGCCAAAGACCGATCTTAACTCATTCAAATTAAGGATTTCTCATCACCATCTTGAATATAATTGAAAGATAAAAATAATGCAAAAAGAATGAGGTCATTCCGAGTTCGGATGAAAAGGTTGTGGCCAAAACAAGCTTTTATTGAATACCGAAGACAATAAAGTTCGCGGACGGGTTTCATACTTTAATTCCGAAAATTTCTGCTGGAATTTGAAGTTTGCGGACTGGGTTTGCGAACTTAGCAAGTGGAAAACGTGTATTAATACCTTGGAAAGCCTAAGGGCACGTTTAGATTCGTTATTCGGGTCGGGTTCTTGAACCAAACTAAATACGTGAAGGCCAAGCAATGTAAACCTATAAAAAGGTATTAGGTTATGTAAAATATATCATATCATTAGGTAACGAAATTGTAAGTCTTGGAGAGGAGAAATATCAAAGCTAGGGTTTTGGAGCGATTCTCAATCGTAACAATATCTCTAACCTTTTTTTATATGTATATCATGGGTGTTTCTACATCCATGAGTAGCTAAACACCTATTGATTGAGGATGAATTCTAAGTTGTAAACAAGATTTGAGTTATTATATTAATCTACTTTGAAGTTCTTCATATGATTATCGTTTTTTTATACTATATCGAATATTTATGATTGATTGATAGATTGTCTAGGTGGCCAACTGGATTGATTTGTTGATTTGATCTATTGCTAGTATTGAGTTAGGAGATAAGTAATCGTCGAATAACCTTTACACAAGTAGAGAACACAAGACCTTACAGAGGGATTCTATGGAGCGATTGTGTGTATAAACAACACTAAAAAGTGGACCTTGAGCTAAGAGTCTAACTATTAGGATCAACCTATAAATTCACAAAAGATAAAGCATTCGACCAAATTACACATTGAGTGAGCTACTACTAGGTGGTTAGGCGAATAGAATCTGGTATTGGAGAGCTTCCATACTCAGTGATAAAAGGAATTTAGGGAACAACACTGAGCTAGTTGTTATTCCACGGTTGGTGATAATCTATGATTAACGGCGAGTGGGCAATTATAATAACTCATTGACGGTTTATTAACGAAGAATGATTCCTCGATCATATCTCTCTCTATTAATTACAATATAACTTTATTTGCTTTGATTATTTATTTTGTTTACAATCTAAAATAAAACCTCCCTTTTGTGACACTTTGACAACTAAAACTCAATGCTCTTCGTGGGAACGATCCTTACTTCCATTATATTACCAGTTAATTATGTGGAAATAAGATTATTAATTTGTTGAGCCTACGACACCCATCAAATTTTGGCGCCGCTGCCGTGGAGAAGTTGGTAGCTTTAGTTGTTATTTTTATTATTTTTAATCTTGTTTTTTTAGAATTTCTTTTTAGTTTTTAATTTCGTTTTCTAGATTTTTGTTTTCATGTACTTAATCTCTGGCACCGAAAGACTGGGAATGAAAAAGCGGGGGTACAACAACCACACCCAATATTTTTCTTAGCAATCTGTATGGATAAACTCCAATATACTTTCTAGATCTTTGGTACCGTTTAAGTGATTTCTCTTGTATTCAATTAGACTCGCAGATTTCTATTTGCTTGAGTAAGTATTGAATCGAGAAAGAGAGATATAACTCTTTGATATACTTTTATTAAGATTGAGTCTGACTGTCTAGTTGATTCTTTTAAAAGTATATTGGAGTTAGTCCATACAGATTGCTAATCGAAATATTGGGTGTGGTTGTTGTACCCCCGCTTTTTCAATTGGTATCAGAGCAGGCAAACACGCTAAGACCTCATAAGTCTGTGTTTGTAGCGATCTGAATATGGACGAGTCTATCTCTAATAACTTACCGTGTCGAAATTACCGAGATGTTTCTCAAAGCTTGGATTCACTGAGAGAGAATCGTCACATCTATGTCAATATCTAAACATTCTCTTAATGTGAAAACTGTTGATAACTGGGAAACACTCCTAGAAGAACAGTTGGATGAACTTTATGATGAAGGTAATTCAGATATTGATAGAGAGGTTGATGAGGAAGTATCATAGTATGTTAAGGTTTTGAATTCGTTGGAAAAGAAGAAGATGACAACTTCTCATGTCACACCTCTTCTGACTCCTCTCTAACGAATCGATCCTCAAGGATTCTGAGGAAAACCTACGTATGAAGTCACTTGAATGTGATAATCTTTATCAAAAGTTTCTTTCGTTGGAAGATAAACTTGCAGAATTTGAAGCAAGGTTTAACTCTCAACAAATTAGTTTTGATGACAGAGAAAGCGCTTATCTCGCTCGAGAAAAACACCTGGAGGCTGATTTTGCTGATGCTCTTGATAAAATCAAGATGTTGGAAGATGACTTGAAAAAGTTCAATACTAGTTCAAGCAAATTAACCACTATGCTAGGAGCAAGTAAAAATCATCGTGATACACGAGGATTGGGCTATAAGGGAGTAGATGCTCCAAGTATTAGCAAAGAGGTAAAATTTGTCAAGGCTAGTGATTCTTCTCAACAAAAGGTTTCCACTAATGGCAAAAGTGAAATACATTCACCGGAAGTTAAGGTTCGAAAGAGCAAAGTATATCAACCTCCAAAGTCAGCATACACGGATCGAGGTAAGAACATTCCTTATGTTTGCCACTATTGCGGAAATAAAGGTCACCTGGAAAGGAGATGTCGTTTCCGTATAAGGAATGAGAAACTTCATGATGTTCTTGTTTGGGCATCACAAGAAGTTGTAAAACCAAGATCATATGTTAAGACTAATCCCCTTAACACTACAGGTTGTAACTGTTCAACATTTAGGCAAATGAATCAGTGTTGTGGTAAATCTAGATTTGCCTATAAACGTCATACGAATCCTTTTCACAATCGTAATGGTTATCAAAAGGATAACTTCGTAAAGATGAAGACAAGATCTGATGTTCCCAATTGGAGAAAGACTAACTTGCAAAAGAATAGTCAATCCAATTCTCTTCCGAGAAATCTTGAAGAGAGTAATGGGAAGAAGGGTCTGGTTGTTCCTAAACGCACTCATAAATGGGTACCAAAGAAAGCCAATGATGCTTTGAGTGTGAAAGGGAATGATCTTCCGAGAAAATTCCATGACTATGGAGAAGGCGGTATCCATGATGTTGGAACTTAACAAGTTTTTTGAAAAATGGAATTGGATGTGAAAGGTTCTAAAAGCGATCTCTTTCATGATAATCCAAAGGTAACTTGTGGTGAGCAAGACATTGTTCACCCCAACACAACTTGATTGTGTTGTAAGTGCATCCTCACCAAGGAATGCCTGTTATGTATACGGTGAGGAAGCATGAGAATTCGGGCACACATATTATGTTCGGTAAGGCTGTAGAATTCGACTGGATTCTTCTAAAAAGGTATGTCTATAAACTTGAGCAAGATTTGTGTTGATCTATATATGTACCTTGTTTATTGTTCATTTCTACCTTACTTGATCTGTGTTTAAGGTTCTTAAACGTTTAGGTTTAAAAATAGTAGTTCGAGATGTTTGGACTTCATGGTACACCTACCTGGTATGCATAACATCATTTAAAATTATTGATTATGGGGTTTAAGTACGCATACCCGTTTGTATACTCCCCCAGGTCATGAAAATTCGTTTGCAAACCGGTATGCATAATTAGCGTCGATATTCGGTAAACTTGTTTTGGCCGTAACTTCTTCGTCCGAACTCGGAATGACCTCATTCTTTTTGCATTGTCTTCCTCTTTGAATTATCTTTAAAATGGAGATGAGAATTCCTGAATTTGGATGAGTTAAGAATGGTATTTGTCCTGTCTCTTGTTTTTGAGTGTTTTGCTCCGTTTCGTCGCACTTGTTCCACTTCTCTTGGACTTGGGAAATTGGATTCTTGGAGTAATACTCTTCTAAGCTCATTTGTATCTTTTACAAGAATATTGTTAGGGAATCACAAAGAAGGAAGTTCAAGAATGGACAGTAGTACGCATTACTATGGATTCTCGAATGATCACAATCATCTTATGTGAACTATGGTGCATGGTCGTTAATGACTTTGTATGTTCTTCTTTGTTAAGAAAATATTTTTATACGCCTTTGGTATCTATTCTTGGTGATCCGGGCAAAAAAGATTGATTCTACCCTCAAGGACAAATTATCTTATATGTGCATTACAAGTTTGTCTTGATGCCTAGGAAACTTCTTATGAGAATTTATTCTTGTTTTTGAGAAGGATTACTAGAGTTTGGAATAGCCATTATTGTGATTACACATAGATATGTCCAACGTTTTCATCTTTATGGTTTTAGGTTTATTTGTTTAAATTCTAAAAAATTGTTTGGAAGATGATTTTTGCAGTAGTAATCTTTATTGTTTTATATATTGCAATATGTTATGGGATATGTCTATTTGCGTCTGTGAACTATGATTGTCCCATACTTTGTCAAAAGTTAAGTCTTTCATATGTCGATATGCATGTATTGATAAAAGAATGAATGAACTTTTGACATTCCAAAATTTAAAGCCCTTTATGTCATATTTTGATGGAAGAAAGGATAAAACTATTGTTTACGAGGATTATGACTATTATATGTCATTGTGCAAATAGTGATGGAAAATAGAATGAATCCTTGTTTATTCTGCAGTATTGATCTTCCCTGATCCATATTTTATGTATATACTGTGAGGCTCCATAAGTTCTCTTATGTTGAGCATTTCCGATTAGATTATTATGGGTTCTCTTGTGATTAATCTAATTGAGTATTTTTGAGTCTCCATAAGTTCACTTATGTTGAGCATTTCCGATTAAATTAATCATGGGTTCCCTTATGGTTAATTTAATTGAGTATTTTGGATTCAAATTCATACTTGTATGTGATTTGTTATGTCCAAAGAAATCCTTCTTTTCTTTTGAAATTAAGGTCGCTCTTGTTGTTCTTTCGGGAATGACATATTATGGGGGAGAGTTCTTAATTGAACTTGTGCTTAATTGCCAAATCTTTGTGGGGAGTGCGGCTGTGGTATATTATAGGGGTTATCTTGTATCTTCATAAACTCCTTGATGAATGCATTTAGCTTCGGCTATATGATTGCATCTAAATAAGATGATATGTGCTTTCTTTTGGTCATGAAATGTCTCTTTCGGAAATTTCATTAGGATCCCGTTTTCGTACCTTTGCCAATTTTATTGACAAAAAGGGGGAGAATTAATATGTAGTTCACTACAAATACATATGGTTTTCGGATCATTATGTAAGGGGGAGTGGTTTCCATGTGAGATGGAGTATTGACTAAGGGGGAGTGATACATATCACCATAGTATTGTTGTCGAAGTTGTGATGCAATTGAACTTTGATACTATATAATGACACTATGACACTGTATAACAATGATTGAGAACTCTTGTTTTCTCGTTGTTATAGCTACGGATTTTCAACAACGATGATGTTGAACTTACAACCTTTGGGATCATTGGAGTACTTGGAAGTGATGAAGATTTCGAGTAATGTTGAAGATTAGGCATGTGGAATTGGAGCTACAAAAGTTAATTCATTTATTTTTGTATTCCATATGTATTGATAGTTTTGTCACTAAAATTGACAAAGGGGGAGAGAGTTAGAGCATTGCTCGGTCGAACTCGCATGCGTTGTTATCTCAAGCATGTTTGTCAATGTTAGTGATCAAAACTATAAGTCTTGATTTCTAGTCTACTATAGCTAAGTCTCGGACTAGGATAGAAAGTGTATTTGATCTCAAGAACTCCATGGCGATCATCATACAAGACGAAGGACTACTCAAGCAACTGGTGGATCTTCATCGACTAAAAGGTATGTGGAGACTTGAACTTATCTATCACTCAAAAGTCTATCTACTCTATCTCCTATTTTGAGACAAAAGTCGTTTTGCTATATAGACTTTGATTATACACATTTGCTATTTCGAGCCGAGTTTATCTCGCCTATCTGTTTCTCGAAATATGTGTTGGTAAGCTTTTGCTTTGTCCAAGTTCATCTTTACCTAGTAACGAAAGTCATGACACGTTTCAATCACTTTGGAAATTGCTTACTTTGACGGAATGTCCTCTAAGAATGTTTCAATGATTGAAATGAGAGTTTAGATTAAATAACCAATGATGGATATAAGCATTGTGTGGCAACACATATATGTATAAGTACTTTTTCCTTGAACCGAAGTTTGCAAACTTTGTTGATCAAGAGAACCGAAATCGAGTCGTGAGCTAAGTCCGCGAATCGGCGGAAGTTCTCTTCCCCGAAATTCTCTTTGGAGTTTGAGAACTCCTTCCGGGAACTTAAGTCCGCGAACTAAGTTTGCGAACTTGAGTTGGTTATATCTAAAAACGATTGTTTGTGAACTCATTTATAAAAACTAAGGAATGCAAATTGCAAACCGTGGCTATATAGTTCATGAACTGATTCGAGTGAATCAAATCGTTTTCGCTTCGATTGTGTCTTGTGTATTTACATAAGATTTCCTTGCAATTGAACAACTCTCTAACTATTTCATTCGAGTCATTTGAACTAGTTATGGTGAAGAAGAATATGGTTGATATGAAAGTGCTCATATGGCTAACCATTTGGTTAGCTATTGTTGAACCAACAAATGTTCATGTTTGGGTACGGTTACATAAACCCAAAATATTACATTTCATTTGTGTGTAACAAGCTAAGTTTTCGATCCAACGGTTGAAAGATATTAGCTTGAATCTAATCAGGTTTTCATCTAATGGTGAATATTGAACGCTTTGTTACCAAGCTAACATTGATTGCAAACCCTGATTTGAAAGACTATATAAGGGAGAACTCTAGAAATTGGGAAACCTAATCCCCACACCTTCCGTCTGATACTAGTTGTATTAGCTGGAGTCGATTCTCCTTTAACCTTAGGTTTTCTTCTTAAACCATGTTAACGACTTAAAGACTTCATTGGGATTGTGAAGCCAGACCGATACTGCTTTCTCGTAGTTGTGTGATCTGATCTTGCTGATTCTATCATTTTGAGTACAATCGTAACGATTGGCTTGAGATCTTTATCTCCGATATGCAAGATAGAAAAGTAATCACAAACATCTTCGTCTCACCGTTTGTGATTCACAATATCTTTTTTCGTTGCGTCGATTAGGATTATTGTGAGGTGATTGATAATACTAGGTTGTTCTTCGGGAATATAAGTCTGGGTTATCAATTGGTTCCTGTTCACCTTGATTTATCAAAAGACGGAACAAAACTTGTAGGTATTTCTATGGGAGAAAGATTTATCTATTATCATAGACTTTTCTGTGTGATACAGATTTGTTTATTAAAGTCTTCGACTTTGGGTCATAGCAACTCTTAGTTGTGGGTGAGATCAGCTAAGGAAATCAAGTGCGTAGTATCTTGCTGGGATCAGAGACGTAAGGAGCGCAACTATACCTTGGATCAATGTGAGATTGATTGGGGTTCAACTACAGAAACCATCCAGAATCGGGTTAGTTTGTAGTAGGCTAGTGTCTGTAGCGGCTTAATACAGTGTGTGTTCAATCTGGACTAGGTTCCGGGGTTTTTCTGCATTTGCGGTTTCCTCGTTAACAAAACTTCTGGTGTCTGTGTTATTTCTTTTCGCATTATATTTTGTTATATAATTGAAATATCACAGGTTGTGCGTTTGATAGGTGTTGTAAACACCGTGATATTTATCTATTGTTTATGCTTTCTTTGCGAGTTTTATTGTAAATTATGTATCTTATGATTACTTTTGAGCTAATCAGGTACTTTGGAGTCATTTGGAACAAAAGAAGAAGAAAGCGTTCATTTGAAGCGAAAAGGAGCCGAAAGATCAAGTCGCAGGCAAAGAATGAGCTATCAGTTCCCCGTAACTGACAGTTGAGCAAAGAAACAGATTAGGCAGTCAGTTTGCTGAAACTGACAAGCCAAAATATCGATGTGGCCCTCATCCAAAAGCTGGTGCCTATATCAGTTTTACTCATTACCAAAACCCTAGAAATTCCGTGGGGATTATTTCTCAATCATTATCTTCTCAACATTAGAGCAAAGATAAAGCGGCTACTGTATATCTGAGTGTTAAAAAAATTTCAGAGATCGAGAGATCGACAGAGAGAAGATTCAGGGATAAATTGAGGCGCATTTAAATCGAGAAGTTGACACTGAATCCGGATGAATTTGAGTATTTGTTGTTGTTGATATTCATGGGAAGTTAGGGTTCGATCTATTATCAATGGAAGTGATTTACCAGAGAAGAAACTGATGAAGGGTTTTGAGAGTTTGAATCGGAGAAGAAATTGAAACTCTGTGTTGAATATTTGAGGTGATTGAAGTTAGAAATGAAGGGGTTGTGCTCGATGATGTTGTTGCTGTAAGTCGAGAATGGAGGAATCTAAGATGGACCTGAGATTAAAGTTCAGATGGAGAAAGAAAGTCTAGGGTTCTTGAACTGGTGGTTCTTGTAAATGGGTTTGAGTCATTAACTGAATTGATTTTACAGATGGTGGAATTAGGGTTTGAAATCAAAGAAGGTGGATTTGTTACTGCTGCTGTGGTGATGAACAAAGAAAATTGGGGTTCGAATTGATTCTGTGAATAAAGAGATGGAGGATGAATAACTGAAATTCACATGGAAGAAGATTGGTGGTACGAGGAGTTGATGACTCAGAATGGTTCTATGATTGAGATGATAGTATAGCACCTGAGATTGCTGGTTCTAATGGGTTGAAAAGATTTAGATTGTGTTCTTGCTGGTGATTAAGATGGGATTGAGCTGCAATTTATTGGTGACTAAGTTCATTGGAATTTCAGTGGTCACGGTGAACTAGGAGGTGGAATATGAGAAGTTGTTGCAGTTGAGAAGTCGATGTTGTGGTGATGAGTTGTTGGAAGAATAAGAGAAGTATGATGCAAGGAGTTGTGAGGCAGTGAAAAGCATAGACTGGCTTGAGACTGAGGTGTTGGTTAAAGTTAGAGATGCAGTTGAACTGGTGTAGGTAGTTACAGCTCAGGTATGAGCTCATCAAGGAGATTATGTGTATGCAATGAGCTGAAATACAGATGGATGGCTGTAGGTCTTGGAATTGAACTATAATGAGACAAGGCTGGAATGTAGATGGTCTTGTTTATGACAAGAGATTGCTGGTGGTGATTCTGTTCTGCAGGTGGTGATTCTGTTCTGCAGTTGGAGTTGTTGTTGTGCTCAAGTTGAAATTGCAGGCAAGGTTCTGTCAAGAGGATGGATTTGGTGGTGACTGAGATGCTGCAACTTGGATGTGGTTTCAATGAAGAAGAGCAGCTGAGATGAATTGAGTTTTGCATGACTGAGAACTGGAAAAAGATGGGAATGAATGCCAGGATTTTTGCAGTGGAGTATGGCTGAAGTGTTGAGTGGAAGCAATGAGTTGGTGGTACTGAAAATGGAGCTGGGAGTATTGCAGCTAACAAGGATTGGAAGCTGAGCTGAAATGACAAGATATGCAGCTACAATTGGAGTATGAATGTGTTGGAGTTGTTAGTGATAAGTTGTTGCTGTCAAGGAGCTGGAATAGGGAAGAAATGAAGATTACATAAGCAGATTGGACTGGTAATGGCTAAGGATTGCAGGAATTGCAGGGTGTATAGCCATCATGGCTGGAGAGCAGTACTGAAGCACAATGATTGTGCAACAGAACTTAGGCCATGGCAATTCAGATAAGTCAGCCTAGTTAGCTTACCTGAATAGCTGACTCTGAATTGACTCGGTATGACTGAGGCTTGACCGAGTTAACTGACCGAGGCTTGGACTTTTCCGATCACCCGAGCTATTTTCCGACTATTTCCTAGGCCAAGTTCCGGCGTGACAC
Organism: Papaver armeniacum; assembly: GCA_023531295.1. Lineage (NCBI taxonomy): Eukaryota > Viridiplantae > Streptophyta > Magnoliopsida > Ranunculales > Papaveraceae > Papaver > Papaver armeniacum. Next base: position 123,791 of record JAJJWW010018703.1, on the reverse strand, counting down.
CAGTTTTCCGGCGACATATTTTTGGTATAATTTCTACATGGGTTTTTCTCACATATGGGCTTGGTGGATTTTCATCTAATGGACTTTTGAAGACTAGACCTAATTTTGGAACAAGAGAACTATAAAAGGAAGACTTTTACAATTTTGGAAATCACGTATTATTCTTGGAGCTTTGGAGATAGCCGCTTTTACTTACGCTACTAGGGTTTGCTTTGCTTTCATCTTCTTTAATTCATTATTATTATGTTGATGAACTCCATAGCTATGAGTAGCTAATTTAATATTATTGGTTAAGGATTTAATCCTATTTCTAAAACTTGTGCTTGAGTTATGTATTAGTTTTCTCTCTTGATTATCGTTCACATCTCTACTGTTTTTAATATCACATGATTGATGTATTGTGATAGGATTTAGATGTTTGTTTAGTTGAGTGGCCAATCAATTGAATTCACATCCTTGTCCATAGCTAATTTAGGGTTTTTCATCAAGCGATAACCCCGAATACAAGTAGCATGATATGATTATGGTTTGTAGTGATACACTCTTGTAATCATATGTAGAGTTTGACCATTGTTCGAATTATCATGCACAATGTATGACAATTGCATTGATTAGCCTATTTCCCAAACTTAATGCTCCTAGGAATTGAACTTAATTAGCACAAGGAGTTAGAGGTGTTTATCACCAATTCTATCCTTATGTTTGTTAATTTGTTGTGTAATCACAATAATTGGCATCAGAGCCGTTCTATCCATTAAAAATTTGCTCAAAAACTTTTTTCTATCATGGATTTAATAGATGAAAAATGGGTTGAAATGAATGGAAAACTAGTACCTATAATGAAGTTGGAAAGGATAGCAGCAGAGAAATTAGATGTTTGCTCTAAGTGGCATTGGTATTATTTGACGAACAAGGACGTCGTAGATCGAGATCGCAGACTACAGAGGTGGTTAAAAATGCTAACCAAGGCATTTGAGAGGAAAACATCACTCATGATTATTAGAAATACCGCTTCATCATATCCATCTCCTTGCAAAATGAGAATCGATTCTCCAGCTGTTGATGAATTTTCAGAATCGGAGTTGATTCCTTCTTATTTCTTTGAAGAAGTTTCAACTGTCGTTAATTCAATTCCTTCCGCTGTCGACGATGAAGAAGGTTCTCTCAGTTTAGGGTTGATTTCCCCATACTTCCTTCATGAGAATAATAATTTGTCGGTTGATGAGAGTTTACAGTATGAGAAAGTGGTGAAAAATGATGTTATCGAAGTCATCAACAAATTTCTAGGTAGGGCTTGTTTTCACTTCCAACTTGATGATTCTCGCTTGTTATTTGATCGGGGTAAGTCTGTTGTTCTCTCCTCAATTTCTAATGGTAAATTGCTTCGATTGATCATTCAATTTGGGTATAAATCAGATTTTGTATCTATGCAATCGATTCATCTCTTATGTGTTAATGATGCTGAAGTTTATGACGAGAGGCAGCTGTTTGTTAAAATGCCAGCTAGAAATCGAAATTTTACACTTGTTTTGGCATGGATGGTTAAACATAGGGAAGGACAGGAATTATGTGTTAATATGCCTGAGAGTGTCGATTGTAAATTGGGCAGTGGCAGAGATTCTGCTAGTTGGATATACGATCGTGGCAAAATATTCGATATTCTTGAAGGGTATTTTTCTCGGGGTATCCTACAAAACCCAAGTCATTCAGGTCTGCCAACTCCAGGCAGTATATTATTTTGTCCGCTTCAGATTTGTTGAAACTTCGTATCCCCCTTTTGTCTTGCTCTTTCAAAGTGAGGTTTAAGTCCCCTAGAAGCAGCCATTCTTGGTTCATTGTTTCATCCATTTGCACCATATCGTTCCAAAATTTATACTTCTCACTCCAATCCGAAGGTCCATACACACAAGTCAATGTGCTTTCAGTGCCAGTCACCATATCTTTTATGTGATAATTTATCAGATTTTTGGAGAACACTCCTACCCTGAGATTTATTCCTATTTTTCATGCCACCACAAGACCCCCAGCAACACCAATTGGTTCCACCATGAAGCAATTTTTATAACCTAACTTTGTGATTATAGGGTTCACAACAGTTCTGATATTCTTGGTCTCACACAAAAATAGGATATCCGGATTTTTCCTCTTTGATCATGTCTGTGAGGTAATTCTGAGTAAGAGGGTTACCAATTCCTTGACAGTTCCAGAAGATAATTCTAACATTTCTAGCATGGTGCATATAGTGATTGTTAAAAATATGGAATTTAAAAGATTCAATTAAACCATCCCGTATACTCATGCCTATGCTTATAGTAGGCTTTGTAATTTTGCAGTATAAGAAGTCTACTCTATTGCTTTGGGAAAAGTTGTTGAAATTATGGTGTGCCTGGTGTCCAAGGCTGGAGTGTGTATCCAGGTTTGCCTGCATGGTTTCATGTACCTCCCTAGCTGCCTCCTAATGAGCCGGTCCATCATACCGTTCCGAGTGCTGACTGGTGACTTTAGAGCTTTTTCTGTAGAAACTAATTTTCCTACGGCGGGTTTGTCAGAATATTTAGGTTGTTTAGTGTTTTTCCCAGTATCTCTCATTCCCATTTGGAACTCACATCATGAAGCATTTGCCCCCTACCATCATGCTTCTCCGACATTTGCTTCTTATTTCCTTCATTCATTTCCTCATCTTCACTTTGGTTGAGCTTCCTCTTTGCTAGAGGAGAAACATGATTTTTTTCGTTTACAACTCTTGCTCTTTGTTTAATAGGGACTGTTTTTTTTTTTTTGATCTGAGGACTTTATAGGGGTTTTGAGTGGGTGGGATCAATTTTTCTTGTTGGGTTGTTACTGAGGGTTTTAGTTTATGTATCTCTTTGTTTTGTGGTTCCGCTGAGTTGAAATTGCGGTCCCTGAAGTTGTTCATAGTTGTTTTGGTTTCATGAGTTGAGATTTGGTTATCCTTTATCACTATCCCTTTTTGTATCTTCGACAGACCACAGGTTGGTCCTGTCATCAACTCTTCCCTGACATTTTCCACATAAATTTCTTTGCCTTTAGAATTTGCTTCAAGGGTTTCTGCTCCTTTCTCCCCTAGCACCATTGCCTCCAAATTATTTTCCTCCAGTGCCAATCCTTTTCTTCCTCCCTCCCACGGACACACACACACACACAAAGTTTGCTATTCTTTCCATTTTGTTTTTCTATTTCATTCCCCACTTCCTTATCACTTCTATCAGGCATATTTGTATCTTTTATTTGTAAGCTTGTTTGTGTGATCTTGTCTCCTTCTTGCATAGAAGAGTTCTGTTTTTCATTCTCCACAGGCACACATTCCTCATTTCTCCTTATGGTACTTAAGCTAGACCCCTCATCCCCATCCATTTTTTTCTGCAGATTCAGATTGAGACATTGTATGTTGCCTTCACATTGCAACTCAGGGTGGTCCATAATGTTGCACTTTGTGCATAGATTTGGTGGTAGACAATCATATTCGAAATTGATGATCTTTTTCTCCGCAGACTCATCTACAGCTACTATCCTATACTTCACTTGTTGCTTAACCTCCACCTTCACTTGAATCATAACATCATTTTCTAGCATGTTGGTGCCGGCAAGGATATCATGCTTCTAGTATACACCTGCTTTTCTGACCGCTTTTTTCAGTGCCTCCACCGAAATGAATCTTATTGGTACTTCAATTGCTTTCGGCCAGAATAGTTCATGCTCTAAATCCATACTTCCATCTGCAGGTATGCCAGTGCTTGGTATCTTAGCTATTACAACTAAATCCCCCTTGAAAAACCATGGTTTGAATTCCTTGATCTTATGGAAATCAGACTCATTTTTTCATTTGAGTATGAAGACATTCTTGTATTTCTTGTGTTTGAATGGGGATATCATCATTGATCTAGTTAATCTCTAATTTGCCCTGACAAAATTGATGTATTCCCACTGCAAAATGATCTTTTTCACACAAATTCTACTCAGTAGCTTCAGATTCCAGTCTATTTCATCCTTTGCTAGGATTTCCTTATGCATAATCACCACTTCAGATTCATCATCAGGTAAATTCAGGTTTTCTTCCATTTGGTTTGTTAACATATTCATCTCCTCCACCTATTTACTCATCATAATAAACACCCACAACTTTTTCTTTTTTTGATTTAGGGAAAGACTTCTGATAGAGTTATCCTTGACTTTTGATTTTCCGTTAAATGGGTCTGTCAGACTTTTCCGGTGTGAAAAACTTTTTCTTTTTGATTTTGGGTTTTGGGTATTTGTTTTTTTATTGGTTCTCAAACGGTAAAATAAGTGATGTGTCTCTCTTAGACTCCTCACTTTTTCATCTTTACAAACACGAGGAGTTTGTACTTGACTATAGTAGACCTGTTTTGAAATGACTGGTTGGGTAGGTGGTGGCATGTTGTTCTTTAGGTGGCTGTTTTTTTATGAAAGGTTGAAAAGACCAGACATCTTTCGAGTTTTTTCTTTCGGTATTGGAAAACAAATTGGTTTTGGGACTTGGTACTTTAGAGTAGGATATGGGTGTTGCTAAGTAGGTTATGGGTGATATTAATGTTCTGCAGAAGCTAGCTATTATCACCAGAGACTCGCATCCAGTAGAATGGCCCTGCCCCGACAGAGAAGCTTGGTCCGGATACCGAAACCACAAGCCAGACAAATGTTGACGTCCCGGATAATCACTCCAACTAGCTGGACCTCCATGTACCTGAAAAGAGATAATCTGAAAAGGTGAGACTTGTTTTTTTATGACTGTGATCAGAAAAATAATGAAAAGTTTTTAGTTTTATGTTTGCCGGAGCATCTGCCAGAGATTGTAGAAAAAAATAGGCTTTTGGTTAAGATAAACATTGCAACATCCATTACATGTAACAGTTCCTTCCAGCGTCCCATTAAAGTTTTGTATCTTCCTCTTCTCCTGCTATAAGATCTTCTTTTCCTCTCTTGAGTTACACCCCTATCGTTTTTCATGTGATCTAACTTTCTTTCTCTGTTGCAGTGACCCGATATATTCATGGTGTTCTCGTAACCAATCAGATGAGGGAGGACTTTCTCATTGGTAGAGAGTACTTTTATGTCAATAACCCTGGCACACTTAATGTTCATCCACCCGGCATAGACCCTGCTCATGCCGCCTATTTGAATGCACTGCATGATGTTCACCAAATGTATGGAAATTTTTCCGATGATGATGATGATAACGACTACTACCCAGATGACTATGTTCATGAAGTTCTTACTCTTCATTTTCCTGATCTTGTGGCCGATGTTGCTTTTGGGCCTTCTGCTTCGGGCTCCTCTCCAGATGATTCTGTCTCTCCTTCTTATCATGTTAATGACTCCGGGGAGTCCATTCATACATCCAGAGCCATTCTTACAACCCTGTTGTGGATGGGGAAAAATGGTTCGCTGGTTTTTAGGAAAGTGAAGAGTCGAGCGTGTCGTCGAGACTCCTCGACCGAGCAAACTGCTGAACCTCACACAGATGCACTGCAAAGGGAGTGCTTAGATTCGAGAGATCAATATGTAGGACTCACTAAACCAAGTCAATGGCCGTTCCGAGTCAATTCGGTCGCAAAGAGGGAGATGGGTTGATCTGTAGGAGGGAAGCTGAGAATTGTGTGGGATCAATGATGATCAAGGATTGTGGATGTGTTGAAGGTTTATGCAAATTTGATGAACTGTGGAGTTCAAATAAGTTCTGATGGATTGATGAATTCTTGAGAGTAGTTACTCGAGAAATTCTGGATGATTGCGGATAGCTAGTGATCGTTCATTGTCCTCAATCATGGATTCAAAGACTTATTTATATTGTCAGAGTTGTGAACACCTTGATCCCCGTAAGTGTGACGGTTTCATGAGTGGAAGAGTGGGCAAGTGGAAGATCGTGGTAAAGTCAGTTCCATGTCGTGTGAATACTTGACGGATCGTGCACCCACTACTTTGATAACTCCTTCAACCGTTTACACAACTTACGCACATTTCTCGTCGTGGATCAAACCCACGTGATGTAGGCCGCCAGACCAAAACCCTAGTTGTTATCCCCCAATTTGACGTGATTGATGTTTCACGAATCGTGGAGTCTGCATGACAGACGTGTATTTAGTTTGTCAGTTGTTGACGATTAGACAATGAGTCTAGGTTTTGTTGAATCGAGCATGTTTGACAAATGCTCAGCGATTCATGAATGTTAATATTGCTCGTGCGAGCATAAATTCAACGATTTGTTGAATATTGATGAGTTATCAATATATGTGGATTATTCGAAAGAATCGAGCAAGTATTGCTCGATTCGACGAAATCTCGATAAATTACCAATATTGATAGTTGGATCAATATTCGAGCAACTAAGCAAGTATTGCTCAATCCGACGAATTACGAGAATTTGACGAGCAACTAAGCAAGTATTGTTCAATTCGACAAAATACTGAATATTGATAATTTGACGTGCAATTGAGCAAGTATTGCTCAATTCGACAAATTACTCATGAATTACTGAATATTGATAGCTGGATCAATATTTGAGCACCTGAGCAAGTGTTGCTTAATTCGACGAAATATTTATTGGTAACGTGACCTAATAAAATATTAAAATATTGGTAGATTACCAAATATTATATGATTAATTCATATGTTGGTTGCTGAATCAATATAAATTCATTAGTGTTTGAATCTTGCTCAGAATGATGATTCGTAGAACATTTATTCAAAACCCTAATTTCAGATCATAGTTGATGAATCGCTGAAAATAGGTCATGAGTGATAGAGGGACCGACCACATGGGATGATGGGCGTCCACATGGTGCCCAGTCCTCGAATGAGCATGCACCAGGGTTCCGAGTTGAACAGTTGGTGATAGAATAATGATTAAATGCCGGTTTCATCATTTATTGAAATATTGCTGGATTCAGCATTAGGTGATAAAACCTAGGTATGAAAGATGGGAACCGACCAAGAGAGCATGGGAATGGTTGTTGGTCGTTTGAGCAATCCCCAGGTTGGTTGAAGAGAGTTTGGGCCCAATATGAGCAATTGAGCAAATTAGGTCAGAATTATGAAAACGCGTGGGACCGGCTTTGTGAAAGCCCTAGGAATGACTCTGGTCGGTCATGAAGGCATGCACGTGTTGCCGTGGTATCCGTGTCTCCGTACTGAGAGTTTCGGTATTTTCTGATGTGCGTTCGAGCAACATTATGAATTTTCAGAAGAGTTTCATCTTGACTAAAATTCTTGATTTTTGTTGGAATGAGCATGTATGCTCAATTGATCAATATTTTGTAAATATCAAAATAAGAGTATTTTAACATTTAAAATTGTTGTGAGAGGCTAGCCAGTCGTGTGACCTATTGGCTTTTGGTTTTTCATGATTTGAGCAAAATTTGAGAAGTTATGACGAAATCATGATTTTTGCTCAAACCAAGGAGTTTCATGAATTTAGGAAAATAATAATTATAAAAGACTAGGGATTGCAAGGTGTGGGACCGGCCACGGCTAGAGCATGGCCGGCCGGCTATGTTGCCCGGTCCCGCACACCTTTCCCTAACTTTATATTATTATTATTTTATGAATCCATGAAGTTATGGAGAATCCATGAGTTTTTGTTGGAACGGAGGAGTTTCATGAGTTTAGGGAATTATAAAAATCTAGGGATTGTGAGGTGTGGGACCGACCACGGCTTAGGCATGGCCGGACGGCTAGGTTGCTCGATCCCGCACATCTTTCCCTATTTTATAATATTATTTCATGAATCCATGAAGTTATGGGGAATTCATGAGTTTTGCACAAACAAGGAAAGTTGCTAAATTGAAGGAGTTTTTCATGAGTGCATGAAAATAACAAAATAGGGCAAAATAATGGAAGAGGCATGGGACCGGCCACGGCTAGGGCATGGTCGGCCGGCCGGTGGGCCCGACCCCTAGGCGCCTCTTATTATTTTATTATTATTTGTTGCTTTCTCCTATTTTGCGTAGGATTCCTCATCTGTCCATATTTTTGGATGCTCGTTTGTGCATCCGGGTGCTTAGTCGTGCATCATTGTCGAATACACTTACACCATTTTTGTGGGGCTTACTCAGTGATGATCCAGATGCCCGTTTGTTGAGTATTTATTACTAATTCATGAAATTCAGTGGAGAATGATTCATGAAACTGAGTAATAAAAGTGAGTAGTTTTTATTATCAATTCATAGGATCAGCCGTGGATTCGACCATGAATTCGAAATAATAAAATAGGTATTACCATTCCATGGGATCGTGGATTCGACCATGAAATCGGAGTAATAAAATAAATGGTGATATTACCATTTCATGAGACCAGCCGTGGGTTCGACCATGAAATCGGAGTAATATCTATTACCATTTCATGAGATCATCCGTGGATTCGATCATGAAATCGGAGTAATACATTTATCTATTACCATTTCGATCATGAAATATGAGTAATGAGATAAGATAGTTATCTTCCCAGAATTCAGTGGTGAATGTCACGATAAAATTTAATCTCTTGCGTATAGTCAGTGAAATAGCGAGTGTTGCCGAAGTCCTGAAGACGTTATTGCTCTCAATCTTACGGAGAACCGCATGGGTCTATACACGATCTCTCTACATAGTCAAGGAAAAGTGAGTTTCACCGACGTCCTGAAGGCGTTATTGCTCTCAATCTTACAAAGAACCACCCAATCGTTCTTCTATGTAGAGAGCGGTCTCTCTCATGTAGTCAGGGAACAGTGAGTATCACCGACGTCCTGAAGGCGTTATTATTCTCAATCTACGGAGAACCGCCCAATTATGTTATTCTACATAGAGGGCACGATGAAATGCCAGGGATCGAACACTCAGCTAGTAGAGGCTTTTCGAAAGACATATTCATCGTGGCTTCGTAAAATATGAATCGTCTCTTGCCTGAAAGTCGTGTCAGAAACATGCATCATGATTTTACGGTTTTGTCCTTTGTTGAAAATCCACCATCTACATTAAGTCCCCTTCTTAGTGGAGAACAGTCATGTTCTGCAGTAAGCATTAAATGGTGATTTTCAGTCGACGAGATCAGTGGTTGAACTCGGTCTACAAAGGCATTATCAGAATCCTCGATTTGCTCCAATGGTGTCATGTACGAGCAAATGTTTGGGTGAGGACCCTGATGGTATGATAGAGTGTGATTCCATGAGCACGGAAAGATGAAACATCGCTAATTTGGCCGGTCAAAAGTCCAGTTTTGGTCGATTTAGGATTTATGGGCCCGAGCCCAAAAGGAACCCATGTTTTATTAGGTTTTGGAAATAAAATTAATATAAAAGGGAGAGAAGCCCTAAATTTTTTAAAAGTTCAGTTGTTCATGAGTTGTTCAAAATAAAATTCCATGTGTGCATGTATGCGTAAGTTTCATGAAAATTTGTTTTAGAAAACATATGCCCGTTCGTTCGTTAGTTTAAGAAATGAGCAATAATCCCTAATATGAAAGAGATACATGAATTCTTGAGTAGACATGGTCTAGTTGCAATAGAGAAAATTTTGTTGATGAGGGTTCATGAAAACCAAAATTTATTTTCAAAGCATGAACTTTCACAAATACTTTTAGGAACGTAGGTTCGCAGTAAAAGTGATAAATAATGATCCTTAGAGTTAAATGAATTTTTGAAAAGACCTGCACCTCATGATAAAATTTATTTGGAATATGTGGACCTTTACAAAAGTAAAAAGACCCTCGTTTCATAGACGAACGCTCGTTTGAGCAAAAGTAGAATTATTTTTTTTAATCTGTGAGATTTCACAAAATGGAATAAACTCTCGTTTTAAAGACGGATGCTCGCGAGAGGGAGCAAAATATACATATATTTTCAAAGTTACGTGAGTTTCACATTAAAATATATATATTTTTTGTAAAATCAATGTTTTGATTTTGAACAACTGTTGAAAGTAGACAATTATACATGGTGAAATAATGTCTGTATGTGAGTTTTCACAATTGTAGAATGGACTTGTTTGTCCAAATTTTGAAAAACCGTTCACACAGTAAAGATTTACGTGGGTTGTTCATGATTTTATGAAAAAATTTGCAAAATGATTTTAAACAATTGTTAAAAGCAAACAATAATGTTTTCGTGAATTTCGTGATTTCATAGTGTATGCACACACGGTAGAAAATCAGTGAATGTTCACATGAAGGGTTATGTGAATTATTCATAATTTCGTGAAAAGTCAGTGTCAGACTTTTAAGTAATGGGTGTTGCTCGTGTTTGCAAGTTTGATGGAGCGAGCAAGATTTTCGAAATTTTACGTTATTATCACTAAGTTCGTGAAACCGTAAATAGGCAAGAGTTGGGAGTTACCATTTTGTAGACGCTGATGTGAGCATCCTAATTATTTTTGTTGTGCTTTCTGCTTTGATGAAATCTGCATCTACGGATGATATACTGAAGTAGGAATGTTGTATGGACGTCACAGCAACTTTGCAAGAATGACTGGTTCCCATAATGATACTTCCAAGATGATATCTCTATAGATGCGACTTCAAGAAATGGTGCTTACGGGACCTCGAGTGATGGTGAGAGATCATTCATACGAGTTGTACTCCCGATTACTTAGTATCGATAATGCACGGGAAGTCTCTGATGGAGGAATATAACATCGATAAAGCGGCTCGACAAATGGGCCCTTGTTCGATTGATGTGGATTACTCAGAAATAGCAGTAAGTCTTCGGAGTGGAGAATCCATAAATAAGGATCATATAATGATATCGAACAATATAAAGTCCCCGGTTGTCTCTTTGGTGAGTTGTTAGCGCTCCTTATATCATGACTTTTTATTGTCCGTGCAATTAGGATCATGAAACCAATGTTTGTTACTTCGTTTCATAACTTTTCTCCATCGAGCCTTGACGGTCTTCAATTCATTGCTGCTGAACAAATAATTTTTGAATCGAGCGTTAAAGAAGAATTCGATGTAAGTACCTCTTCGTATAATCGTTCATGACACTCCTTGAATGAAATACCACTAATTGTTGTTGATGTATTCGGAGGAGATTTCCATGGAACAAGGGAGTACTTGATGATTCCCATTCGTCTTCGGAGGATGGTGAAGAAGAAAACCCTGTTTCAAACCGAGTGAAAGCAATGATGTTTCCAATGGTGATGTTGGCAATTCCGGTCCCTTGAGCACTTTAGGGACTACTCCAGTAAGTACCCATTGTATATTTTCTTCATAGAAGTATGAAATTGCTGATTTGTTGATTAATGAATGAAGATTCTCATGAATAAGTGAAAAGCTTTACCGAAATACGTCACCAGATAATTCAGAACTCATCCTTTTAGCAAAAACGCCGTAAAATCTTCATCCGATATCAGTTTTTCGCGATCTACCCATGTATCCTTATTCCCAGGAAATTTCCAAGCTTTGGCAAAGAAGATTTTTAAGTTTTGAGCACGTGTAGGGGTCGAAATCGACGAAACAGTAAACTTCCATGAGACCTTCAGAAAATTTTCAGCTAGCATGTGGTCCAATGTTTTGGCCACAACTCTTCACTCGTTTCTCCAATTGTTGTGAATTTTGGATATGTTGTAGAGGACATCCGTACGAAGAGAATGGTATATGATCCATCCCTGGATTATTCACCAACTTCGCCCAGCTTGCTTCTTTGTACGGGACAGTGTAAAATTGTCTCCGACGAGCTATCTACCGTGGACCTGCAACGACTGCCTTGGAATTTATTTATTTTTCACTTGGATTTTTCACTTCTGTCACTGTCAACCCAGCTTACTTCTTATTCAATCTCGCAAATGGTAATATACATAATATTTTCACACCTTCGCAGATGAGTTATTAATTAATTCATTCTTTGGATGGATTCTAACAGTAGGTGCTAGAGGAATTGGATAAAGCAGGGAACATGTTGAAGTCACAAGAGTGGGGGACTAGCTGGTGGAGACAGTTCATAGTTCAGCTTAGGAGAGAGCTCAAGGAGCATAATTACTAAGAATTTTCCAAGTAATAAGTGTTCCCATTCTCAATGGTCTTCTCTACTAGCCCTCCCATGCATCATACATCCAAGAGCGTTTTCTTCCATGTTCTTTCAGGTCATATGTCTCGCTTTTGATAACCTGGAACAAAATATTGCCTCATATCAATCATATGACGGATGGAAAATGCAAACTCAGCAGTGTTCCTAAGATTAAGATGCATGTATTGCACAGTCCTGATTCCATATACGATTCGTGGAATATGAATTTTTAGTGACGTGTTTTGTTTTTCGTCTATTGTTGGGGTCTTATTTGTAATATGAACTACTTCGTACCCCAAGTTTAAAAGATGCCACTGACGTTAGCTAACTTAGTGCAATATGATAAAAGTTTTTGTATATATATTAATCAGAGGTTTGCATAAACGGTAAGTCATGGAGAAATGGTGGTGTTGGAGGTGCAGAAATGAGTCAAAAGACACTTCATTTATTCTTCCTGGTGGACTATCTGACAATCAAATTTGTTAAATAATAATAAACACTGAGGTCTTTTGTACCTCTTTTCTTTGAGAAATGCACACAATATGTTTGATAGAAATTTTTAAGGAATGTGATTCATGATATTGTATTTCGAATGTTTGGTGTTGACAAACAAATCAATATATGTTATGTCATAAAAATAAAAATTCACCGGCAAAGAAAATTAACAAGTTGCCAATCATCAAATGGTCTATGATCATGCTCCTTCCCACTGCAAAGGTAGGGGTTCAAATCCCGTAATTGCCGGAAATAGTAATTGCCGGAAATAACTACTTAAGAAGTTGAGACCGTAGTTGGACCATTGTTCCAAACCATCAAAGTAAAAGAAAATTAACAAGTACCCAGTGCGCAGCACGGGTTACTATCTAGTTTGGATTAATATCTAAAAGATTTTTTACGAACTTAATTTATGAGAAAAAACGGTTATTTTGGAGAGAAAGAAGAGGAGAAAATCTAGAGGCTGTCCCGGCTGTAGGAGGGTCGAATCAAAACTCAGTTATGCATACACGAGACGCTACACGAGGACTTCGATGATATTCGCATCTTTGTTCACCTACAGAAAAAGGTCGGTGAACAAAAGGAGAGTGACATGTGAGTCCACGCGTCAAGTTGGTTTTTATTGGGTCTCGCCCTTTTCCAGGATTGGAAATCCCCAACCAACAAGAACAGAACAGGGAGGGTGTGATTAGAAGAAAATCTTCAAACATGATATTATTGTTGTTAACTGAATGGCTACTTTATTGTGTTGCAGTAGCACCAAACTTCTTCCCTTGTCCTTAGGCTAAGTCCTATGGGCTAGATATCTAAATCTATAGATTGGTCATCCACGTCAGCCTAGCGGCAACCTCCTAAGTCCTATGGTATGGCGAATCTAGTCGCAAAACGCTGAATGGAACAGCGCCCAGGGAAAACGCCGAACCGAACAACGTCCAAAAAGTGGTCCAAACGCTAAACGATTCAGCGTTTTGCGAATATTCCAGGGCATCAACGCTGAATGGAACAGCGTCCTGGGAAACGCTGAGTAGTTCAGCGTTGATGCCCTGGAATATTCCCAAACGATGAACCATTCAAATTTGGACCACTTTTTGACGCCGAATCATTCAAGCTTCAATCTCGTTTGCTAGTTGAATCATGAGCACTTGTTAGAGAGAAAGTAGACAAAAACAGTATTAACTTTTTTCCCACACTTTTTTCTTGATTTGCAACACTTTTTGGCCAATCTAGCAGTTCAATCTAGCCCATAGGACTTAGCCCACTCCCACTTATTAGCAGTAGTATCACATCCAATACTCTCATTCTACTTCATTTCTTTCTAGGGTTTCATTTCAACCCTCCAAGATATCAAGGATTAATAATAATACTATTAGATGCCAAGCTCAAAACTCAGTGGATTCAACTGTTTATAAAGGGATTTATGGGCCATGGTCTGTCGATTCTACAGATGTTCGCGAGGTTCGTTTATTCGAATTCTCTACTAATTTATGCAATTTTCTTTTGTGAATTTAGTATTTCCATTTCTATATAAATTCTCTTCAAAAGTTGTAGCTCTGGTTTTGATTCTTGATAGATTTGATATTGAATGTTGTTGTTTACATATGGATACTGCAGGTGATACTATATAGGTCAGGGTTAGTGACAGCTGTTCAACTTTTGTAATTGGTGGCTCAACTGCATTTTTACCTGATGATTTTTTCTTGACCAATGTATTGAAACAAAATCTTGATGTATTGTATGCACTTGGAGCTGGAGGGTTAGGGTTGTCGTTGTTCTTGATTCATATTTACGTCACTGAGATTAAACGTACCCTTCAAGCGTTATGGGCTATTGGAGTTCTTGGTTCCATAGCAGCCTCTTTAAGGCTTGCACAACCTGTTGGTGAGAACTTGCCACAATACGTTGTTGATCACTCCATAGCTGTTTGGTTTATAGGGCCTCTCTTTGCTGCTTTGACGGGACTCGTCTTCAAGGAAGGTAAGGTGTTAACCATGATTGTTGAACGGTTGGGTTCAATCATATATTGCTACATATTCGACTTATTGGGTCAAGTTCACTTCATAGCTATGTTGTCAAAGGCGCCGCCTAGGCGTCAAAGTGGTCTTATTCGAACTTGGGCGCCACGCAAGAGGTAAGGAGATGCCACTTTAAAAGTGGCGTCCAGCGTCGCCTTTTTAGGCGCTCGAGCCAAGGCGCCAGTTTGTTGGCGCCAAAGTGGCATTTCATGCCAAAAAAGAAAAAAAACTATTGTTAAGCTAATTATCAGTTATGTCAAGAACATAAACCTATGTGAGAATTATTGTTCTACGTCATGCGGCTCGCTCGCCTCGCTGCGGCTTGAGATTTTACACCCGACGCCATGCGGCGCCTTACGCCCATGACAACATAGCTTCATAGTACCAGTACTAGAATGTTTTCAAGTGGTTCTTATTTCTCTTCATTATCATGTATTCATGTCATGGAAACAGGGCTTTGTTATGGAAGTTAGAAGCAGGCATTCTGACATTTATTATTCCGTCGGTACTTCTTGGGCACCTGGTAACTCCTTCCAGAACAAGCTATTGTTATACTTTGAACAATTGAATCTTCTGTTGTTATACAGTTCATAGTCGTATCATCCATAGTGTAGTTTGTACAAAACTTTGGAAAAATATTGTGCTAACCTTTCCGCAAAATACAGACAGGTTTAATGGATGACGGATTGAAACTCAGCCTACTGGGTATCTGGATGGTTCTATTCAGCATTTTTGCAGCAAGAAAGTTCACCCAACCCATCAAGGTATTTGATTTCAGTTGTGGCGTTGCTTGCATCTCGTTAAGTTTGTTTCATTGTTATTCCAATTCATATCTTTCATAACCAATCTTGTTTTCTTCTTGTTTTTCACTCAAGGATGATATTGGTGATAAATCTGTGTTCATATTTAACGCCCTCCCGGAGAATGAAAAGAAGGATTTGCTTGAGAAACTTGGACAAGCAGATTTGATGCAAGACATTGACTAGACAATAACTAGTAAGTATATATGTAGAACTGTAGGGCACTGGCACCGTTATCTTAAGCAGCGGTGCTGAAAAATTGTACCGAACTAGGTCCACTAGTCACATATATATATTGTTCTCTGGCATTCCTAAGCCAATGATGTATATTTTTGGTCTAAATAAAACCTCAGAATAGAAGACCCGTTGGAATGCATTTGTCTATCTTCGATACTTAAGATGGGTGCTTGCAGCTTTTGCCTTGTCAGAGATAAGAAAAAGTTAAGACTCCATCCTATGTTGTGCTGTCATGTAATATCTCCTTGATGTTTTATTGGTCGTTAGTCACATAAAAGATAAAACTCACTAAAGATTCCTTGGTTGCATATACCTGCAGTGCCAGTGAATTTAGTCACGGCTATGAAAAGGCAAATCTTCTGTTGTTTTTAATTTTTGGATCTTTGGTGGAAGGGATCACTACCTGATCTAACTGACTCTGTTTAGTAGTTAGTAGTTGATTTTCTTATCTTTGTCCTAGTAGGATCGAGATAGACATTCTACAATATCATCATTATTTGATCATTTATAATTTTCTTATCTTTGTCCTAGTTTTGCTGTTTTTATGAATTTATTGGATCTGTGATCCAAATTTATACACTTCTGCTACGTTACTGCGGCAAACAATGTCAGACACAGAACACACAAATTTCAAAAGTACATTTTAAAGCACATCGGCCTTTGCACGGGCACACGCCTCTGTGTAACCATGTCCATGCAACATTATCGGGCACACGCCTCTGTGTAACCATGTCCATGCAACATTATCGGAGGGATGGCAAAAAGGGGTGTCAGCTGCTGTGGTTTCCACTCCTGAAATGTTGAAGGATATGTTGGCAAAGGTGAAAATGAATCTTGACAATTTTAGGTGCTTGACGTTAGATGAAGCAGATCGATTGGTAGATTTGGGGTTTGAAGATGACATGAGTGTTTGATCACTTTAAAGCACAGAGGCAAACTCTTCTTTTTTTTCCGCCACCATGCACACAAAGATCCAGAACTTCCCTAAAAGTGTTCTTGCTAAATCAGTGACGGTTAATGTTAGTCTGGATGCCATACAAGAAGTAGCATATGTGAAGTTGGAGTCTAAAAATGTCTACCTTCTTGAGCCTTCAGAAGAACTTTCGTTAGAGCATGAACTCTGTCTTGTTGGCAAAAGTTGTTCTTCCCCTTGACTGTTAACAAGTCTTTTGGCGTAAACATATGAACCCCTGGTTGAGCTTCAGACGAGTCAGGCAAGTTATTGAAGAGACTATTTTGGCTCTGGTGGCTATGGTGTTTCCACCTTTCTTATACAGTTGGATCTCTTTTTTTTTGGGGTTGTATAATTTCGAAGTATTTTTATCTTGTGCAAAGTTGGTTGATTTTATGAATCCCTATTTCATCAAGGTATGCATGAACTATGAAGTATTGATTGGGGAATTATTTTGACTTCCTGTGTGAATGCCTACTTGTAATAGCTTATATTGTTAACATTCAATAGAATTGAATGTCTACATTATATTGAAGACGATTTGAATCAAAGTTTTGATTGAATAAAAGATGATAATTATTTACAGACTGGACATGAGTTTATATACTCGGACACGCTCATCACATGATATTCATGACTCTCTTACAGACTCACGTGTGTTGCACACACTGACCAATCTGTTTGTGCGCATGACACACGACTCCTCGTTACAGTACACTGTGCTATTATCAAAGATAAGGAATTGTAAGTTTGTGCGCATTTTATCACATAATGTTGCAGGGCTTATGATTTTAAAGATAAGGTTACAGCAACCATCTCAAATGAACATATATACCAGATGAGGCAAACGACATCTTGAGGCAGAGCACTTTAAGATGATGATGCAGCAGAATGCCACAAATCACTTGAAGTTTAACCACCAAACAGGTCAGATGGCTAAGGCTCCGAACGGAGTAGGAGGCAATTATGGCAATTAGCACAAGCACAACCACCAACCCAGCACAAGTTAGGCCATTAATGGCTAAGTCCAGCTTCATTGTATCTAAACATCCAGATGAATTGCCAGGTCCACTTTCTGATGTATGGGTGTTGCTAAGAGACCTTCCCGTAGTTAACCATAGTAGTAGCAGCACGGTAAGAGAGATGTTGATGGCTGGGCTATGTTGCACTGGTATAGGATGGTGGATGACCTTACTTATAACGCTTCAAATCTTCCAGCCTGAAACAAGAATCTAGTAACAGCTGGAGAGTCAAACATTGAATCCACTGGTCAGCCGGATTTTGCTTCTTGCAAACAATGATACTTATTAAGGAAATTAGTATAAGGGCTATGCTATTCTCTCAAGGAACTAAAATAGATAGACGCATCATACCTATGAGTTCTGAACAAAATCAGAGGTGTCAGACGTCGTAGAGGGTCACTTCATGACAGTTTACTGTGCTAGGAGTGGCCGTTACCACTGACAAACTCTCTTGCAAAAATAATATGACCAGAAAAGGCACCTTCCAAACACGGCTCTCAACAAGTTGTGGGCATAAAGGCGTTGTAAGTGGGAGAGTCGTCACTTTCCGACAGATCAGACAGCTGAACTCTGCCTCAATAACGACGTATTTGTTTTCTGTCCTGTACAACAGCCCTTGTTAGAAAAGCATATTTGGGAGAAAAAAAAAATGAAATTTAGGACTGCAAACCTTCGAAACGCTTCTTCTTACAGTCAAGTTCTGCGGTTGCTTTATGGCTCTTCTTGCCTGAATTTTCACCACTATTCCCTAGCACTCCAACCAGCTTTCTTTCTAACTCCTTTCTTATTCATATCTTCTCTCACTTTCTCTGCTTTTTCCCACATTCCCATGGAATTTAACATATTAGCCATCAAAATATAATATCCGTCGTTCTTGGGATCTAATTCTATAGCCCGCTTCGCTACCCGTTCGGCCATCTCAACATCGTTATGAGTTCTACAACAACCAAGAAGAGATCCCCATACACCCCCATCAGGAACAATGGGCATTGACAAAACTAAATTTTCAGCCTCGTGTAGATACCCTGCTCGGCCAAGAAGATCAACCATACAAGCATAGTGCTTCAAAGTTGGTTGAATTACGTAACGTTCCATCCTACTGAATATATCCTTTCCTGCTTCGACAAGACCTGCATGACTACATGCCAACAGGACTGCGAGGAAGCTCAGTCCATTAGGTCTAACACCCGAATCTTCCATCTGTTGGAACAGCTCCACTGCAGCATTTGCATCTCCATGAATTCCATACCCTGAGATCATCACATTCCATGAAATAACATCTCTTTTAGGCATGGAATCAAATATTTCTCTTGATAGCTGAAGTTCCCCGCATTTAACATACATATCAACTAGAGAAGTAACAAGAGATAAATCAAACTCGAAACCCATTTCTTTGATGTAACTATGAACTCTTTTGCCATGCTCTAATGCTGCTTGATGAGAGCAAGCTGACAGAACGGTCTTCAACGTCACTGAATTAGGTTTGATGTCAGCCGAAATCATCTGTTCGAAAAGCGATATAGCCTCATCTGAATGTCCACTATGAGTATAAGCAGTAATCAATGTGTTCCACGTGACGACGTCTTTCTGCACCCTATGGAACAGTCTATTAGCGGCTGTTAGATTTTTACATCTCCCATACATTCCCACAAGTGAATTCGCAACTGAAATGTTTGCATCCTTCCCATTTTTAATTGCATAGCAGTGAACTGAGCGTCCTACCAATGCCGATTCAGAACACGACAACAGCACTAAAACTAGGCTGTCCTTATTAGCTTCCACTCCTAATTGTTGCATTTCCCTGAAAAGCTCAAAGCACTTTGTTTGCAACCCTAACTTACTATACCCTGATATCATATGATTCCAAGACTCTACATCCCGTTCAAACAGTCTATCAAAGAGATTTTCCGCTATATTTAAACAGCCAAACTTGCTGTACATAGAAATGAGAGAATTAATAACCATTTTACTTAACTTAAAACCTCTCCTAATGATCATGCCATGAAAAGTCTTGCCTTCACGAACATTCTTAGAGTTACCAAGACCTGAAAGAATGCAACTAATAATGATTTCATCAGGATCAATTTCTGATTTCTGCATTTCCCAAAATAAATCTAAGCATTCACGTATGCGACCTTTTCTTGCATAAACACCAACAATTGTTGTCATTGAAATAAGATCTTTATCATCCAATTCAAGGAAAGCAATAGCGGCATCTTCAGTAGTTCCACACTTGGAATACATTGACAACAAGGACGACTTCACAAATTGAGAATACCCATTTCCTGTTTTAACCATATAACCATGTAAGCATCTACCACTGAACACATAACCCAAATTCCCACAAGCTTTCAGCCCACCATCGATAGTCCTGATGTTTGGCTTCTCACCATCTCCAACACCAACTTTATGCATTTCTCTAAAACAATCCAACCCTTTCTCAAATTCATCATTTTGAACATACCCATTTATAAGAGCAGTCCAAGAAACAACATCCCTCACAGTCATTTCATCAAACATGTTCTCCGCATCCCCCAACTCATTACACTTGCAATACATATAAACAAAAGAAGATCCAATTGCAACATAACCTCTTAAAAGCCCAAACTTCAAACCAAAACAATGAATAATTCGACCAAAATCAATATCTGAAAGCTCGGCAGAAGCCGTCACTATCATCGGTATTGTAAAAGGGTTAGGAAGGATTGATGAAAAATGCATTTTTGAAAAATGCTCAAGTGAGTTTACGTAATCTCCACTGGAGAAATGAGACTTGATAATTGAGTTCCATAAGAATGCGTCTTTATATCCATTGAAAGAATTGAAAACTTGACTTGATACATTTGGTTTGTTTAGGGATGAGTAAAGAGAGATTAGTTTTGATGTTATGAAAATGTTATTGCGATGACCACTTGTGATTATAAATGAATGATACTTAACAAGTGTTTTGATATCTAAATTAAAGCTTGATAAGAAGTGATCAATGAGATTGGTAAGGTGGTTGGTTTGTTGAGAAGGTGGTGGTGGTGGTGATGAATGGAAATACAGTGGTGGAATTGAGAATGAGAGCGTTTTGGGAAGGCGATTCATAGTTGTGAGACCCATACCCAGTGATAGACAACATTCTAAAGAAAAAGGAGCTTTGAAAAATAAAACGTATTTTAAGCGCGACATGAACAAGTCAGAGAACTTAATAACAACTGTTTTTCATAGATTATTATAACTTATATATTCCATATAACAAAATGCAACTAATTGGCAGAATCGAATTTAGCAAATTCACAAAACAATGCAAAAGGTTTTTCCAGAGGGATCATAGCCAAAAAAACAAAGGATGCAACACAAAAAGAGCTTGATGGTGAATTATTTATCAAAAGAAGAGCTTGATGGTGAATCATTTCTATCACATAGCAACTATTAAGCTCCTGGTTTTAACTCCGCCTTCATTTCCATTACTCACTGGCTCCTTTGACCTCATGCTCCTGGTTCTCACTCCGCTTTCTGTACAGACATGATCCATGGTTTTCCTTCTCTTGGATGCCCGCTTTGCGTTAGTCTCACTTGTAGGAGTCTGCAAGTTTTTCATTCCACGTGTACGAGTTCCTAATTTCACTTTATCATCTTTTGTATTGTCATTCACCTCGTCATGTTTATCACCCGTATCAGTAACTTTGTTTTGTTTCTGCTTTTTAACAACCGGAGTGTGAAAGGTTTCTGTTCCACTTTTAGCAGTTGCAGCTTTCACTACACCATCTTTTGCATTCTCATTCACCCCATCAGGTTTGTCACCAGAATCATGTACTTTGATTCGTTTCTTGCTTTGCTCAAGCTTGATGTCAACTGGACTTTCCTCAATTTCTTTTTCATCTTCTACTACTTCAGAATCTTCGCTTACGGTTTCAGCATCTTCTAGCACAACATCAGCCATCTCTTCTGAGGCATTCTCTTCACTTATCTCTGGATTCTCCTCCGTCTCATCAATATTCTCTTCTGGCTTAGATTGAAGAGATTCAATCACATCCATCAACTCTCTATTAACCTGACAATGTAAAGAAAGGTTCAGCAGACAAGTAAACATATTTGTATTCACAAAGTGTACATGAAAAAGTGTTTTGCAGGGCCCAGCACCAAAAATTGAGCTTGAAGTATGCAGATAGTGTCAAGATCTACCCTATGTCTTACAGAAACCGCAATTGAGATATGCATTATACCTGAGGGTTTTGAACAAAATCGGAGATGTCATTCGGACAAGAGGGACACTTCATGACAGTTTTTTGTGCTCGGAGAGTCCGTCTCCCCTGACAAGTTCTTTGCTTCACGAATTCCTGGCCAGAAAAGGCACCTTCCAAACACGGCTTGCAAAAATTGTGAGCACAAGGGGTTGTAAGCGGAAGAGTCATCACCTTACGACAAATCAAACAGCTGAACTCTGCATCATTAGCCAAAGAAACATATTGGACTGAAGTTTTTACACAATTATTTCGATTCGAATATCTGATGTTTCTCCTGTGCACCACCCTGAATCAGAAAGCATATGCTGGAACTTGAAAGAAAGACATAGGACTACGCACCTTTGAGGAGTTTCTCTCTTACAGTCAAGTTTTTTGCTTGCTTTATGGCTCTCCTTGCCCTCTTTCTATCCTCTGGATTTTCACTGTCCATAGGTTTTCTGCTTAATGGAGGACTTCTTTTCCACTTCCAGCAACCTTCTTCCTCCTGACAAACATGAAAACGAAGAAGTTCAACATAAGAGCTCAGAAAGTAAAAAGAACATAAAATACATAATAAAAGTGTCAAAACAACTGTCCTCTTGACTAATGTATTGTACCCAATGTCCTGAGTATGACGAATATCATTTATTATTTTCCTTTTGATCCACCAAAAATATTAATAGAAAGAAACAGGGTTAGTTAGAGTTCTATCTTGAAACAAGAGGAAGCCGAGCAGAATTTAGAACACCAAAATGCTAAAACACAGAAAAGCAACCAAACTCCCAATTATCTCCACACTACAGATAACGACTTGATATGCAGGTCCTGGTAAGAAATACCCATAAGAACTATTGGACTTGATGTAACAGAATGACAACAGGGCCTTCATCAATGAATATCCTATCCTATTGTTAATGAAAGTCAGTTACCATCTACAAGACAAAAAGAATAAAAGGAAGATAAGAATTTGCTCACATCATAATCCCAAGATGGTTGTTCCTTTCTTTCTGTGATGTCAGTTGCCTGCTTTAATTCTTTAATGACAGGTAAAGGTCTAGGGCGGTCACCATGTTCATCGCTGCAATAAAATTGTAGCAGACAAGTAAAAGGATGAACTTTTCGAGAGGAGGTTTTATTAGAAATATGGAATCACAGAACTGGTTAAAATGTGAAAGCTCATACCTTGTCCAAGGTGCAGGTTCGTTATCACATCGCACAAATAAGTATCTACAAACCTTAAAACCCTGAGACAGAAAACCTCATCAGAAGACCTTACAAACTAAGACACACAACTCAATTGACATGAGGATTTTGGAATGTTTAGTAACCAACAGAAGGTAACTAACAAACCTGGATTCCAGTTTTGCGCCAACACTTCTCTATCCTGTAAACTCCATCATACCGAACCCCAGTTTCAGGAGCATAGGAAGAACGCTTCTCTTTGTGGGATCTACAAGTCATAAAGAAAACAAAGGTTAAGCAAATGTAGCATAAACAACAGTTGCCTCTGCAAATTAATAAGACGTCAACATAACTATTTTGACAACTAGGAGCAATCCTGAATGGCAACTAATGATTTTTAATAAAAGGGAAAAAACACGCACTTGGGAACTTTCAAGTAGTTGAAGATGATTCACCCAACAAAAAATAACTATTAAAACAAAGAATATGTACCATTGCTTACCTCACCACTCGAACTGGATAACCTTTCTTGCAACTAAGTCGAAGTGCCTCGTTCATTTTCTCAAACTTCTGGTCGAAGGACTGGTCCTTATTTGTGCGTTTATTTCCACTTAGATCTCTACCCCCACTGTCGCCACGAACATCAACAAAGAAAGAAAGAATGCATCAAAATCACATGGCATAAAATCAGAACCTGGCCATTCAAATGTATAACAAAAAAAGAGGAAGAAGAAGAATCTATTTTCACTGGTAAGAAGAAACTTGAAAATTGCTTGCTCCGCTTACACCAAATCTTCATAAAGTCAGTACATGAACCGTCAAAACCAGGTAACAGTGTTCATATGAAAGACAAACAAGTTCTTATAGTGAAAAAATGATATTCAGAGGAGTCGACATGGATACTTGAGATTCATACCTAGGTAGAAACCTTAACCAATTGTGATAAACGAAAATACTGAACTACAACCTACCTAAGCCACTAGATTTTAAAAGGAAGTATATGAAGCAAACAAAATTTGTGGGCTGAGCTCAAATACTTGGCCAAGACAGCTAATAATGTCAACAGTCTAGATACTACAAGTGAGTTCAAATACAGAACCTTCCAGTGTAGAGGAACCACTCTCCGTGATCTTCATCATCTTTGTAGCCTCCTGAAAGTGCCACTGACTGAGCACCGTGCCCTGATTGTCCAGCGATCCCTGAAACATGAGGAAGGTGGGCACCCCATTGTCTACATTCCATTCTATCCTCCCAAGATTCCCCGACTAACACACCCTGCTTTCTATCTGGATCATTCTCAGCAAGTATAGGCCCAAAATGGTCTGGTGCAGTTGTAACAAATATCTTCCCGCTGCAGGCATTAGCCTTTCCAGTTTTCTTTGCTCGTTCAGTTGTGTATGCCTTGTCAGGTTTGTTCTGGTTGTGCACAAAATGCTGAACTTTCAATGGACCAACTACATTAGATGAGCGTGACATCCTCGCCATTCGAATGGCTATAACAACAGCAGAATTGATACGAGGTTCACTTGCCATCTTAGCAGGAATAGGATTACGACACTTTGCACAAGTGCGCTTTCCTTGACCAATCCATTTTTGAAAGCATTTTAAGCAAAAATTGTGTCCACATGGTGTCTGAAACAAATGTCCATATACACAGTCAAAATAATTCATTTCATCAGTCAAAATAATGAAAATAATTATTTCATCAGTCAAAATAATTCATTTCATCAGTCAAAATTCATTTCATCAGTCAAAATAATTCATTTCATCAGTCAAAATTCATTTCAAAATAATTCATTTCATCAGTCAAAATAATTCATTTCATCAGTCAAAACAAATGTCCATATACACAGTCAAAATTATTCATTTCATCAGTCAAAATAATTAATTCATGTCCATATACACAGTCAAAACAAATGTTCCTTGTGTTCAAATAATTCATTTCATCAGTCAAATCTAGTTCCCAATATACACATCAATGATAAAATCAATCATACAGAACTGTGTATCGCATCACTGCAACAAATGTCCATAACAAAGCACAATAAAAATCTCTAAACAGAATCACTACTACATCGAATTAAGACCAAATCGATAAGATCGAGAGGACTTACAGTGACAGGCCTCTCCGGTAACTGCATACAGAAGGAACAATTAAAGTCATCGAAAAGATCAAGAACATCATTATCCCCATCCTTTTTCTTATTGTTCTTATCGTCGCCATCGAGATCTGAACCAGATTTACCTCCTCTACTCAAAAGCTCTTGCCTTTTCTTCGCCTTTTCCTGATCAGTTAGCAATTGATTCGATTCGATCTCACGAATCGCAGCAATTAGGTTACCGCTTTCAACGGGTGGAGCCGCCGGGGATGACAATGGGAGATTGTGGTTGTCGGCATCGCAATCTGGGCATTCCCATTGAAGAGTAGAAGTCAGGGTTTGAGGTGGAGATGTTAAGCAGTTAACATGCCATGGTGTTATACAGGTTTTGCAAGTAAGGGTTTCTTCTTCACCTAAGGGTTTCTGTTTACATTTCATACAAATACCATCTCCGTCACAGGGGAGTTGGCTATTGTGCGCCATTCTGTAGGGAAGAGAGGGGTGAAGGATAAGCAGAGATGGAGATGAAAAGACTAAAGAGAGGTTCTTAAGAGAGAGTAAAGAGGGGTTTTGGGGAGAAGAAGAGGCGGGGGAATTTATTAAAATCAAACTTTTGAGATTTGGATTTGAAATTTTCCCTCTTCTTTTTTTCGGGAAGTACATGTTTTCTTTTTTGGATTTTGAGAAAAATTGAATGTGTTTTGAGGTTTTTACTGTAGAAATTTTGTTTTTGCCTTTCTGAGGATGTAAAAATGAACGGCTAAAATGAACATGGGATCAATAGACGTGGTTCCTCGTCAAATCCTGGTTCGGTAATAATCATCCAAGGAACGAACAGTTAAAAATCAAAAATAAAAATTTGACGGACCAAACTTTATTCAAAAGGTTCAGTTTCACTGAACCTTCCTAAATTGGGGCCTATGTCACTTAATTGGGGCCTATAGGTAGATGACAAAATAGGGTCATTAAGAAATATTTCATAGAAATCCGAAATCCATTATTTATGTTAATATCTAATATATCCTTGTTAAATTAGTGCTAATTCGGATTATTAAATTCTTTATATAAAAACGGAGTTTTTTCGAGCGACGTGGTTAATCGGAGCTTCTGGTTGATTCTGGCCCCACCATTCTAAATTTCAGCCAATAGAATTTCAATAGAATCTTTTGGGCCCGCGCAATATTTTTTGCCAATCACATATTAGAAAATAAATTTCTAAATTTACTAAATCTTATTTAATCTAAGAAACATATTAAAAAAAATATAAGGAATTTAAACATTACCAAAAAAAAAAAAAACCATCAAATAAGATAAAATGTTCATCATGATTTCATCGTAAAAATAAATCAATCATATGATTAAAAAAAATAAATCATATAAATAAATAAAATAAATCAATGTCCAATGTCCATTTACAGTTTTTGTAATAAAATTCCCCTAATTACATCTCCAAACTACGGTAAAAGAAAAATATTTGCATTTACCTAAAAAACAAAAGCATGAACCTGATTACAAAAAAAAAAATTAGATCGGCGATTAAAAGAAAATACCTGATTTGTGGCAGTTACGCGTGAATGGAGTGAATCATGTACAATAAAAATAATTCAAACTCATTAGGACTATGATTTCCAAAGAAAAAAAAACGTTATCAGCAACAACAAAAATAAAATGAATTCCTATACAAATAAAAAAATTACAAAACCATTCCAAAGAAGGAAAAAAAAAGAACGCGTAATTGTGGGATATGGAAACTAATCGGGGGATATGAATTACTTCCCCCAACCCATGATTTCGGCTAAGGGGTGACAATTGGTTATGAAAATACTAAAATACCCTTCCCACAAAATAAAAATCAAAAACTTAAAATCAAAAAACAAAATCATATCCCCCATTTCCATCTCCACTTCTTATTAATCTTATTTAGGGGTGGAGCTTTGAAACCCAAATATTCCCATTCCCTTTCAAATTCTAAACTCTCCCCACTCTATATCAAATTCTCTTCTCTTCACTTTGGAAACCAATTTTTTTTTTATTCAGAAGTGATGAAGATCATGATGAAAGTGATGATGACCATGCCGGAATTGATGAAGACCATGCCGGTACCATGTTCCTCCAAGATATGGTCTTCATCAATTCGGCATGGTCTTCATCACTTCAGCTTTGAATTTTTTTCCGTATTAATCGGTCCACTTTCTTAGGCATGGTAAGTTGATATGAAGACCATGCCGAAAAACAATACCGGCATGGTCTTCATATCAACTTACCATGCCTAAGAGGACCGATTAATACCGTAAAAAAATCAAAACGAAGTGATGAATACCATGCTAATTGATGAAGACCATATGTTGAACATGATACCCAAGATGCTCGAGAATTTCCTATCAATGTCGGTAGTCAAGTGAAAAAAAAATCAACATTCTACGATACTTTTCATCCTGTTCCTAGAGATAGAAATTTAAGCAAAATACTATGCTTAACATGTATCTTGAAGATGCTCGAAAACTAGATTACCATCTTTGGTACTGTTCAAAACCAGAAAAAAATCAACATTCTGAAGATCAAAACCAGAAAAAAATCGTAACGAGAGGGCTACGCCCCCCCGAACCCCCCGGATAGTAGCAAACAATTTATGAACATTTCCAACAATTGCCCGCATGGGTTTTTGGTTGAATACCATGCCTAAGCACCAAGCTTTTTCAAATTGCAACAATGGTGGATTCAAAGAAAAAATCAATTTTTCAACCTCTTATTAGCGGTAATTCTCTCATCACAATCATCTTCCATTTTCAAAAAAAAAATTCCACTCAATTGTGAGTTGTTATCATTAATCGAAGATTGAAGATATGATTGTTGTTGTAATTGAGCTAAAGATTCAAAGAAATTTCAAGTCTCTCTCATCACAATCATCTTCCATTTTCAAAAAAAAAAATTATACTCAAAATTTTTTTCCTCATTCTACTCTCAACTAACCCACACAAATTCAAATAAACATAAATACACAAATTATATCCCCCAAATCATTAATATTTTACTAATCAGGATTAATTACTAATTATGATTAGGGAGGGTTAAATTAGGAATTAATAATTTAATTATATAAGGGGTAACCCAGCTAGGATATTTGGATCCCTATTTTGTCATTTAGCTATATCCCCCAATTAGTTTCCATATCCCCCAATTACGCGTTCAAAAAAAAAAACGCACCAAAATAAAATTAATAAATAAATGAGAATATAATTTTGAGATATACCAAAATAAATGTGGAAAAAAAAAGAAATTGGAATATAATTTTGAGAGATACCAAAATAAATATGGAAATCAAAATAACAAGGAAGAAAATTTTGGAATATGATATCAACATGAATGTAAATATCAAAATACTATATTATTTCCAAAAAATGGGAATATAATTTTGAGATATACCAAAATAAATGTGGAAATAAAAATAACAAGGAAGAAAATATTGGAATATGATATCAAAATGAATGTGAATATCAAAATGTTATATATTATTTTCTCGAGAAGATTTTTTTTTCCGGGAATTTTTTTGGGTTTAGTAGCTCACTATATAAGGCCAAATTCCCAATATTTTTGCTGAGATAAAAGTCTTTATTTTTTTATTGCTTTGATTCCAAAAACAAGTTTATCTTTTGGATCACCAACTCCAGGCTACATCACGGTGAGAAATTTTGTTTTTTTCTACTATTCCCTTTGTTTTTTCTTGGGTTTTCTTGCGATAAAAGTCTTTATTGTTTCATTGATTTGATTCCAGAAACATGTTTATTTTTTGGATCGTGTACCCCAGGCTACATCACGGTGAGAAACTCATCACTTTTGATTTATTGTTTGTAATACCACGATGTTTTTTTCGATGTTCAATAATAAGTCGTAAATTGATCGTGTGTATCAAACGAGATTTGAAGATCCTTTTGATTTCATATATGAAACTAGTTATGGATATAGATCCAACGACTCCCGAGAAGGCAAGGGTGAACCGTATGAAGCATAAGGGCGTGATACTTGGGAGAAAAAACAAGAAAATATGTCGACTGCTCGAAAGTACGGATGCAGGTACATGCATATTTTAACGAATAGGATCACATGATAAGATCACGTTCCAAAACATTGTTTGATTTTATTTTATTGTTATTTTTAATGCCTACGGAAGTTCACAGTAGATAACGGTGCAGGACAACCAAGTTGTGAACCCAACAAGCTTGGGTGAATCGCCAGAGGCGTAAAAGTATAGTAATGGAAAGGAACTGCAAAATTTATTTCCGCTGATGATTATATACATAATTTATTTCTCTATTTAATTCTTTTTGATGGAGTTGCATCTGTTGATGGCTATGAGTGAGTTCACAACTAATCTGTGAAATTTATATTTGTTGTTTTGTACTTAAGGGGTGCTTAAGAGGAAAAGGGCATTAGAGGAAAGTGGTCTTGGATCCTAGAGTGGATCAATGGACATTGTTGAACATTCTACGGTGTTAGTTAATATTTACTTTGAGACTATACTGATTTTTTTTTTCTATTTTGTGGAGGTATTGTTAAATCAAATGTATATATTGAGCAAGAAATTGATTTATGATTTGACGTGATCTGCTATAAATGATAGTAGTGCCTGTATTGGTATTGGATATGATGTTCTTAAGCCAGTAATTCAAGTATTTTTCATAATCCGCGAGTTTTTTTCTCTCGCTCAAATTCTCCACTTTTACAGATCACCATTCTCTGGTTTTTTTTTCTGCGTATGTATCTTTAGATCTACCATTTCTGGCATTGAGTTTTCCATGTTCAAGGGACACCATCAATGTAAGTGTAAGTTTTCAATATGTTTTTTTGTTTTTGTTTTGTGTGTGTATCTCTACCATTTCTCGGCCATGAGTTTTCCATGTACAAGGGACACTCACAATGTAACAGATAAGTTTTTAATATGTATTTACCGATTTTGCGTCTTTGGACTCTTTATAAAAAGCATATTCGAGCAAAGGCACGATCATTTTTTCCAGGTTGCTTCTTTCTTCAACTATTTTGTTCTTCTTTGTTTTTATCTTCTTGGTGGTGTTTTGGTGACTGATTTACTACTTTTGTTTGGTCTGCAGGTATCCTAAAAAAATGTAATCGATTGACACTAAATGCTAAAATATTTCTCTAGGATAAGATTTTAACTTTTAAGTTTTTATTAAGTCTATTTTGTTGTTTCAATATCTCATGTGCTCGATATTCATCTTCTGTGTTAGGGATTAAAAATTTTTTGGTCGGTAAAATTATGCAGTGATGAGTGATAGGAATTAAATCATATTTAAAGAAGTGAAAAGTGCACTGGAGAAAGTAAATGACATATTTTGTGAAATATAAAAAGATTAATTAATATGAACAAAAATCAGAAGTTTGTTAGACGAAACGCCATGAATGGTAGCAATTGACCATGCCTTCACTTGATTCATCAAGAAGGACTTAAACAAAAAATTGTACTCCTCCCTGTCCATTTTTAAGAGTCCGCTTTGACTTTGTCAAGATATTAAGGAAATCCTATAAAATGTCATGACTATCCCTTGACTAGCCTATTTAATATTACGTTATTACCAAAATTAAAATTATTAGTGTTACAAATTCTAATTTGGATAGTATTATTGTTTTAGGAAATATTGTAAAGAAATAAAAACCAACTTATACTGCAAAATTTAAGAATTTTTTATTTCCTCCATTTGATTTTGATTTCCTGCACTAAAACTTTGGAGCCTTTGGAATTTTTATTTGAGAGGGAAAAAAATTGAAATTGTAGATTATTTCCTCTTTAGATATACTCTACCATGAATTTGAGATTTTGTCATAAATTTTTTTCTTTGCCATGTATATAGACATATTAACCCGTACCCATAATCAATTACTCCTTCTACCCATAAATGTTTTATTTAAAAAAAGAATGACAATTAATATAAAAAAATATTTAATGGATTTTTTCATTATATTATGGTGACGATATTTATGATTTTGAATTAAGTTTATATTAAAAATGATTTTATAATTACAAAAAAGAAAGGGTATATTTGATAGTTTAAGGGAAATCTATGTCTATAAACAGAGCGGACAGATAAAAATGGACAGACCAAAGTAGAAATTAAGACAGAGATAAAAATGGACGAGAGGGGAGTATCATATTTAGGTTTTGTTAAGTTATATCCAGTTTTGGTGGTGTGTCAGTGTTGTATTACCTTTAGTGTAGGCATTAGATTATAACATGAGTCATGACTATTTTGGTTACTGATTGTAGGTTATCTCAGTTTCACGTGATTTGCCAGTTGGAGTTAAAAGATGAATCGGTTCTTAAGCACCCGTAGGCCGTACCTTTTCTTTTTTGAAAGAATTTTAGTAAGTTACAAGGCGTGAGATGTACTAGAAAAAAATAAGCAAAAAAAAAAAAAAACTTAAGGAAGACGTAATTTTTTTTTCCGTATAATACGAAAAAAGAAGTTAAGTGGTCCTATATGAAACGGAAAACAACACTCAATATTATATTAATCAAATAAGATACAATACTGATCCTAAACTACTCAGGTGACACCAATTAATACTTTCATAAATTTCATCCGCGAGAATGAAAAGAAAAATGGTGCAATGGGAGTCCCATTAATGATTAATGTGATCCATGCGCATTAAGGTATATAGAAGTAAAGGAGTAGTTGTTATATGACCGAGAATTTTCTTATTCTGGAATGTAACCCCATAGATAGCGTATGTCAAGAGTGGCCTCTAGAAAACGGGTAGAAGGCCCCAACCTGCAGTGAGGCAAAGCAGTTAGTTATTACTCCATGTAATGAACAATGGACGATTTTCTACCGTTTCCTTAATACAATGTCGAAACAATGTCGAAGGAAGTCGGGCCAAAAGAACTTGCCCGTTTCTTGTGGTCTTTATTCGGTGACAGTAAGATTAGCGGGAGAACTTGCTAGCTAATGGTCTCGAATGATCAATTTTCTACATGTAAGATAAAATTTAGATAACTTAAGAGGTCTGTAAGATAACTTAGCCTAGAAATCATAAATAAGAATTATGCGCACAAATGTACCCTCCAGGAGGTACGGGAAGAAAAACAAAAGTTGTCTCGCTTGAAAACGCATATTATCCGACTACGAAGTTTTATCATTGGGTATTCTTATCACTAAAGTATTCTAGATAGCTTCTTATTAATTCAGAACATGAGACGTTTCAATATCTCCAATCAATACCATGGTGCTAAGGATGTCATAATTATGTTCAAGAATCGCTAATCCTTTAATTTAGCGGCACATTTACACGCACTTAATATATTTAAGATGTCCATCTTATACATCTAGGTACATACGCATACATACATACACTTGCTAAATTTGTACAGTATATAATCACTTCATTCCTTTTTTTTTCTCTCTCACAAATGAAACATGCGTTCCTTCATAGAGTGCATATACAGATGAGCATAGTTTAATGAGTCACATGAAAGCAGTACAAATATATAATTCATAATTCACGAGTTTAACATACTCTCATGGGAGGAATTTTTTTGTTGTTGTCTATAAAGGAATAAAAACATGATAAAGAGGACACTAAGAAACTAGCGGAAAAGAAATAAATGCAACAGATCTGAGAATGAACATTAGTGGTTTTTCTCTTCATTACATTTGTTTGCTTTGTTTTTTTTTATTTTAAAAAAGCACTTTATAAGCCTTTTTATCTAATTTTATTTTTTAGACAATTTTAAGTAGCTAAGTTTGAAAGTATTTTTCACTCGATAATGGATTTATGAAAATAATAAATTATTTATAAAAGTCATGCAATGGTTTGTTAAGAATGATTAATTGGGGGATAGAAAAACTAATTGGGGGATATGTGCCGGCATAGTTTTCAATGAAAAACTGCATGGTCGATGGACTACCGGCATTGAAAATCCATGCCGGTAGCTACAGTAAAATATCCACCAATTAGTTTTTCTATCCCCCAATTAATCATTCTTTGTTAACTTTAGTTTGTGATTCTTTGACATATTTCAAATTTTATCATGTTACGTGAATCAAAAATCCAAATAAATAAAATCAAATATTATTATATAAATTATACGTATGATAATATATAATAATTATTTAACCTTGATAACAATTATTTAATTTTGGGTGATTATAAACAAACCGAGAAATCAGACCACACAAAAACCGAATGTCAACTTTTGTCTCACAAACTTTTTGATGTGGTCCCGGTGGGCCCCGCGGAGGACAGCAGGGGTCCCATGTTTTGGGTTTTGGTGTGCCTAGCAGTTTCCGTGTGGTTTAATCACACGGTTCGTTTAGAATTTTTGTTTAATTTTATAGTGCACCTTTATTTGAGCGAAACAGACAACATAAAGAAACTCCAAAATCTATTTTGAACCAACATCACAGGCGGAGCAAATATAACTATTTGAATACTGATATATTCAGAGATAGGCGAATGTACTTCACAATTTCCCCATTAACATGCCATCAAAATTCACATTTGAATATTACAGTAATTGCCCTTAATTCTTCTGAAAGTGGATACACAAAGACCATTTTACCGAAACCGGTAGTTGACAACGTATGTCTTATAGATCGATTTATTAGCGACGAAGCACAATTTCATTTTAGAATTTATACTTAAAACCTTTATTTATTAGGAATACTTGTGTTTAGTTTACCGATAATAATTTTATTTTGTCTTTTGAGGTGGGATTTTGAGAGTTCAAAATTTAATTATTTACCTCTGAGCCTTGAACGAGCAACCAAATCCTTGAAATTATGGGAGCAACAGAAACATACTTTCTTTTATTTTTGGAAATGTTTTACTTTCATATTGTTTAGGAATGAAATTTTCCAGTTTATAATATCAAGAAATTTTTT
Organism: Papaver armeniacum; assembly: GCA_023531295.1. Classification (NCBI taxonomy): domain Eukaryota; kingdom Viridiplantae; phylum Streptophyta; class Magnoliopsida; order Ranunculales; family Papaveraceae; genus Papaver; species Papaver armeniacum. The sequence continues at coordinate 89,876 of JAJJWW010018703.1, read as the reverse complement.
TATGAAATTTCTGGATTGTGAATTTTGGCTATGGGGCTTATTCATTATGAATCAATACCCAAGGGGAAGGTGGAGGTTCAATACGCCTATGTCCATTATGAATGTAAAGGGCTTATTCTATCGAAAGTTCACCACGCCTATGTCCATTATGAATAAGTCCATTTCCGAAAATCTGAGTCCGTGGGCACAAAGCTAAGTCTGTTTCCGAAAATGGATTTAGATTAAAAACTATATATACCTCTAATAAACTAATAGACTGGAACCCTAATTTCATATTACAAAGCTAATAGAATAGCTTCTCCGCAGTTTTTTACCTTTTTTTCTTATAGTCGTGGGTAACACCTAAATTAATACTTTATTTTGATACTTGATATGCGAAAGAAGCATAAAATATGGTGAAGAACAAGAAAATGCGAGCATAAACACGGTCGATGTAGCTTCTTTTACGTATGCTACGGATTTTTTGAACACTTTGGAGTTCGACAATGTCTCACAACATCTTATTAGACTCCAAACATGCATGATAATCGGGAATGAGAATGGTATGGTTTTATTCAACCAACCAAAACAAGTTTAATAATCGGGAATACAGCTAAGGATCCGTCAAAACCATAGACGACAATGAATGTTTGCTATTTTCGATCAATTCTTTGTTGGTTGATGAATCAAAAATAATAAAATTTTATTACTATCAATATTTTTGGCCCTTTTTTGTTCATTTTTTTATTTTCTTGCACACTTTTTGGGATTACTTTGGTTTTGTGATATAATCTCTATATAAAAAGAGCATTCAATATTCCACAAGCAATAAACAGACCCGTGCATCGCACGGGTGACAATCTAGTAATATTTAATCAAGCTAATCCTGAAATTAACTTTCATTAATGCATAATCAACAGTTGTCAAAATTTTAAATTTTCTTTCAAAAGACTCGATCCAGAATCGGTTTATGTTAGTTAATTTGTAAACCGATTATGGGTTGAGTATTTTCAAGTGACGAAGTAAAACCAGAATCGGAGTTTTAACAATACCCAAATAAACCGATTCCCAAAATCGGTGTTTATATATATCTATATAATCCGATTATGCCTTGCTTTCAGAAACAAAATATTCATTACATAGTTTAGGAAATTAGCGGAATACATATAGGTTCAATATGGGAATTCTAGAATTTGACACATCAAATGCTCGTCAATGAACCTCCGAGCACGTCGGTACAACGTCGTGTATTCTTTGTGGTGAATGAACTTTCTTTCCCCATTACGAATTCTCCATAGCCCGTTGAAACGTTCCATCTGAAATTCAATGAATTCTTATATGTTAGTATGTGAACTAGTGTAGTTGACATAGGTATAAAAATGATCGCATTACTCACTTTTTCCCTAAGAGGAGCTCGTGGATGATAGTGGTACACCATATTTCTAACTATTACGTACTCTCCCATTGCCCCTTTAATGTATTGGAATCGAAATGCCAAGTTTCTCCATTTGCGGTTGTTGGGATTCGCGTACGCCCGTAAAAGAACTCTTTAACTCTCTTCCAAAACATTGAATAGATTTAATTCGGAAGTTCACGGAAAGTATTAGCAAAGGATTTAACGAGACACAAATCTTCAAACGGTTCTCATTCCATTTTCTAGGCTAAGTGTGTGATATGGGAGTGGCTGAAAGAGGTTGTCCTTATATAGATAAGGACTCAACGGCTATTTTTTCAAATTCAAATCAAACAATCGGATTTTAGGTATGTCCACATAAACCGATTGTGTCCTTATAAAATCATATAAATTGTGCCTCTCAACAATCGGGCTTTTTAATGCACATGTAAACCGATTGTCAAAGTTCTCAACTTTTCTTCATGAAAATCGGATTACATATTCATGAATGTATAAACCGATTCCAAAAGTTACAGAACTTTTCTTCATGAAAATCGGATTACATATTCATGCATGTAACCAATTCTAAAAGTTACAGAACTTTTCTTCTTAGCAATCGGATTACATTTATGTACATACAAACCGATTTTATAAAGGTACATGTAAACCGATTCTGAAACTGAACCTCTGGGAAATTGTCAGAATCGGTTTACATATAGTTATATGTCAACCGATTTCGGCGAAAATGCTTGGGAATCCTCCATTTTTTCCACACACACTAAGTCATTCATAAACTGAAACCAGATTAATTCTTAAATAAACTAGGAGTATCACCAAACATAATTCGACAATAAGTTTAAGACAAGACATAAGTTTTGACTCCATAATTATCCATAGTTAAAGACATAAAAAAAGAATATAACCATTCATTCATAAAATCCCCACCACGACCACGTCCACCGCGTCCTCGTTTACTAGGTTGGGCGCTGCTCGATGCACCTTCAGACATCTTTTTGGTTGGGGCTCTCTTTCTCTTCTTCTTTGGCTCATCCTCCTCCTCCTCATCATCATCATCATCCTCTTCCTGCTCCCCAAACTTTGCACCAGCTTCTACATCTTCAAGACCGTTCAATTCATCAATTAGATTTTCATTGGCCTTCACATTTTTCCCTTCCCTGATTTGTAGCTTTGCATGGGTTATCAAGTTTCTGACTCGTCTTCTCTGTTTCAATTTCAAATAACAAACATTCAATATATAATACTAAAACCATTAACAAAATCGTAATTGAGTAACAATACGCACCAAGTAATCGAGAGCCGTATCTTTGTCCTCTATTTTGGGCCTCTCATCTACTCGTAGTATCACTCGGTATGCGAAACTTTGAGGTACCACGGTATGTAACCCGGAATTGCCTTGTCATCTGCTCGAGATGGACCATCCAAAGGATATATGTGAAACGCTCTGTCGTCCCAATAATCACATGATGGTAAAGGCTTGTGAACAATGACAATATCATTATCATATGATTTGGTTTTGTCTCATGGATGTTGAACATCTTGTGCGCCTTTGGGATTTTTTTTGTACGTAACCGCATTGTCTTGCGACTCTCGTCGGGTTGTACATTACATATCCTCTTGGGTGAAACAAAGGCCCACAATAGTCACTTTGCTCTCTGCATCCAACCTTCTTTCCTTTTCCTTTAGCCAAATCCTGCTTGTAAGGATCGAAGACAACATCCTTCGTCGTCAAGTTGTCTAACTGGCGTCTCAAATTCATAAAATCCTTTTTTTTGTTTCTTCGGCTTACTTCTGTAGTTGTACTTTTCTCCATAATGCTCTCCGTCCCATTCCTTGTTCTCAAAAGCCCTTTTAGCAAATATTGGGAAGTGCAAATATATCCACGCCTGCAGAAAAGCCATATTCCCTCCGAGTTGGTTCCTTCTAGCCCTAGAAGCCTTTCTCAACTCCTTCAACGAGTGTGCAAGGATGGAAATGCCCCAAGAGTATTCGTGCATCTTGTCAAATGGTTGCAACAGCTGGATAAAGTTGGCGTTCACATGGGCACCGGAAACGTCGGGGAAGATAATAGCTCCCAGGACATAGAGGACATACGCATTGGCCGTGGCGATGATACGTTGCGGCGTCACTTCCTTGTTCTGAGCATGAAGCTTCTTTGTTCCCATGAAGTTGTCCCTCAGCTTCGAGAGATGGAATATCCTCTGCTTTGACTTGCCTACTAGCATCTCCTTCTTGGTCTTCTCCTCATCCCATTGCAACACTTCCTTCGTCCACACATAAATCTTGTCCCAATCAAGCTCTTGCATGTACCCTTTGTGCTTCACGGCTTTACCTTCTATGCTTAGCCCGATAATGAACTTCGCATCATTTGGAGTTATCGTCATTTCTCCAAACAGAAGATGTAAAGTATCCGTTTCCCCGTAGTATCTCTCGGCAAAGGCGGAACAAAGAGGTCTGTCGTAACCAAGGTGGTCCAAATTGTCGACCGCAGGTACCAACCCCGTAGAATTCACTAGATCGACTACTTCCTGAACTTCTCCTTCGGTGGATTCTGCAGCTATAAGTGGCCATTTCCTCATCATACTCACTGACGTTCCTGGCTTCATAAGACTAATGACATCCTTGTGATCCTATAAAACAAAACAACCACGATGGACAATCAAAACACTACACGGATAATAATGTTTACATCACATAGCATAAGGTTTAGGTACTTACTATGGTATTGTAAATGACGGAGGCCCAACTGCCTTTGTAACCCCATAATACCTTTCCTCCATCACCGGGTATCCCTAAAGGTGGATCATCAGGGCCGCAAGCAAACATCTTCAGCGGGTCGGGCATGTGGTCACCTTTCTTCTTCTTTGGTCCATCTTTCTTCTTACCTTTTTGCTGAGCGTCTCTTCCTTGGTCTTGTTGTTGAACTTCTTGTTCTTGCACTTGTTCTTGAACGACTTCTCTTATCTCTTCATCATCTTGCTCCTCACTTTTTTCTTCATCACTTTCATCCTCACCTTCTTCTTCATCACTTTCACTCTCATCACTTTCTTCATCACCACCTACCTTGCCACCACCTTCCTCATCACTTTCTTCTTCAACACCTTTCTTACCACGACTTTCTTCTTCAACACTTTTCTTGCCACGACTATCTTCATCACTTTCACTCTCACCACCTTCTTGTTCAGTCGGTGTATCAGAACCATATTCTTCATGTGTTGGTTGCTCCGCTGGAGGTGGTGGGTCATTGATGTTGATCCCTTTGGCTTTACTCCCCGTGCCCCTTCTGTGGGAAGCATTCAAATTTTGACCGCCTTTTAGACAAGGTTCCAAAGGCTTAGGAGTAGCATGGTCATGTTTCTTCTTATATTTCTTTTCGGATTGATTTTTTTGCCTGTAGAATACGAATTTAGGCGACAAAAAACAATGGAATATAATGCATTTTTAAAGTCAAGGTACATAATCGGTTTACTCGAAATACATATAAAACCCGAAACCTAACATAAGAAAATTCACAATCGGATTTTGTTAAGTGCTAATGTAAACCGATTCTAAAAATAGGGTTACTCGATATACATATAAAGTCCGATTATAAACTACACAATCGGTTTTTGTGAAGACATATGTAATCCGATTCCAACAAAATAAAGATCCAGGAATATTGGCTATAATAATCGGGCTATTTATACATTAACGTTCACTGTTTCCATTTCACATGCAGCACAATCGGTTTATAAGTTTTAGAACAATCCGTTTCTAACAACCATCGGGTTACTTCGTCATTAACGTAACCCGATTCTGTGAACACATAAATTTTTTGATTTCAAAATTTACGATTTCTAACCTAATGCATGTTACTAAAACCTACTTTAGAGGATTGGGTTGATAGAAAAGTACCCGATTCGACCCATTTCTTCCTCTTGTGTGATACGAGAGGCTTCGGATTGTTCTTGCACTTCCTTTGTTCTATTTCGAATCGCTTCAACAAGTCCGGGTTTGTCAGCACTGGAATGATTACTGTTAGTAGCATACTTAGTTCTTGGTTTCGACATTTTATAGAAGAAAGAAACGATTAATCGTTTTTGAATCGTTGATCATCGACGATTTTTAGTTTCAAAAAAATAAAAAAAGAGGGAGTAGAGGAGATGAAGAATCGGTTTTTAGGTTAGAAATGAAAACCGATTTTTGTTAGTTATGTTTATTAAGGATTGATGAGGGTACTTTAGTAATAGTAATATTTTTTTAGGGTAATTTTGGTAGTTTACATACATATTAGACACCCCTTATCATTGTGTTTTAGGTAGATGAAGTAATCTATAGGCCCCAATTTAGGTAGGTTCACTAAAGCAGTGATATAGAAACCCGAGGAAATTATGTGGATGCATAAGTTACATCATCCAGTTATAAATATCATATATCCAAAAAAAGAATGTTTGTGTGCATAATCCACTTTTTATTTTTATTTTGAAGGAAAAAGCCAATGTCAAATAAATTCATTGATACACGTTCCCTCTTTTCCCATTGGAGGATAATTCGTCAGAAACCGGTTTATAGTTTTGGTGATTTCTAATTAATAAAAAGTATTTATAAAATTAGAATATTTAGTTTCTCTCTTATTCTGTTCTTTCTCACTCTGAAAATTATAATCATAGCTCATCATCATCGTCGAGTTCATCCTGATGATGATCGCTGGAATTATAATTTTTGTTCACGAAAATTTCAAATTAGGAGGATAAGTATTAGGGTTTGGTTTTGGGTTTTCTTTGATATACATGAAGAAGGAGTAATTGAGATTTTGGGTATGGAGGCTAAATCAATTGGATGATTTTTCAGTTGGGGTATGGATGATTGTTCAATATATGAACAAGTGTATTTGGTTTCGTCTCATCAGTAGTTATTTTCTTTTGTCCCAAATTTCAATCAAATGTATTCCCTTTGCATACTGCAATATTAATGAAGTTGCAGAAAATAAAAGAAGTAGAATGGAAGAAAGAAAAGAATTTCCACCATTAAAAAATCTCATCTTCAATCAATTATTGATAGTTGGAAAAGGATGGTTGGTTATATATTGTCATAATTGAGTTCTTATAGGTATCGATCTTTCGGGGTTAATTTTTTTTTTTTTTTATGTTCTTCTGATCAAGGTGTTGAAAACAATTTTGATGATTATTAGCATTGGAAATTGATACTTTCAGATTCAATTTCACTATTTAATCCTATTTTGTGATTGGATTAAAATCTACCCTATTTTTTTGTGTCGCAAAATTTGCAAGTTCATCATGTGTTGACACTAACTGGGTTCATGATCTTAGAAAAACAGAATGACCAAGCTTATTTGCAAATCATCTTTCCAAACAAAAAGAAAATGGAGAACAAAACACGATGGAGACGACATAAGAGAGAGAAAATACTAAAAGTGGTTTCAGATCAAAAAACTGCACCAATAGGAAGAGAGGGAACGTGCACCCCGATTTTGGAGGGGTGCACAAATTTACACATGTTCAATTACATCAGAAACAAATGGAAAGAAACAACCAGTACTAATATTACAGATTTCAAAACTTAAAAAGAAAACTCGAAATTGTATTATTCTTCGTTTCATCATTGAAATTGATATCTTTCTAATGGTTATGATTTTAAACCATTTTGATTCCTCATCTTTAGAATCTTGATCTTCAAATTCTTGATCATCAACATCATATATATTACATGCTTTTATAGTAGAGAAGTAATAATCCCAAGTTGACATCATCACGATCAATATTGGTATTAATTTCCAAAGTAGATCGTCGTCTTTCATAACGTACTTGATAAGGCTGCAGCGGCACCACCGAAAAACGTCATTATGACTATCATATAAGAAATCTGGATGGCGTTGAGACACCATCAAATCTATAAAAACATAGTGAAAATCCCTAAAATTATTGAAACAACGATTTTTATTAGATGTTTACATAAATGAAGAGAAATAACCTTGATTTGCCCGAAAGATTCGAAAAATCAAATCAAATCCGGGAAAATCAAGGAGATTCAACGATGAAACTGGTAGTTTTTTTCTTTTCTTTTATTGGAGTCAAGGGAGAAAATTAAGAGAGAGAAATGAAAAATTTTCCCCTGATAATTGATATACTTGTGCATAGTCCAATTGAATAACAATTGCTTGACTTGCACAATAATATGCTTAGTTAGGAGCGGATCCAAGGGTTGAGTAATCCTAGCACCACCAACCCCCACCCCCCTAAAATCACCAAAACCATTAAAAAAATTATTTTTATCATCTACTTCACATTTAGTCCACTAGTGTACACATGAACACCACACACCAAATTGATAAAACCTGCCTTATATAGATAATCTAAAGTGGGAGCACCACTATAACATAAAGCCCAAACAAAAAACGAGACTTTTAGTGGACCTTAGGTCTCAAGGTACATTTTATTTTGTGAACGAATTAAAACCTTATGTTTCTAAAGAAGAATATGCAGATGCGACTATCTCTGTTTCATACCTCCAATGTCTATCATCTTTAGCAGCAGGGAACGAAGAATCACTTGATATATTTTTATTTAATTCAAAGCCCTAAAAAATTGTAAGTTCCAGGCTCCTTGTTCTGACACCATATTATGCACAATGAGCTTTTTACCTTTGGAATTCTGAACAATGTAGGAAATTTCTACCCGAGACTGTTCACCAAACCTAATTATTGTCTAAAAAAAAAAATACCAGCACCATCCTTATAAATATAATCAAAGAAGTACCAGATTTAGCGAATTTTCTCTTGCTTTCAAAATACCCATATATATATAGACTCCGAGCAATAATTTTGTTCCACTGAATATGAAATAACATTAACTAAAGTTCTCTTTTAATTATGTGTTGTTGTATCGATGAAGATCTAGCAAGTGTGTGGCAAATAAAGATTATTGTTAGGGTGTGAATTCGCTAGTAAAAGTTATCTTGATTTCAATGTTTTTTTTTTCTTCGATGAAATATCAAATATTCCAATTCAATATGATTCCGTGAGATGTACTATTTTTGAAGTAAATAATTGTAGCAAATTGAAAGGTATTTTTTGCAGTAATGAGGATTTGGTATTTCATACATTAACCAATCAAAGAGATATTTTTTATCTGGTAAAAAATGTGTTTGAAATGTTTTTGCATGATAACATAAAAAAATATCACAACTAAAATGTGAGAGTTTTAGGAAGCGCGGTGTTGAATTTTGGAAAATGATTTTATTATACATCGTGTACTTTTGTTGGTCTCAAATAATATTTCATTATAATATGAAAATCAAAGTTGAGGATAAATTTTCAATTAAATCTTGTAAACCTCTGCACTTAACATATTGAGAATAACAAAAATTATACGAATATTTATTTTATCAATAAACTCATACACAATTGCCTTTCTAGGAGAGGGCAAAGAGAGGTCTGGATGGATTTTTTGGAAAGACAAAGAATGGTTAGAACCTTGTAGTCCAACAAGAGAAGATCTCCACCATCTGGTTGCATAGGTAGAGGACGTTTTTACTCATCCGTCCTCCTTTGTTTTTAAAACGTGTTGCGTTTTTCCAACATCAAACAAGTGGTCAAGATATTATTGGGTAGGATAAAAAAAACGAACCCACGATTGGGGGATATGGAAACTAATTGGGGGATAGAGGAAAAGGACAAAAACTGGATCCAAATATCAAAACAGGGTCACCCCTTATCTAAGTATTTTACTTAATTCCTAATCTACCCTTCACTAATCAGGTTTAGTGTTTAATTATAATTAGGAAAATCATGAGATTATTTGATAAAAGATTAGTGTGTGTTTTTATTTGTATTTGGGTGAGTGAGGTGAGAGTAGAAGGAGGGAAAAAATATTTGGGAGCGAACTTTTTTGGTGAAAATGTGGGATGAGAGAGAATTGCTGTCGTTGAATCTTTAGCTCAACTACAACAAGGATCATATCTTGAATCTTCAACTAATAACAACAACTCACAATTGCAACTCTTTGTTGAGCCAACACCCTTGGATGATGATTTTTACGAGCATGGAGAGTTTTTTGAAGAACCTACACAAGAAAGTAAACTTGCACAACATACAAGCATCCCCAATACACAGGTAAAGCTGCTAGGAGGTTGAAAATTCTATTTTTTTTTTCTTTAAAACCGCCATTTTTTCAGCTGAAAAAACCTCGGTGTCGGCATGGTATTGGTATGAATAGAATGCCAGTAGTCCCCATACCGGCATGGTATTCATACTACGGCCATGCCGGCAGCCCGATATCCCCTATTTTGAATATCAATCCGGCATAGTATTCAACCAAAAAACCATGCCGGTACAAAAGTTACTTTTTACCTACCAAGGAATATCCTACATAATATTTAACCGACATGGTTTTATTCAAAGGTTACCATGCCGGCACTGCATGAATCAAATGATGTCATTGCTTTGTATGTAGAGGTATTGGGAGAGTTAGAAAGAGTATATATTGATGTGAGATTTGGAGAGTATATGGAACCAGGTGTGTAATGTTTGTATGGAGAACTAGTGTATTTATAGGATGGTTCCCAAATCTGGCCGTTATTGTACTCAAGCAATGCAGTTGTACTTGCAAAAATTTGAATTTTGAACCAGCCGGCACTGTAATAAGGATAACCTAGCTGCCGGCACTTACTGCTGGCATTGTGTCATCTACAAGGCCTATGCAGGAATATGGTTTATTGTATACAAAAACAAAGAAATTTAGACACTCTATTCCAGCATAGAGTTACATACTATAATCTACGCCGGCATAGATACGCCATTGAAATATGTTTACATACTAAGCCGGAACTATAATTTATTTCGAACATAATCCTTGTCGACGGAAGAACGAATGCACTTAGCATGTGCATCAAGCCTTTGAACCACTAGGAGACCCTAGTGGACGAGTATAGTCTCGTGAGGGTTTACATAGAGATCTACCCACAAAACCACCCTAAAATCCTAACAAAAATACAGTAAACCTATCAATCTTCTTAAGAAGAATTCGTCTCCGATTCACCCATCTGGTGGTACTCCGTGACTTTGGTTACGATGTGGTTCACGTTTACATCAAACATGAATGCTTCCCCCTTTTCATGTAAGTAACGCGCTTTTACAGCTTCATGCTACAAAAATACCACACAAACTTAGTTTGTTACATTAAAATTGAAAAAAGTGGATTGTGTCGAGTTAATCATAAAGATACTTACGAGTTGTTGAGGGGACAATGTATTGTGGGTAGCGTGCGCGATCCGGTGTTTGATTTTTAAATACTCAACCACCGCATCTAGGATGATGTCGTGTCGTTGCTCGATTTGTTGAGCAGTTCTTCTCTTCGGGTTACCATAATCGTGAGTAAATTTGTTAAAAATCTTCAACCAAATGGAATCCCGCGAACTGTTATCTATAGTTGAAGGACGAGTTTCGGAGTACCATGCTTTGGTGATTGCTAAATCTTCCTCGGAGTCAAACGATGCCATTTGTTGTATGTGGGAGTAGGTTCTATACTAAGCTATCTATAGATGAATCTTCTATGGTTTAGGGTTTCATAAGTTTAGAGCTCAAGGATATAGTAAAGAACACACGAGTTTTGAGCAATTGGGTCCAAGTATTAGCTCTCTTTATATAGAGAAAAACCTCAATGGATAGTTTTTTGTTGAAATCACAGGTGCCGGCATTGAAGTTACCTTTAAACGTCCATGCCGATAACTAATTTTATTATACAGAGATTGGGTGAAATCTGCAGATAGTATCGGCGTCGTTTTAACAACAGCGTACAACGCCGGCACAGACTGCCGGAATTGATTGTGTTTCTTCGACAATGCCGGTACCTATGAATTTCAACAAAAAAAAAATGGCTAGTTTTTTGAAAAACAAGACCGTTGGAGAATCAATCTATATAAAAACCCCTCATTCCTTAGTAAAAACGTACACAAAGCACCCTACAAGTATCAAAATTCCTTCTCTCAAGAAAGCAAGCCTCCAAAAATAGATCAAGCAAGCACGGTTCAAGCTTCACAAGCGATGGGAGATTCATCAACAAGCTCTATTTGCAGACCACCATAAAGCTCTACCTGCAAAGTAAGTAGATTCAACATTACTAACGATGGCTTGGACAATTAAAATGTTCTCTAATATGACGTATCACTAATATAATCTTCTCTTATAGAGTCATCATTGCAGCTGTAAAATTTGCAAGTCACCTTCTCATCTAGCCATGGACTGTCCATTTATTTATTCGAAGTGTAGAAAATGTGATGGGACACGCCGGTTTTGGATTGCAAAAACTGATGATGATGAAAATGGAAGAATGTTTCTAAGGTGTTTGAATCACCCAAAGTGCGAAGAGTTTCAATGGTTTGATAAAGCTGTTGATGGGTGTGATGGGTGTTATATGAAGGGAAAGGAATATGTTGAAAGAGAAGATGAACCAATGAAGATGGTCCTTGACACCGAGATTCCATATGATGTCTTCGAAGATATTTGCGAAAGGCTCAAAGGTTCCGCAATTGTTGAAAAGGGATGGAAATAGATTATGAGATCATCTTTAACCAAAATTACTCCATTCCATGTTTTTTAGTATGTTTTAATTTAAAGTTTCGTATTTTTTAGTATGTTTTAATTTAAAGTTTCAAATTTAATGTAATAGATTATCTAGTATGTTTTAATGTAATAGAGCATTCGTAACGGATCTATAATCAATCCCGGCATTGTAGTTTTAATAGATTATCTAGTATGTTTCTGGAGGGTTTGCAGAGTGCCGTCATGGAAATATATCTTATTTACCATGCTGGTTTTCTGTAAAACCATTCATGTTTTAAAAAATCATATTTCCGGCATGGAAGTTAAATATTGTCATGCCGGCACAATTCATATTGTATACAGGAACTTGGACCCTGTCATCACTACTTTCCGGCATGGTTTTAGAAAAATATTTCAATGTCGGTAGAAGTACCTACATGGAAATTTAATCACAAATGTACGCCGGCACCATGGCCGGCTCTGTTCGACCTAAACACGTCTGTGCTGGCGCATTGGTGCAAATAAAACTTACCAAAAAATCTAAACATGATCAACATAAACCAAACAACTAAATTGTGCTTAAATGTTCTTAATCCATGTATAATAGACCAAAAGTAAACCAAACAACTAAAGAGTTAATCCAAAAACAAGTTCGAAATTGTTTAAAACATAACAACCACAATCGAAATAAAGAAACACAACTAAAGAGTTAATCACTTGTTCTTTTGCTTTTTGTGGACCGCCACCTTCCTTGTTTCCCCGAACAAATATTTTGCACTTGGGTCTTCAATTTTATCGAGCATTTCCTCGACTTCCTTCATTTGTTCAAGGGATAACACCTCTCCTTTCTCGTACTTGCACCCAAACATCTTCTTCATCTTGGCAAGCCGACACCGCTAGTTTCATACATCCAATACATAATTAGTATATGTATGCTAATATAAGATTATGTGTACATTAAACGACTAAGAAATTAACAATACTTACTAGCAATCCAAGAGTTTTATTAAGTTTAGTCATTGTAGGTGGCGCCTCTGTAGGAGTTGGAAGGGTAGGGTTTTTCTGGGGTGGAACTTGGACGTCGTCCGGGTGCACGACTAAAGGATGTGACCATTCCAGGTAATTATGAAGGTAGGCGGGATCGGCTTCATCACCGTTGTTCACAAGATCCCAATTACTGATATCTACCAAACGACTTGGTTCCCTGTCCCTCCAATGTGTTGGTTCTGGAACTGGATCATACACTACCCTCATCTTTGAGGGACTTGTAATGCCCTCACCCAATTCAAGAGTGTACCTTATAATAGAGGCTGTCATGAAACAAGGTAATTGCTTATATCCAAGTTGTTGCATCACACGTCGAGGATCAGCCATAACGTATCCCTTTGGGTGGAACAATGGTCCATTATAGAATGCAACGTTATTAAACCTCAGAACTTGGTGGTTTTCTCTAATCTCCTTGTAAGGGTAGAACACAACGTCTTTGGTAGTCATCGCGTCCAGAGCCAATCTCATTTCTATCAGTCGACGATTGTTACCGGGCTTCAGAATATTGTTGAACTTGTATCTCTTAGCTCTAAGTGCCTCGGGTTCGGGAAGGTCTATGATCTTCAAGAAGGGGTAGTCCTTGAACAAGGTTGGGAAGTGTTCATAAGACCACACATATACCAATGTGGAATAATACATATAAGAAGCAGGAAATTTTGTTTCTAAGTTCATAATAAGAGTATATGTGAACAATATACATAAGAACATAAGTTTAAAAACAAATTTACCTGGAGAAGAGTGAAATTCCCAACAAATTGGTTTGTAACATCCCTAGAGGCCCTTCTCATCTCCGCCATCAAATGTGCCATTACCATGGTGCCCCAAGAATAGTTATAAACATCTTCCAACGGATCCAAGTATTGAAGGAGGTTTGCACTAACCCTGTTGCCACTAGTGTCAGGGAATACCTTAGTGCCCAAGATGAATAACAGGTACGCAGCGGCTGTATAACGAATCTGTGCAGTGTTTCTTCAAACTTTTTCACTTATTTCTTGCGTTTCTTCAAACTTTTTCTTAAGCAGCGTCAGCTTGACTGTTTGTCATATTAGACTTAGATACATAAAAGCTTTCCACGGAAATTTTGTCGTCCCAACCCAATATCTTGTTAGTCAGGGCGTGCAACGTCGACCATTCTAGGTCCGGACACTTATCTCCTTCTGCAATTGATTTTCCGATAACATTCAAGCCTAGAATGTTCTGAGCATCATCGGGATCAAGGTCATCTTCCCAAATGGGAAGTGCATGGTATCAGTTTCACCATGATACCTTTCGACGAAGCAATTGACTGTCACATAATCACACTTCACATAATTTTCAACAAAAGGATATAGACCAGAATCCCTTACTATTGTTTAGACCTCTTAACATTCCTTAGACAAATCCCAATTAGCCGCGGCTTGGTTTCGGCAAACACGCATAGCCTTCTTATGATCCTACAATTAGGAGATAATACGATTAAAAGATTTTACATAAATACACAAGAATACACATGCACACAAAAAAAATATTCTTACATAAATTTGATAGATAGTACGATCCTACGAGTGCTTGTAGGCAAATAGATGTCTCGGATCGTGACACCCCAAATTCTACCACGTTCAAGGCCAGGTATCATGTCATCAATGTGAGGAAGGTGCGAACCTTTAACTTTTACTTTGTATGTGCCCTTGGCCTCCCCTTCTGTCGGTTGTTGACTTGGCCCACCAACTTCTCTTTGGCTTGGTAATTGACTTGGCCCACCAACTTCGCTTTGGCTTGCTAATTGACTTGGATGAACCTCATCATCTTCCTCCTCACTTTCCTCTTCATCATGCTCAACTGTTCCAGTAGGTTCACGGATTATAAGTCGACTACGGTCACCGCCACTCTCCCAAATTATCCATCTTGTATCAGCCCCCAAACGCTTTTTTCGACCTTGATTTTTCCCTCGAGGAGGCAGAGACTGAGGAGTATCGAGACCGTCCTTCCTTCTTCTCTTAATGACAGGATCTTTAGTTTTTCCTTTGTTAGCTGCCTTGGCTTTAGCCCTATATCAAAAGACACACGAAATTAATTCACATCCAGTCTTAATACCGACACAAATTCAAGTAATACCCACCATGTTGGGACCAAAAACGGCATAGTAATTTGGAAAAAAAAATCATGCCGGATACACTTCCGCATTGAACAAAAATATCGACAATGCCTTGAATCCCTAAACTGTTCCTGGATACCAAAGGAGAACTACCGGCACACTCGAAAAAATCCAACTCCATGCCGTCACCAGGAAACGGCACACAATACAACCTAAGATAAATGCCGGTACTGATATCAATTTCTAGGGGTTTCCTGGATACCAAAAGAGCACTACCGTCATTGTCGAATAAATGTAAACCAACGCCGTAACTAACTATCGACATATTGTTCAACCTTATTTCAATGCCGGTACAGAACATTCAGTTTCATGGGAATCTGGGTTTGAAAACGACATGGTATTCATACTAAAATCTACGCCGTAACTAATTCCCGACACTGTCTTCATCCTAAATTGAATGATGTAATCCATTACCGGCATTGTATTCATACTAAAATCAATGTCGGTACTCACTAAAACTCAACTGTTTGAGCTAGGGTTCGCGATTCTAACGATTCTAACCCAAACCCACTGCTATAAATCAATTCAAACACTTATAAAACAGTTCAAAATCACTTACCTTCTCACGGAAGCCATGTTTACGAGAGGTTCATTGTCCGACTTCGCTGCTTCTTCTTCTTCTTGCTCTTGAGCAATCAAGGCAAGCTTTTGTTTTAATTTTTGTAGATCAATCGATTTTGAATTCGATTGGGCATCTGATTTCTTTCTTGGAGGCATGGTTATGATTCGGGTAGGTTAATCGACGAAGAAATTTTTGAATCGACGATTAATCGTCGACGAAGAAAGGATGAAGAACGATGAAGAAGAAGATGGAAGGAAAAAAAATTTCGAAACCTAACCCTATGTGAGTGCCGGAACTGATTTGAGAATGGGGGATAAATGATTTGGTTTTTGTTTTTAAGTTTTAGTTGAAAGGGTAATAGTATTTTCATAATGCTTTTTAATTAACTAAAGGGTATTTTAGTATTTTGATACCCAAAAATTAACAGACATTATGGGTTGGGGGAAGTAATTTATATCCCCCAATCAATTTCCATATCCCCCAATCGTGGGTTCTAAAAAAAAATGCCTATGATGTTTTATGGATAACTATAATGTCACAAGTTTTATCCAAAAAACGCTTTCTATTCAAAAGAGTTATGATGTTTTATGGCTAACTATAATGTCACAAGTTTTATCCAGAAAACGCTTTCTATTCAAAAGAGTTAAAATTTTATCCCCTCAAATTACAATCTTCATTTTTTTTTTTTTGATTTCATAGAAGAAAAAAAAATCTCTCGTCCTTGTTGCATTGTACTTTTTGAAGAAAAACTAAAAAAATAACAATTAGTATCTCTCATTTGTTGAATTCATTCACTCTTAATAGGTAAGTTTCGTGTTATTTATGGGATAGGATTTGTTAAGATTTTAGTTTTAGGGTTGTCGGATTCTTAATTGTGTTAGAGCATAGCTCGGTTGAACTCACCAAACGTTGGTATGTCAAGTTTGGTTGTCATATTTTAGTATCAAAACTCATCTAGAGTCGCTTGATTAAATAATAGAGTCAAATTCGTTTAGGTTAGACTAGAAAGTCTAGGAATGTTGAGACATACAAGTATTACTCCGAAGACCTGAAGAATGTGAAAGAAGCAATGAATTACAACGACAACATCATCCTTCCACTTGAGGTTAGTAATATTGACTTGAACCGTTTAATTCCTAACGTATCTTTCAAGTCGTGGTATATTGAAAACATAACTGTGAAGCTGTATATACTGTACATATTGTATAATACTCTAGTGATGTGACATGTTCATAATAATATGATCATAATATTAGGGAATTAGACTACGAAGTATAACGCTTATCTTTTGAACTTCATAGATATAACATCGACATAATCTTGTATATATATTGTTATGATTATGTGAATGGGTTACGGTGAAGATCTCATCCTAAGAAACAATGTTTTACATTTGTTTAAAGGAAGTACATTCATGAACTTGTTTTGTAAATCGAAAGGGAAATCATGAGGCATACTGGTCCGGCTATTCATTGCAAATCTTTGGATGACCAATATGTTAAATAGTAGAACTGATCTTAACTTAGGTTATGTATCTTGGTATAACTAATCATAATGCCAGACTTAAATTTGGTTTGAGTGTTTTTATTAATTGGGGTAACCGATCCTAAGTAATCACCATGTGATGGTATGACCTATCCTAGTAATTGGTGTGACCGATCACAAGTGTTGTATAATCGATCCTTGTAATTGGTAACCGGTCCTGATAACTAGTGTAATCGGTCCCGGTAATCGGGTGTGACCGCTTACAAGTAATACCATGGGAATATGGAATCGATCCTGGTAACTGATGTAACCGGTCCTGGTAACTTGTGTGATCGACCACAAGTATTTCCATATTAACGTATCACCGATCCTAGTGATTAGTTGAACCGATTGAACCCATGCATGTGATTTGATATTTGATCAATCACATAGTAGTTTTGGAATACATATCAACCAATTATAAACTTGTTTGGAAGTGTGGTATAACCGATTCCAAGAATGTAAATCCATGTGAATATGAATAAGGATTTATAGTGAAGATATGCTAACATACTTTGAACACGTACAATAACTCTTATAATTTATTGTTCAAAGATATTCCTTAGTACTCAAGAAGATAATGTGCCGAGATAAATTAAAAATCTTATAATTAAGGTTTTTGGTTTAATATGATTTATTACCAGCAATTAAATGCATATCTATAGAGAATAAAAATTAGTAATGTGCATTTACTAATTGGAAATATTCTATTAAGAGATTTCAAAAATATTGGACAAGTATTTATTGGAATTAGGAAAACCGAATCTCGCCATTCATTGCATATCTTAAGAATATTCTCGGTTTTAGGAATTCCTTGTTGTCCAAACATCTTTGGTCTATAAATACCTAAGTTTGCATTTCTAGCAAACAATCCTAAGAGCCATGCAAACTTCATTTCTTGTTGTTTCTGGTGGAGTCGTCTATTCGGAGAGGGAAGTATCCTAATTAGGTAAAATCTCTTACGACCGATCGTTTAAATACTTATGTGGGATCAAGAAGCTCTACGAGTAACGTTGGTGGAAAACTAGATAATTGCAGTGTTATTAGTTTTCGATTGATTTAATTGACTAACGATTGTTGAATCTTTGATTGCACCTAATTTGTTTATTCTTGAGAATCTCCTCTCCTGATATAAGATTCACTCAAACTGGATCGAAGTATCGACGAGATTTTTAGAACTGTTGTTATATCTAAAGACATCTTGTGATAATCCATTATTAACATACTCCGTTCCTGTGCGTGATTGATCACAAGAGAAACCCAAATTTGGCCAGGTTTTGTAAATTGCCCATAGTATTATTATTTTTTTGGTTTCCCAAACCTTCTAGGAATCTATTTCCTTATCCATATGAATAATTTCTTTTTCAAGTATATATTTCCTTAACTAGAAATATTACCTCGTCTAGGAAATATTCCTTTTCTAGTTATATTTCCTTATCTAGGAATACTGCCTAAAAATCAGTACTCCTTCCCAAAGTAGAAATCTATCCTCAATATAATTTGAGGATTGATAAGTTCCCAACCCTTAGGCCTACCACCCATTTATTCAGTTGAACTATCAAAACAAGCAACTTTATATTTATTTGTAAATAAGGGACCCCTAGGTATTTATCATCAAGCCTGTTTTTTTTTTTTTTTTTTTACTTTAAGAATGTTAATGATATCGCTGCCTAGACTATTATGTATGTGGGTTGTGAAAAAAATGCCAAACATAAAGAAGATAATTATCTGGACCAAAGTACTACTATCATCCCCTAGGATTTTCAAGAGATTTTTTACTTTGGGTGATATTGGTTTTTGTGAAAATCAAACAGTCATATGCGAAGAGTAGATGACTAATAGAAGGACGGTCTTTATTGATATTAAAACCAGAAACAAGACTTCTAAATTCAACATTAGAAAAAGTCATAGAGAAGGACTCCATACAAAGGATGAATAGTCTGTCTTTATTGATATTAAAACCAGAAACAAGACTTCTAAATTCAACATTAGAAAAAGTCATAGAGAAGGACTCCATACAAAGGATGAACATATAAGCGGACAAGGGATCTCCTTGTCTTAAGCGCCGTTTGGGGTTTCTTTTTTTTTCCTACAAAAGCACTTTGTAACCAACTTGTAACAAACTTTTGAGAAAAATAAGAATGATTAATTGGGGGATAAAAAAATTAATTGGGGGATATGTGCCGGCATAGTTTTCAATGAAAACCGGCATGGTCGATGGACTACCGGCATTGAAAAATCATGCCGGCAGCTACAGTAAAATATCCCCCAATTAGTTTTTCTATCCCCCAATTAATCATTCAAAAATAACGTTTGGTAAACTTTTTTCAAAGCACTTTTCTTCAAAAGCACTTCTGTTTTAGGCCAACTTTTGAAAGCTACCCAGGAGTAGCTTTTAAAAGCAGTGAAAGCAGAAGCTGTGGACCCACTCAATTTTAATTAATTGATTCTCTATTTTAACCTTGTTATTATATTAAAAAAACAAAATCTACCCTTAAATATTTATTTATGTATAATTATTTCACTAATCAAATTTTATTAATTTTTTTTATAAAATAATAATGACAACAACAATAATAATAAAAATAAATAATAAAAATAATAAAAGCCCCTGGAGGCAATCTTTTATAATAAAAATAATAATAATAATCATACTATTTAAACGAAATAATAAATCATACAAAGCTTTAGGTTGGCAACCTAGCGACAAGCTGGGCTCCAACTCCTCTTTGAATAACAATACCTAATCTATAAAAAATGAACCTACCTACTCCACTACTAGCGTCATTGCTAAAGAGACAATTCTTCGGACGCTTGAAAAAAGCTAAAGTATCCTCACCAAGTTCGCCTAAGGTAGTAAAAGCCAGAACACCCAATCCATATCCATGTGCAGCACACTTGTCCGAGTATTTGGTATCAAATGATTAAAGTATTTAAAGGTAAAAATTAAAAATTAAAATAAAATTAAAACATCAAATGATTAAAATATGAATAAGAATTATTATTATTTTTTATCTTTATTTAAATAATATTCAAAATAAAAAAAATATATTATTATTAATAGATGTAATTTAAAAAGAATTTTTAAACTATGTCTATTTTCGTCATTAGCCACATCATTAGCACTTCAACATGATAATTTACCAAACAGAGTTTACAATTTGTTGGTTCCACAACACTTTACATATTATAGTTTACCAAACGTCTAACTACTTTATTTTTAAAACACAACACAACAACGCACAACACATCACAACAGAAAAGCACTTTTGTAAAACTCACAGCAATACCAAACTAGGCTTTAGCCTTTCACTTGGCTTAAATGCTTTTCGAGGCACACCATTAACAAGAATATCAGATTGGTTGATACTAATACATTGGAAGATGAGATTACACTAGGCTTCACAAAATCCCATTTTTCAGAGAACAACTATGAGAAAGTCACATTCAACCGTAGAGTGGAAAATCCTACCACTACATCCAAAGGTAACTAAACACATACACAAGGAAGCTCAACGAACGAAAAGAAGTAATGGAACACAAGATATACGTGGTTCTAAGATGATTACCTACGTCCACTGGGTGTAAAAGAAGATCTTATTACTCGACTCAAGATTACAAGGCGGATTTATCTCTCTCAATGCTTTAGTATGCTCTCTTTCCTCCCTCCTTGCTTAAGTTCTTTCTCTCTACATGGTCTCTATTTATAGTTACAAGTGATGATACATCCAAGACTACTTGTTAGGCTTGGTGTAGCTTCCTCGATGTTCCTCCCGAGCGATCGCCGATGCCCCACCCGATTGTTCTTATTTGTTCGAGTCGCTACGCCGAGCCGAATGATGCCTACTTCGCCAACTCGTCACTCGATGTCGCCCGCTCGATGGGAATAACCGATGTCGCCCTTGGGATCCTTGGCCGAGCCTTCGACCGAGTCCTTCTTATCTCTTCACCAACTTTGTCAAGCATTTATGGCTCCAGTGCACCGATGTCCATCGCATCACAGCCTTTTTCCCCTTTTCTTCGACTTTCTGGCTCCTCTTTCCTCACGCCTGCATTCGGAGAGCGATCCTAAGACTCTAGATGCATGCTTGCTCTGGTACGCCATGGCTTAGGATCGTCCACTCCGTCCCCGTGGATTATTTACACCTACATTTATGCCCCTTCTTTCACTCGTGTAGTCAACACGTGGGAAGAATAACCGCCTCGCCTTCCCACGTCCCCGGTCATGCCGGTTTTCACGCATGCTTTGTTCCCCACTCGCTTGATTACTCCAACCGGTTCACCTTCTCTCACGGCTACCACGGGAGGGGTTTATAAATCCAGCGCTCGAACCTAGTTTCCCTCTTATTTCTTTCTCTCGCAACTTCATCCCCTTTTTTCCATCTTCTCTCATTGCCTCCATCTCCTTTGTATCTTCATCTTTCCTCCACCCTCTTTTCGCCGTGCACGCTAATTCCTTAACAAACTTCTTCCCTTCCTTCTCCGTTATCCGTCGTCTTCTCCGTCTCCGTCGCCGCTGCAATCTCCTAGGTCCCGGCCGTGTTTTTGTTTCTTCGCCGTGTTTCTTATCGATTCGCATGGCCTCCTCAACTCCTCAAATGACGAGAAAGAAGGTGTGTGAGTTATGTGTTTTCCGATGACGAGGGCGTATCGCTTGATTCTCTGTTCGGGAGAGAGCCCTCCAAGTATGATTATCGTGCTCTAGATTCTATCTTTCTTGATAACCCGTCTTCGTTTTCTTGTAGGGCCGACAAGAGGACTCCTAGGGACTCTAATGATGAGCAAGATATCCAACAGCTTGAAAGATGAGTTCGGTCTTCACGGGTATGACGTCGGGCTCTTGTCGTGCCGTAGGGGTGTCTTGAGGAAGGAGGATGTTTTGAGATTTCCCCATTCTGGCCGAGGCGACCGTAGTCACTGTGGGTCACCTGAGCTGGACTGCGATTCCCCTTATATGACCCTAGTCGCCCATTCTTGTACGAGGCTCTCTCCAAGATTCGCCCGTGTCGTGCCTTGGCCTGAAGGAATGGCAATACTTTCCGCATCTTGTCCGAGTGGGAGAGGCGTAGCCGAGGCGAGTGCGCTCCTACCGCTTGGTCTACCTTCGATCCTTCTCAAGCGGTGACTATACTCCGCCAGCCACCGACAATTATCGGAGCGGGACCACTACTAACGGCGATCTCGCCGGATTTGCCGCCAGCCCTCACCGTCATAAGACCCTTCCCGAGGGAGTCGAGACTTCTTTTGGATGAGAACCCCGAGGGAAAAGTTCCAACAAGCACGCCTGTCATACCAATGATACGGCTTGGGACCGGTTCCGCCTGCCATTTCCTACCCTCTTTGAGTGGCAAGCTCCTCCTCCGGCCGAGGTTTATCCTTTCCGGGTAGTCAACGTTGATCGGGTCGGTGCATTTCTCTTTTCTCTAGTTTGGTTGATCGGATCGGGGAGACTTACTGGGTAGTATTTTGTTTTGGTGATGTTTTTCGGACTAAGTCCCGTGGTACTCCTTCCCGAGGTTTTCGTTTCATCGGAGAGGGATAGGATTGGCGAGCCGAGGAGGATACAGGAAGGTAACAAATATACTCACTGTTTTTTATTTAACGTATATGTACGTGCCCTATTTGTTGCCTTGCATGGATCTCGACGCCTACCGATACGCGAAGTCAAGGTTGACAAGGTTGCCAAACCTCGGCGAAGGATGGTGAGGATCCCGATGATCGACTACCTTTGTCACATTTCACGGGAGGTCGCCTCTTAAATCGTCCGATGATTCATCCGCCTTTGTAGGTGGGAAGCCTAAGGGTAGGGGTAAAGAACCTAAGGGGGATGTGCCGCCTTAGAAGGATGTGCCCCGGAAGTGGCCGGTGAAGGGATTGTGCTTGCCGATGGCACTGTATGTTGTGTCTCGATGGTGATGATGAGGAAGATCTTTTGACGACGAGGACGATGCCGCTGATAAGGGGGGAGTTGGGTCAAAGGAAAATCGGGTGGCGGGGGGCGATTTGATTGACCGTGATATGGAGAGTGTTGATGGCCAACCGCTGAAGGCTTTTCCTACCGTGGTTCCTAATCCCAGTAGCAGTACCTCCTTCACTATCTCGGCCCTATATGTAACTCGCTTGGGGCGCCATTTCTCCCGATTTCGCCTCTTTGTCCGATGAAGAGAAAGTCAATGCCGTCGCATTGTATGAGGCTGGCCTAAAAAGTACCTTCGACCTCCCGGTGAGTTGAGCCGCTCGGTGTCGCGTTTTTGTACTAGTTTAGGGCTGACTTATGTTGGCATTGTTTTTAGGATGTCAACCGCCGCTATTGAGTGCTGCCATTCAACGTCTGGGATGCCATCGAGAGGGAGAATCTTCGTCACTTGCCGCAAAGCAGAGCGTGAACGGTCTCGAGGGCTGGAGAAGGAGTTGGCCAAAACCCAAGGTATGCATTTTTCTTTCCGCAGCTAGTTGTGATTGATCTCATAGTGCCAATATCCTGAGTTTAGTACTCCCTGCTTAGCCGACCGTCTATTGCGGAGGCCGATGCCGCCACAAGATGTCGTTTGGCGAAGAGGGAAGCTAACATAGAACGAGATCATGTCTCGAACTTACAACAGAGAATAGTCAATAAGGATGCTAAAATTGACCGTCCTGGAAACCGATATTGAAGATCTTCAATCCAAACTTTATCGGTATGAGACGTTTGAGTATGTTCCCGAGGAGATAGATAATTTGAGGGCGGACTTATCTCACTTCCAGTGGTATAGCGGCGAGAAAACATTATTAGCCGACAACTTAGAAGTTCAATGTGGCCGACTAAGACTTTCAGTCCGAGATCCGCATGCGATCGCCTTCGGATCTTGGGGGAGAGGGATGCTACTCGGTGAAGCGTAGCCAAGAGGCCCTTGAGAAGCTTAAGGAGTTTAGAAAGGTTTCGAGGAGTTGGATTGGGTGCGTGCTCAATTGTCTGCAAGCTTGCTGCCCCCACTCTCGACAAAGGGAGGAATGGAGTGATCACAAGAAGTATTGCCCCACTAATGAGTTTAATGAACAGCGATACCTAGAACTTTCTTCGAAGGTGTCGGCCCTCGAGTGTAGCCTGTCTGAGTCCGAGGAGTCGGTTAGAATAATTGCCCCTTTGTTAGAAGGTGGTGTGTTTTGTGTCGTGCCTTGCGTGTTGTTATTTTGTTGCTGTTGTTGTGTGACTGACCGTTCTTGTTGTCTTGGCAGCCGAGCAGAAGAAAGTGGCCTCGTTGGAGGAGGAGAATATTCGTCTGAAGGGGAAGGAGGCTCATCTGCTTGATCGAGTGGCCACCGCTGAAGCGGCGAGCAACTAGCGGGATCTTGCTGCCGAGAAAGCGAAGTTCAGTGGGAACTCTGCCTTGCAGTCAAAGTCAGTGTGAAGGCAAGGTGCTCGATAAGAAGCGAAATCTGCCGCCGCCAAGAAGGTCGTCCCGGGTTCTTCTTCCTCCAAAGAGTGATCCTGTTTTGTAGCGCTGCGTCCGCTGCCTTGCCCTTTTCCTCGGGTTGTAATTCGTTTGAACACTTTGGTAACTTCTTGCATAACTTGTTATGGGGTGCCGCGTCATTGCCGGCTTATTTGTCGTTCTTGCTACGATGTTGTTACACTACCGACGTTATTATTCTTATTTATGTTGGGTTGCCCGTATGTGGCTTTCTTGTCGTAGCCTCGTTGTTGTCTTTTTTTTTCTTATGCCTCGCATAGATAAACAAAGTTAGTCACAAATGCCGTTTCGCCGAACGCACTCAACAAGGAGGGTCATCGGCCCGATGCCATGTCCCGACCGAGGCATCTCATCACCGTCTTTCGAGATCTGGTGGAAGGGGAGTTGGTCTTGCCTAGTTTCTATGGGATCGATACCCCAAGAAGTTATCGACATCTTCTTGGGCAAGTGATTCGCCACTTGCGAGGAGAGCAATGTTGTTCCGCTCGATCGCCGAGTACTCATGCCTCGACAATCGGGCCGGGGTTTCCAACCACCAGGGCCCCGAACTACCTCGGCACTTGCACAATGCCATCGCCCGAGTTCGAATAGTCCGCGTTAGTGTAAGTCGCCCCGCACTTGCACAATGCCATCGCCCCGGGTTCGAAACGACCATTCGGGACGCACTTGTCATATTTCCAACCCCACGCGGCCTTTCACTAAATAGATGACAAGATATCTTACCCGAGTTCATGGATGGTAGAGCTTTAGTCGTGTTATGCTCCATGGTCGTGGCTCGGGTTTCCGTCCGGTTTCGCATTCTTGTATGCCCCTTCTCCGACCTTCTCAACTATTGTGTAAGGTCCTCCCCATATTGGTGCAAGTTTGCCGCCTTTCTTGTCACGTTCATAGCTAGGTAAGTGTTTTAGTACCAACTGCCTGCGGGGAACTCTCTTGGTCTGGACCCGTTTGTTGTATTCTCGTTGATTCTCCGCTGGTAATTTTCCATCTTTGCAGGCCATCTCCCTCGTTTCTTCTAGATCGTCAAGTTTAGCCAGGATAAGATCCGCCGAGATGTTTCGCTCCATGCTTTGGTCCTTGTGGCTCAGATCATCGCCTCATAAGGGATGGCTTCGGGCCCCATATGTTAACATGAAGGGCGACAATCCGGTTGCCTCCTCGCGAGTTGTCCTATACGCCCACAAGACGTTGTAAAGCTCTTCACACCATTCCCCATATTCCCGCCGAGTTTCTTCTTCATGTTATCGGCGATGGTCTTGTTTGTGATCTCTACTCGTCCCATTGCTTTGGGGGTATAGTGGCGTGGACTTGCTTTTCCGGATGTTGTAAGTGTTAAACAAAGAGGTCTATGTTTTTGCCCCGCAATTGTTTGCCGTTGTCGAGACAATTGCCGCCGAACCTCGAAAAGATATGATGTGTTCCCAGATGAACCGGAAAACATCCTTATCCCGTATGTGCCTTAGCGGTGCGGCCTCAACCCACTTGGTGAAATAGTCTGGTGGCTACAATTAAGTACTTCCTTTGTCCCGACCCGACGTGTAGAGGTCCTACGATGTCGATTCCCCATTTAGCGAAGGGCCAAGGACCGATGACGGAGTTCAACGTCCCACCCGGCGCGTGTATCTTCTTCCCGACTTCTCGCATTCGCCGCAAACCGTGGCCATATGTTTTGCGCCCTCATTCATGTATGGCCGTAAGTATCCCATGGTTTTTGCTCGTGCCGCCAGGCTACGGCCCGAGCTATGGTTTCGCGCCCCATAGTGGGTGTCCTCGTTAAGAATTGTATGCCCTCCTCTTTACTTAGGCACCTCAACAAGGGTCCTAGGTACGATTTCCCGTAGAGAATTCCGTCTCGAATTTCGTACGCGGCGCTTTGCTTTTGATCTTGTTGACCTCGTGTCGCCCTTTGGGCAATTTTCCCTGTTTCGAGATATTCATGAATCGGCTTCTCCAATCGTCCCTGAGCATCGGGTCGGTAGTGACTGCCGTAATATGTGCGTCGACGTTCGATCTCGGTATCGATGGCATTAAGACCCTCATAACTCGATGCCTTCAATGCTTGAGTCTGGCCAACATGGAAGCAACGTAAGCTGGGCATCCGAAAGTGCCGATTGTCTTTTCGCAAATGTGTCGGAATTTAATGCTCTGTATTTGCCCGATGTAGAATTGGGCTAGTTCCCGCATTTCAGAACAAGGGGTCGTGTATGGCGATCGCCTGCTGATCCGTCGGACAACTAGCCGAGAGTCGCCGTGAGTCGTACCTCCCGGATGCCCATCTCCACTATCGACGTAAGGCATGTATTATCGCCAGATTCTCGTGACATTGTTGGTTGCCTTAAACTCAAGCCTAAAGGAGTGGACCATTTTCTTGCCCTTTGGTGTCGTGAAGACCACCCTAAACCCGATCCGTCTTTATTGGACGACCCATCGACGAAAACCTCCCATCGTGGTTGGCCGCAGTCTCGAGTAAATCGGGTGAATCTTCTTGGTCTTCCTCCATTCCGGGAATGTCTTCTACTTCATCCTCATCACTGAGGGGGAAGTCTGCCAAAAAGTCGGCCACTGCCTGCGCTTTCACCGCCGTCCTCATCTCATAAAAGATATCGAACTGCTTTATTTGTGCGCTCCATTTGGAGATCCGCCCCGACCTGGCTGCATTGTCGGCACCGACTTATAGAGGATTTGGTAAGTACTCGGATCTTGTGAGTTTGGAAGTACGTTCGAGCTTCAGGTTGCAAACACTAACGCTAGTATGAGTTGTTCGATTCTCGTGTAGTTCTTTTCCGCCGGGTTCATGGTCTTGCTTATGAAATATACCGGCTTTTCTTCGACTCCCTCGCTTCTTGACTAACACGGCGCTGATAGAAGGACTGGTTGCCCCGAGGTACAATGTCGCACGACGTCTTCGGGCTCGGGGTCTTTGTAACACCGGTAGGCTTGCCAAAGTTGCTTGATTTTCTGAATGCCTCCTCACACTCCTCGGTCCATTTAAACTTCTCTCCTTCCTTAACGTCCCGAAGAAATCCTTGCACCTGTCCCGACGATCGAGAGATGAATCGCCCTAGAGCCGCTAAGTTTCCGTCACCGTTGCACGCCCTTAATCGTGACAGTGAAGGCATTTCGACTACAGCTTTGATTTTATCTCGGATCTCGCCTCGATCCCTTTGTCGGTGATTATGTATCCTAGAAACTTGCTCGAGGTGACCCAGAAGGTGCACTTGGACGGATTCGCCCTCATCTTGTACTTCCTCATGGTTTGGAAGATGCCTCTAAGGTCGTTGATGTGGGTATTGGCCACTTTGCTCTTAACTAGCATATCGTCCACATATACTTCGATGGTGTCGTGTATTTTATCCTCAAACATGTCCTCTACCAGCCTCTGGTATGTAGCGCCCGCATTTTTCAACCCGAATGGCATTTTGGTGTAACAACATAGTCCTCTTGGTGTGAAAAAAGATGTATGCTCCTGATCTTCGGGGGCCAGGGGGATCTGGTTATATCCCGAGTACCCATCCATGAGCGTGATCGCCTGATACCCGACAATGGATTCCACTAGTTGGTCAATGCTGGGGAGAGGGAAGCTGTCCTTTGGGCATGCCTTGTTCAAATCACTATAGTCGACGCAAACTCGACGCCCTGCTCCTCTTGGGGACTATCACCATATTAGATATCCATTGTGGGTACCGGGACTTTCTTGATGATTCCCGCCGCGTACAGCTTTTCTTCCGGGCCTTCGCCCTCCACCGCGGTTGTAGCTCGGGTGCAATTCTTCTCATTTTCTCCTGACGGCCCGAACTTGGGATCTATCCTCGATGGTGCGAGCAAACTGGGTCGATGCCTTCCATGTCGTGCATCCGCTGTGCAAATACATCCATGTACTCTTTCAGAGGGCTATCGCTTCTTTGGATTGCTCATTCGTTAAGCGTGACCCTATTCTCACTAATCTCGGCTCCTCCTGCCCCGCATTAACTTGCCGAGTTGGTTCTAGGGCCGAAAAGTTTTGCTTTTGTTTCGCCGACGGTTGCCGGCTCCCGTGATTGCTATAAGACTTCTGTCTCGCCTCGCAGTAGGTGGCGATGGCTTGTGACATCACCTTTTCCAACTCCTCTCCCGCTTCCATTTCCTTAGACTTCTTCTTTTCTTGCGCTTCCTCGACCGTCTTTCCTCGTTCGTTGGATGTCTATCTCGCACACATTGTCTTGCCGCTTGGGGGTCGCCTAGTACTTCTACTACTCCACGATAAGAAGGGAAGCGCAGTTTCTGATGGTAGGCCGAGGCGACTCCCTTGATCCCTGCGATCCAAGGTCGTCCCAGATCGCCTCATATGGTGAAGCGACATCGACTACGCAAAAGGTGGTCAATGTGTCAAGGAACCCTTCCCCATCCGAGACTCGAGGGTGACTTCTCCTTTGGCACCGCCACCGCATCGTTGAAGCCGTAAATTCGATAAGTCGATGGGATCGTGGATGTCATCGACAATTCCATCCTCTTGAAAGTGTCATAGAACAAAACTTCGACCGAGCTACCACCGTCCATTAATATTCTCGCTGACGCCCCATTCTTCAATCATCGTGGTTATTACTAAGGGATCTCCATGTGCTTGTCCGTTCAATGGGACATCTTTCGCCGAAAACGTAATCCAAGCATCATCCACGGCTCCATAGGGAGGGTCTTGGCCACGCTCGAAGATTTCTTTGCCCGATCTATCCTCTTGTGTATTCTCGAGGTGATACCGGTTCCTAAATCGTATCCTTGTGTTGCCGAGTGTGATATGGTGTTACAGAACCGAGCACCGCGATTGATTCTTATCTGATGCACCGGGACCTCGGGCCGGGCCTTGTCGATGGTGTTTTGACGAAATGCCGAGATACCATCGCGGATCAGGCCGGACGATGTCCTTCACTTCTACAATCGTTGGTGAGTGGCCGCGAATCGATGATAATGACGTAACTCCGGTGGTTCCTCGTCCGTCGAATTGATTCCCGAGTCTTGGGGTAACGGATATCATTCCTTTTTTCCACTTCCTTGAACACTTCTTCCAAGGGTGCATTGAGCGGGGTGTATGATCTTGGCTCGTGGCGAGGCTTTTTTCCCTCTCGACCTGCACCTTCTTGTTTTCGCCCGGGACCGGGCACCGGCCTTTTCTGATCGTTTCGTGGCTTCTCTCGGGGTAGCCTCTTCGTGGTGCTCGCCTCTTGTATTCCCCTCGTCTTGCGCTCCTTCCCGGATCTCCTCCAAGGCTATATAGTGCTCCCCGCATCTTCCGGATCTCCCTTAGCGTCTTGGGCTTTTCTCGTGTACATCGCCACCCGGGATGGGGTCCGACTTTCTTAACGAGTTCTCGAAGCCGAATATTTGCCGGTCGACCTGCCTTCCCTATATCCGTGCATAACTTTCTCCATCTATCCGTTAAGAACGCAATGTTCCCTCGCCTTCGTGCTGGGTAAATAACTTGTCGACTGGGGCCGAGCTATGCTATTATGCATGTACGTCTCGAGAAAGGTTTCCACCAAAACCGCATAGCTCCCAACGGATTTATCGTAGGGTGTAGAACCAACTCTTCGCTTCTCCTTCAAGACTAGGCAGGAAGAACTTGCACATGACTACATCGTAATTCTTCCACCGTAGTAAGGACATGCCGTACATCTTGATGTGTTCTCCCGCATCGCCCGTGCCATCGAACCTAGATGGGAAGATTGGCAGCGTGCACTTAGGTGGAAATGGTGTTTGGTCCAGTTCTCTGGTAAACGGTGTCTTCTGGGCTTCGTTGATTACTTCTGCTAACTTATCATCCTCGCCATCTCCGGGCCGGTTTCTTAACCATCCGCTCAAGCCGTTCAATCTTTTGTTTGGTGGACGCGTCCGTGTTGGTTACTTCCTCATCGGCAAGAATCCTCGGACGGCCCATACCCTTCTCTTGACCGATTAGGGTCGGTGCTCGCCCTCGGCTTGGCGAAGGGGGTGGGCGTCCCTTGGTGGAGTGTGGTTGCTTTGGAGGCGCCTCGGCTTGATGATCCCTCGACCCCGCCTCCCGCGGAGTTGGTGGTTCTCGTATTCTAGTGCCAAGTTTCTCCTCTGCACTTCTCTCATCGATCCTCCTGTCTTCTCGACTTGCCGCATGGCGAGTAACATCGGCTCGGTGCTCTCGTGGCTAGAATGACCGCT
Organism: Papaver armeniacum; assembly: GCA_023531295.1. Taxonomy (NCBI): domain Eukaryota; kingdom Viridiplantae; phylum Streptophyta; class Magnoliopsida; order Ranunculales; family Papaveraceae; genus Papaver; species Papaver armeniacum. The sequence continues at coordinate 59,066 of JAJJWW010018703.1, read as the reverse complement.
CATTTGGTGTCCCGTTGTGTTAGGGGGTGCGGTTGGGGGTCTCAGCAGTGGGAGAGCGATAGGTGGGACGATCGGAGCCATGCTGGGTGATTGGTCACTACCGGGGAACAACCGAGCCGTGGGGCTGGTTGACCGTTACTCGGGGGACGCCTCGATTAGGGTTCCTCCACCCAAGTGTACTCGCCTAAGCCTTTCGCCTCTCGTTCTAAATTTCTTTGATGCTCGTAGGTTGTCTCTCCCTCCTTTGTTCCTCGTGTATAGTTTGGACTTCCTCCTCCTCTTCTCTATCCGATGCGGCTTCTCCCGTCCTCCATGCCGCCTCGTTCTCTTGCCCCATCTGACTTGGGTTAATCCTCAATCTCTCGGGTGGGAAGTCGTCATCTCGGCCCAGATCGATTTCCTCGTCGACCGTGGTCATGCCTTTGATCAACGCCTGAGTCTCGCCCCGATTGTTGGGTCGACGATCTCCGTGCTGAGAATCCGTGAGTCCCTCTTGCCCGCTGGATCCCGCCGCGACTCGCTCAGATCCTCGCCGTCCCGGGAGGTACTTGCCATTGCCTTTGCTATCGCCTCGCTCCTCGCCCGCCTATCCGCTCGCTCCTACGCCAGCAAAGTAGACAAGACTTACTTCGAACCGCTTAAAAGGTTAAGGATGGAGTACAAAGCAGCTTCAGCTCAAGGCAGAGTGGAAAAGATCCTTTATGGACGATTCCCTTTATGCTAGCGTGTCGATCTCAAAGAAATAAATTGTTTTTGCCGCAAACGGACAAATTTTGAAAAAGTCGCCTTGACACATCGCTTTCGCACTCTCCTAAGCATTAATCATTATTTGTCCTAACATTCCCAACGCTTTAAATCATTAATCATTCGTGCGTTGAATCAAGATTTCCTTCACTACGGTGATGGGCGGCAACGACGACCCTTATCGATCGCCGCAAGATTTCTTTCACTTGAATGATATCGTGAGGCTTCCAACAGTAGGGATTACGATGAGACTCGGTCGCTCATCATAATCCCGCCTCGGCCATGGTTTCCAAGGTCTAGACTCAACGATTCTCGAGCTAGCCTCGTTTCCACCGTTACCATGTTTCGCTTTACCTTGCTAAGGTGAAGACATGTGTGAAATGGAGATAGATGCAACAATATCTCTCCCTAGAAGATAGTCCTAGTAACCTACGCGTTGCGGCTGTTGGAGTTTTTCGTTTAGCATCAACTATCCTTACTGGATGTCGATTGGAGCTGTCGAATCTCTCTTGCAACGGGGTTGGAAGCCACAAAGTCACGGCCAGGAGATGGAATCCCCATCTAGCTTCTACCAACATCGAAAGATGCCATTTAGGGAGCTCGTGGGTCATCCGATGACTCTCGAGGTGTTTCAAACAGACACACAAAGCGACTTAATTTAAGCGGAAAACTTGTTTTGCTTGAAAATGGAGACTTCCTTTTAAAACACAAAACGACCTTATATCACCGACACGAAGATAACAAAACGAAGATAACTAGCAAAAATGCAAGGCTAACTTTATCAATCTCGACAAGATGTAGCTACGTGCAGCGAAGATGCCAAAGCAAGAACACAAAGTTAACCTCTATCAATTCACCAAGACATTACTAAAAGCAAATGTAGAGATAGCAGACGAAAGGGTTTTCTCCTTCTACACAACCAAGACACAAGGTGGCTTAGAGCTCGGAGTTTTCCTTTCAACAGACATTACAAAGAAAATGTAGGCTTAAAGGGTTTTCTCCTTCACAAACTAAGACACAAGGTGGCTTAGAGCTCCTGAGTTTCCCCTTTTAGCGTCCGATTTCAAGGTATCCTGAGATGTTATACGTCCCCTTAGTCTGGCGCCAGAATGTAGAGTGGAAAATCCTACCACTACATCCAAAGGTAACTAAACACATACACAAGGAAGCTCAACGAACGAAAGAAGTAATGGAACACAAGATATACGTGGTTCTAAGCATGATTACCTACGTCCACTGGGTGTAAAAGAAGATCTTATTACTCGACTCAAGATTACAAGGCGGATTTATCTCTCTCAATGCTTTAGTATGCTCTCTTTCCTCCCTCCTTGCTTAAGTTCTTTCTCTCTACATGGTCTCTATTTATAGTTACAAGTGATGATACATCCAAGATTACTTGTTAGGGCTTGGTGTAGCTTCCTCGATGTTCCTCCCGAGCGATCGCCGATGCCCCACCGATTGTTCTTATTTGTTCGAGTCGCTACGCCGAGCCGAATGATGCCTACTTCGCCAACTCGTCACTCGATGTCGCCTGCTCGATGGGAATAACCGATGTCGCCTTGGGATCCTTGGCCGAGCCTTCCCCGACCGAGTCCTTCTTATCTCTTCACCAACTTTGTCGCATTTATGGCTCCAGTGCCCGATGTCCATCGCATCACGCCTTTTCCCCTTTTCTTCGACTTTCGGCTCTCTTTCTCACGCCCAGATTCGGAGAGGCGATCCGGTACTCTAGATGCATGCTTGCTCTGTGTACGCCATGGCTTAGGATCGTCCCCACCCGTCCCTGTGGATTATTTACACCTACATTCAACAAAGGTCAAAAGCCTTAAACATGTCTATTTTTAATACCATATAATCAATCTTGTTTTTTTCTTTTTATGCAACAATCTTGTTTTTCTTTTTCTTTTTCTTTTTCCTCATAACATGAATTACCTCATGAGTAATAAGGATAGTCTGAGGTAAGTCTTTCCCTGAGCAACATGAATTATCCTGTGTGTTTTACCAATTAGACCCTTGCTGGATACCCAACCCATTATTAAACAATGAAATCCAGTGACAGGATTTCCATTTTTAAAATCTAAGCAGTTCAGTTCACCACTTCACCTCGTCTCGTATAAGGTCACTTTACAGAGACAGAGACACTGACTTTTGGAATGGTTCAAGAGGTGATGGGACTTCATTCAAAACACACACTGTCTAGAATTAAAATAAATATATGGGTTATTATTGGATTCAACGGATCTAAGTGTTCCGAGGACTTATAAAATTATTTCTAGAAATGCTGATCCTAAGTACATGATTGATGTTTACTGTTCAGCCGTAGGTAATAAACTGAACTGGTATTCACCTGAGTGGCTGAGTTGTAAGTACCATATATTATCAACTCGCCTGAGTGCAACCGGAGAAAGAGCCAAGTTGCATAACCTGTATGTACTCACCTGGGACCTGGCTCGGTGCACCTAACAACATGTTTATTACTTGCGCACCAACCCCGATGTACAGCTAACAACAACTTCACCAACTAAGTTTTTGTTTTCCCATGCGCCAAACTTCGATACTACTTGTTGAAGCCACTTTTTGAAATTTATGAATTGGGGCAGTGGATACGGATACAACTAGACCCGAATGTACCCTATTCCATTTGTTCACTCTACTGCTACCTTCGAGTTTCTGCCTGGTAATGTGAATTCTCGGAAATACTATCGTCAGATTAAAATCTAGGTATAACCCTTAAAAATAATACTGTAACTTGTTTTTTTTTATGCCGTAGAGGCGTAGACAATATCTAAACTCTTTAAATTAGAATTTAGAATGGATTTTAGTCAACAATTACAGGGTTCGAACGCCTACCTCCACAGTGGGAGGGAGCATGCCAATCTCCAAACCACTTGGACAATATGTCCTTTATATTATACTCTTTTCTTGTTTGCCAGAAAAAAGAAAAAAAAAAGGAGCTTACTGTGACTCCAATCCATGGCCGTAAATACTGTGGACATTTTATCTGCTAGAATCGGCAGTATCGTATTTCGAATATGGATCGGATCCGTTGTTTCTCGAATATATCACTGCCACCCTTATTTTTCTGTTGCCTCGTCGTCTCCTCCAGCAGTCAGCAGCAGCAGCCTCACCAAACTCACCTACCTCCATATATATATCCCACAGGAGTCAAAACTTGCAAACCCTAAAATCATTCTTTCTCTCTATCTGTGTCCATGGCTTCCATTTCTAAGCTCTCAACTCCTAACTTTGCTACTTCATCATCATCATCGTCTAGACTTCTTTCATCTCAACCAAAAGTTTCAATAAGTTTCTACAACAGATCTTCTATTAACAAAGGGTTCTCTAATTCTAAGTTATCACTTCGCAGAAACACAGAGACTAGTTCATTAAAGTAAGTGTCTATTCGTTTGATTTTGATCTGATCATCAAAATATCGTTTTTTATGTTTTTGGCCTTTTTCTTTTGGTTTATATTCATTTTAAATTTTTGATTGCGCCCCTTTTTTGTAGTATGTAGAACATATTCTAGTTTGATTCACTAAATTTTGTATCTTGATTTGATTCAGTAGAGGAAATTTCGATTCTGTTAGTATTTTTCAAGTCATTTCATGTAACTTAGGTAAAGGCATATAAGTACATAACCCAAACCCATTAAAGGATCATAAGGGTTTGATCTTTGATTACATTTTGGGAGGATTTTTGTTTGTGTTTGTATTTTGGGAGGATTTTTGTTTGTGTTTGTAATTAGTACTGGTAGATTGGGTGTTTAAAGTGGGTAATTAGTTCTAATTGCGCCGATCCATTTCTGTGTTGCAGTGTTAGATGTTCTAAAGGTGATGGGAATGGGACACATGCAAAGAAAACAGTTCTTCATGATCTCTATGACAAACAAGGACAAAGTCCTTGGTATGATAATCTTTGCCGACCTGTTACGGATTTGTTACCATTGATTTCAAGTGGAGTTAGAGGTGTCACAAGTAACCCTGCGGTAATTTAAAGTTCCTTCGTTTAGTTGACCAATTTTTATCTGTAGTAGGAAGTCGTTGAACATGATCTCAATTGCCTGGTTGCTTCGTTAATGATTGCAGATATTCCAGAAAGCAATATCGACATCAAGCGCGTACAATGATCAGTTCAGGTAACTAAATGGTGTTCCTTGTATAGTTGACCAAGTAGTTCCATTACATGTCTATGCCGCTGGTATATCATATTAGAACTATATGGCTTTTGTGTTAAGACTTTGATCCTTATGAATTATGCAGGGAGCTTGTTCTAGCAGGAAAGAACATTGAAGATGCTTACTGGGAACTCGTGATTAAGGATATCCAAGATGCATGCAAACTTTTTGAATCCATCTATGATGAAACTGATGGCGCTGATGGATATGTATCAGTAGAAGTTTCCCCACAACTTGCTGATGATACAGTAGGGACAGTAGAGGCTGCTAAGTGGCTTCATAAAGTGGTTAACCGTAAAAATGCTTACATAAAGATCCCTGCAACTGCAGAGTGCGTTCCTTCTATCAGGGATGTTATTTCACTTGGCATAAGCGTCAATGTAACTGTAAGTTCTGTATACACAGATAGTAGCTATAATTTGGGTTCCAAGTAATTCAATTAGATACGAAAATTTAAGATCATACCATAAAGTTGTTCTAGCAATTGCTTGCTGTGTCAGATCCATTCTTCTAATTATTCCTTCGTAAAGACTGTCACAGCTCACCTTAACTGCACTACTTCACATATGCTGAAAAGGTCCAAACTAGTTAATGGCATAATGCCACTGATTAGGCTTGTTTCATTTAAGAAATTGGTTAATACGGGGCTTTGTTTATATTTTTTCTCAGTTGAAAATTCAAAGAATTTTTGTTTGTTTGTTTGTTTAGAACCAGTCATTATGTTGCACCTACATGAATACCTTCATGTAGGTGGTACTCCCAGTGGAATGCTATAGATTACTACAAAGAAGAAAACCCACTTATCAGATATTTCAGTTCATGGATATGTTTTTTTGTTGTGGATCTCAACTCATCCTTGTTCTTGTCTTTTGTCTCTTATCATGTGTAGCTCATTTTCTCTCTTTCGCGATATGAAGCAGTCATTGATGCTTACTTGGATGGCCTTGAGGCTTCTGGGTTGAGTGACCTCTCAAGAGTTACAAGTGTAGCATCCTTCTTTGTCAGTCGTGTCGATACCCTTGTTGACAAGATGCTTGAGAAGATCGGGACCCCTGAAGCTCTGAATCTTAGAGGAAAGGTGAGTCGATATACTCTCTACTCTTCCACATGTTTGAGTATGGTTTGATACTTCGAATATTGATGATGACAAAGTTATTCGTACTTTGAATTGTTATAGGCTGCAGTTGCCCAAGCAGCACTAGCATATAAGCTTTACCAAAAGAAGTTCTCCGGTCCAAGATGGGAGGCTCTGGTGAAGAAAGGTGCAAAGAAGCAGAGGTTGTTGTGGGCCTCAACCAGTGTTAAGAACCCTGCATACTCAGACACCCTGTACGTTGCTCCTCTAATTGGACCAGACACGGTAAGCGCCTTTTCCTATAAGGTCCAATACCTTATTTTCTTTGTAATTGGTAGTACATGAAGTATGTATATTGAACTGACACCTGGCTATATTTTGTGTTTGGTGCACTCTTTAGGTGTCAACAATGCCTGACCAAGCTCTCCAAGCATTCATCGATCACGGAGTTGTTTCTAGAACTATCGACGCAAACTTATCTGAAGCTGAAGGTATCTACAGCGCACTTGAGAAAATCGGGATCGACTGGAATGAAGTTGGAACTCAACTAGAAGTTGAAGGTGTGGACTCCTTCAAGAAGAGTTTTGACAGTCTTTTGGTCACCCTTGAAGACAAAGCCAGCTCCCTAAATTTGGTAAAAAAGTAGATACACTATAAGGGAGGTTGACTAAGAAAGAATTTGTAATAAATGGATTAGTATGTATTTGTGTGTGTTGTGTGAGAGATAGCTTAATTCTTCTTCTCTATTTCAGAATTTAGGTTTCTTTTACTTCATGAAATAAACACTGTTTTCCTTTTGTCTCCTTAATCTGAGAACATTATATAAACGAGGTTTCGAGTTAAGCAGCTCTGTCTTCTTTTGCTATCGGTTAGATAATTGGTTTTCTGATTACTTATCTGTCTCAGTTGCCCGACCACTGACTAACAGCCGAATTCTACCTGGATGACCATTAACAGAGACGCCTTCTACATTCGAGCTTATTAAAATTGGAGAGAGCTCAAAGCGGCAGAGTTGATGGAGCTGGATAACCACTTATGGAGAGAGCTCGAAGTATGGAGCTTCGGTGGAGAAAGCTCGTACTTAAGTTTATCAGTAGGTGCTCTTTTACCACGTGTTCAAAGTAGCAAATAGACAGAAACCCCTTAGTTTATATAGGCAAAGGATCTTGATATAAGAAGATAGTCAAGGGTATAAGTGTACATGTAGATATCTCTGGCTGTTATCTTCCCGCAAAAAGCCACTGCCTCTCGTTTAGAAACTTGTCTTTCTCTTCTCTAAGAAGAAGAAGAATTAGGCTGCCCCTAATGGCGTCTATGTCGTCGTCGCTCTCTGGATGTTTTACTAGTAGTTGTAGTAATAATAGCAGGAGTAGTGCTTATCCAACGTCAACCACAGTAATGTTATCTCCTCATTCCTTGGGCAATGGTTCTACTTCTTCTTCAGTGGTTAGTCCTTTATTGATTTCTTATGGTTTTTAGATGAAGGTTTGTAAATTTATGTTTTCAGTGGTTTAACGGATTTTATCTCCCTGATTGCCTGAACCTTTCCTTAGAGAGTAATTGAATGGAACATTTCGAAACGATCTCTTGTCAGGAAGCGACAAAGATGTTGCAATTCAGTGGTTTCTATGTTGAAAGGTGAAATTATCTATCTTTTTTCAGATTTTTTTTCTCATTTGTGTGGCGTGCTTCAATTGCATCATGTTTTGAGTTAACGAAATTTTCATTGGATTGGTCCAGTTGTTTTGAATAGCGGGGAAGGGAATGTCGGGAGAAGGGAAGCATTGTTCTCAAGCATTGGGATTGTGCTGGGGGTGTTGTATCGCGATCAAGAGAGTCGAGTAGCTGTGGCATCTGAATTTGCTGACAGTAAGTTGGTATAATAATGCAACTGTTTTACTATTTTTACTTTCATGTAGCATGTGTGCTTTCATAAGCATAATGCAATTATGGAATCCACAGTGCCAGCACTTCGAGGGAAGGATTACGGGAAGTCGAAAATGAAATATCCTGATTATGTAGAAACAGAATCAGGTCTTCAGTACAAGGTAATCTATGTTAAGTAGTTTATCATTTATGGATCCACTTCATTGTTAAAGTATGTAGATACTAATTCAAGAATTTGAGGGATTCAGGATTTACGACCGGGTAAAGGCCCAACTGCAAAGATGGGAGACGCTGTGGTGGTAAGGCAACAGAAGCACTTTTTAACATATTGATGTTTCTGTTGAGCTGGAGAAACTGTCTAATGTTGAAATTAAATGTGCATTTAAGGTCGACTGGGATGGTTTTACCATAGGATACTATGGCCGCATATTTGAAGCTCGAAATAAAACAAAAGGGGGTTCGTTTGAGGTATTGCACCAGTTATATGCTTCATTGACAAGCTTGTGTAATTATTTATTTGATTGTATCTTTCAACATGTTGGTCTGTTTGCCCTTTTCACTTGCTTTACTCGCAGGGTGATGAAAAAGAGTTCTTCAAGTTTAAGGTTGGATCCCAACAGGTGAGTAACTGCAGGATAGTTGGTACACGTGCTTGTTTAGATCATTTTCTTGATGACATATAAATTTTTGATGGCCCTGCTTGCTTTTCGAGCATCCAGGTTATACCAGCTTTTGAGGAAGCTATTATAGGGATGGCTCCTGGTGGTGTTAGAAGGTAATGTTTCTTGCTTTACTGAGTATGAACCATTTTTTCAGTGTTGGCCAAATTCATACAACTGCAATACAGTTGTCTGTGAGAAAACATTTGGTATGTTCATCCACATTGTTATAGTTGCCTTTCAGTGGCTGACATTTGACACTAATGCAACCTGTGAAAGATTGCTACCGGGATGGAACGGCAGATTTCCTACTTTGTAAAGCAATTCCGATTACACAGTAGTCTAATGTAACTATTCAGGGTTGTGACTTTTTCCCAGATAGATTGGATCACTTATCAGTTTTTTGTTTGAGTGCCGATGAGTACTGTTCTTGGCCAACATTTATGATATTGATAATAGTGGAAGTGTCTGTTTGTATGAATTATGTATCTCATACTTTAACTGACAGGGTTGCAGGATCATAGTTCCCCCAGAATTGGGATATCCAGATAATGACTACAACAATAAGGGGCCACAACCGACGACATTTTCGGTGCTGAACTTCATATCCCTGGTTTCGTTATCATCCTCCTCCCTTGTATGTTTACCCAGTTGTCCATTTTTGACTATTTGCATTTTTGGCAGGGTCAAAGAGCTTTAGATTTCGTGTTGAAGAACCAAGGACTGATAGACAAAACTTTGTTGTTCGACATCGAGCTCCTCAAAATTGTAACTAACTGAGGAGCCATCATCTCATGTGGCTTGAACATGGGGTATTGTATTGCTTCTCTATGCCGAGGTTTTTTATCATCTTTAATTCCCTTAATAAGAAGAAAATGCATATCACTCTATGCAAAGTTCATTGTTAGCTTGCACAAGAACAATTCATAAACATGCTCGAAGCTACAGCAGGAATACAGTGTTCGCTCTTTCTAGCTAGAGACTAAGGTGCAACATTTTCTTATTGTTCTTTCTGTTTGTAAATTGTAATCATGCCAATATGTACTAGAGAAGTGTCGTTTATGTGAAAAAGAGGGGTACGTAGTCTTATGCTTAAAGCTTACACAATATGAACCTTTAAATTTTTTGTTATGAGTAAGAGTGTAACTTTAACTCTTTATGTGAAAATGCTTTTACCTGTTTGCCATATTAAAATTACATGCTTTGGATGGAACTTAAGAACTAACTTTACTAAAAATTGTTACATATCTACAGAGCAGCATGGGAGGATCTTTGATTGCAAGGTTTGAACTTAGAACTAGTACTCCCTATCACTCTTTCTGATCCTTAATACTGACCAGCTCCGAAAACTCTGTTCTTGAGAACAATAAGCAATATTGGGTAGTTATGTCATTTATTCACCATGCTGCTTCAAAAAAAAAAAAAAACTTCCTTGAAACCCAAGGTGTGAGACAACATGTATCTCACCTTGACATCCAAACATGTATTTGAATTTCGTTTTTTTTTTTTTCCAAAAAAATATCACTTTAAGTAAGTTAATATCAACACATATATTAAATACATAAGATAATACCCGCTCTAAGTCAGGAGCTATAGACATCCTTAAGAGTTAAGCACTCACCCTGTTTTCCGCTTCATGATATCATGCTATGGAATGCATGACTTTATCATTTGTAACTTCATCTTTGGACCTATTTCTAGGTTGGGTTTCCATGATCCAGTCTAACAACCAAATTTTCGCGAATAGCCGCGGTACTACCGCAGTGGATCAAAGTGGTTGGTATCGGTTTTTCCCATACATGAATGTCTGACAACAAGCTTTTCAGCCATCCCGCCACTTCACTAGTTGCTGCTAGTGAAATCAATTCAGCCTCCATCGTAGATTGGCCTATAATTGTATGTTTCTTTGATCTCCAAGATACACCCCCTAGTAATAGTGAAAACATATACACTCGTGGCCTTAGAATTATCTGAAAGGGTGTTCCGATCAACATCGAAAAATCCTTGAAGGACTGCGAGATACCTCTGATAGTGTAACCCTAGGTTTGTGGTTCTTTTCAGATACTGCATAACCCTATCAATAGCAGTCCAGTGTTCCAAACTAGGATTACTGGTAAACCTGTACAAAACTCCCACTGCATATGCAATGTATGGTCTAATACAATCAGTTGCATAACGTAGACTGCCAATTATACTAGCACAATCGGATTGTATAATACTTTCTCCAGTATTCTTAAACAATTTCACACTAGAATCAAAAGGAGTACAAACAAGTTTACAATCAACACAGTTATACTTCTTCAGAATTTTTTCAATGTAGTGAGATTGATCTAAATACATACTACTATCAGCTCTAGTAATTTTGATTCCCAAAAATTACACTAGCTTCACTCGAATCTTTCATGTCAAAATTCGAACTAAGCATACTTTTAGTTTCATTGACAACAAATAAATTGGAACCGAACATAAGCAAATCATCTACATACAAGCAAACTATTACACACAAAATCATTCTCAGATTTATAGTAGATGCATTTGTCACCCTCATTTATTCTGAAATTATTTGAAATCATTAAGTTATCAAATTTCTCATGCAACTGTTTAGGAGCTTGTTTCAAACCATAAAGAGATTTTTGTTCTTTGGTTTGATAAACTCATATCCAAACAGATAGAAGAAGCAGAAGTCTGTAAGTTTGCAATTGTAGCCTGGTGTTTATGGACAACAAGGTGTGATAAGATATTCAAAGGAGCCAACATATCGCCTGACAACATCATTCATAAATGCAGAAGAGAGTTTGCAATTCTAGAAAAGAAATCAGTTGCTAATCATAGACCTAATCTTCCCCAAAACAAAATTAATCTACACTGGCAGCCACCTTCTTCTAGTTTTTATAAAATTAACTCTGATGGATCTTGCAAATAATAATTCAGGAGGCATTGGACTGATTTGTCGTAATTTTTCAGGTACCCATTGTGGCTCAAAATGCTTCTACTTAGATCAAGTAACTAGTCCAGAACAAACGGAGAGTAAAGCTTTATGGAAGGCAATGCAATGGGCACTGGAAAAGCAGCTGGATAAGGTGGTTTTTGAGCTAGATGCAAAGCTTGTAGTGGACGCAGTTCTGGGAGACTCTCTTAACATCGATTGGAGGCTTCACAACTTGATTTTAGACATAAATTTTTTATTAAGATCTCATTCCTCTTGGCAATGTTTCTATGTGCCCAAAGAGCAAAATAAAGTAGCAGATTCTCTTTCTAAATTAGCTAGAACTCAAAGAATTAGTGGTGTTTGGATTCTGACTCCTCCAGATGAAATTCTTAATGAACTTCACGAGGATGCAAACTATGTAACCAACATTTGAGTAGCAATTCAATTTTCAGTTTCAAAAAAAAAAGAAAAAAGAGATTTTTCTTCTAGCTTACATACTTTCTGTTCTTGTCCAGGAATTACAAAACCTTCAGGTTGTTCCATGTAAATTTCCTCTTCTAGTTCATCATTCAAAAAAGCATTTTAATATCCATTTGGTGAATTACAAGATTACGAGCAGCAGCAACAACAATCATATCACGTATACAAGTTAATCTAGTAACAGGAGAATAAGTATCAAAAAAGTCTATGTTCACTCATCACCTAAATCCTTTAGTAAGCAGTCTTGCTCTGTACTTATCTACTGCTCCATCAAGTTTGAGTTTCCTTTTCAAAACCTATTTACAGCCTATAGGCTTACTACCAAGAGGTTAATCTACTATATGCCAAGTTCCATTAGATATATGAGAATCCATTTCATTATCTACAACTTCTTTCCAGAAATACTCTAAAGAGATAAACGCCTCTCGTAAATTAGAAGTTTATTCCTCTAATCCATAAAAGTAAAAATCAGGATCTTGCATCTCAGTACTAGCTCTTTTACTGCGTCTACGTTCAACCTCAGTGACCCTGTGATCTTCTAGTCTAGGTTTATAATCAATACTAGTACTCCCACTGTTTCTAGATTTGAAAGGAGATTACTCTTCAAATTAATCAACATCAATAGATTCAATGATAACTTTATTATTAATATAAAAAAACCTATAAGCTTTACTGTTTTAAGCATAACCAAGAAAAACACATTCATAAGCTCTACTTTCTAACTTATGTCTTTTAGGATCGCTGTGTCAGTTTTTCTAATTATTCCTTCGTAAAGACTGTCACAGCTCACCTTAACTGCACTACTTCACATATGAACATAAGCTAAATAACCTCAAACTCTATAAATAAAATATATTAGGTTTTTTATTTCTCTGAAGTTTATAATGATATATCATGGTTTTATTATTGGGAATACGATTCAAAAGATAACAAAAAGTTGACAAACACTCACCCCACTAATGAGAAGCAATACCAAAACTAAGCAAGCAAGCAACAATAAGTTCAGTAAGAGTATGATTCTTTCTTTCGTCTTTCCAATTTATTTGAGGATTATAAGGAGCAATTTTTTCATGTATAATGCCATTATATTGATAAATTTCTTCCTTTTGTCTCCTTAATCTGAGAAAAGGAGCGGAATCACATTCTCAGTTGCCCGACCACTGACTAACAGCCGAATTCTACCTGGATGACCTCTATAACACGAAATATCTTAATTTTCCGACCAAATTGATTTTTAACTCCAGCAATAAAAATCTTAAACTTTTCAATAACTTCATTATTATGGCTCAACAAATAAACAAAAATATGATTTGAACAATCATCAATTAACGTCATGATAAATCTCTTGCGTTTCTAGTTAGGATACCTTCATATTCACACAAATAAGAATACATTAAGTCTAGAGGTTTCAATTCTCTAACAATAGATTTATGTGAAAGCTTAGTTATTTTTGCTTGACTACAATATTCAAATTCTTCAAATTCATTCTTAAAAAATTCAGCAAGAACACTTAACTTGCTCATATTATCCATTAATTTTTTTACCCACATGACAAAGTCTACTATGCTAAACATTAAAATCGTAAACCATATAAGCAGAAGAACCAATTTTTTTCATAGCATCAACGTTAAGATTAATACCATTCGTAGCATAACCCTTTCCTACAAACATCTTATTTTTGGTTAACGTGTAAACATCAAACCAATAGTTCGATACAACCCAGCCTTGTTGAGAAGATAGACGGAAATGAAGTTCTTTCTCATTTTTGGAGTGTGAAGAACATCTTTTAGCATGAGTGTCCCCCCAGAAGAAAAATTCAATGCTACTGAAAACACATGGGTACCAAGCACACCACCAACTTTTTCGTTCGGCAACTTGTACGGAAAAAGCCTAATATAATTGCAAATAGACCAACTGAATGATCCTTGACAATATGTATATAGAGTTTATATCTCTACCTCTTCCCAATCAGTGTGTGTATATATATATATATATACAAAGAGTCTGTGAACCTGATTGTAAAGAAGAGTACTTGGACGATCTCAAAAATCAATATCCAAGATCAATCTAGTCATATCCAAATAATCCAATATGAATTCTGCCAAGTAAATAAACTTGCGAATTCTACAAGAAACGAGTCTCATAATCGATCACGATTAGATGGACGTATCTACTAAGATTGAATACGTGCAACTTGCATGAATCCAATTATAAAGATAAACAATATAATGCGGAAAATAAAAAACACAAGACACCATAAGTTCGTTAACGATGACCTCATCCATATTTGAACACTAAACTGTACTACAAACATTAGCCTACCACCAGACTTCAGTAATGTAGTTGAAACCGAATCCACCCTCCAAACGGTTCAGTTACAATCACACTCCTTAAATATCTTGAACCTACCAAGGCTTTATGCAATTGATTCACTTATATAACGTCCTTTACATCCTAAGAGTTGCTTCAGCCGAAGTGAAGATTTTTGGTACCAATCTGCTTCTATCAGACAAGCCTATTTGATTTACATTTAGATCAAAGAACAAGGTGAGAAAATATGTTTGCAATAGACAAAACTAGCAAACCTCACAAATCCGGAACTTACGACTCCCAAAGAGCAGCGTAGATTCTTAACCACCTCTCAAGAAAAATCTTCAAAAGATCAATTAAGAACAGTTTTCAGATATCTATCTTGAGGAATCACAAAGTCTGAGATGAAGAGAACTTTGTGATTACTATCTATCTTACCTGAAAGAGATTACGAACCTCGATAATAGAAAAACAAGATCAGGATACACGAACTATCAAGGTAAAGATAGTCGGACCTGGATTCACGAATCCCCAAAGCAAAGTCTTTTAGTCGTAGACCTAATTATGTTTCTTAGAAGAAACCTAGGTCTATAGAGGATGACTCTAGAATCAACTAGGACACAAAGTGTCAGGGATTGGATTCTCATATTGAAATAGCATCGCTATTTATAGTTTTCAAAAACGAGGGGTTGTTTAGAATTCAATCTAAGATAACTTGGGATTATGCGAACACTTTTAGGTTTTGAAAGTACAATTGAAAAATATACACTATGAACCGGTTCTGGAACTGTGTATAATGACTGTTGGGTTTCACAAGTATGCCAAATAACTAAAAGAAATTTGATGTTCATTTAAACACTTAATAGTTTAATCATGATGCACACACATAAGTGTTTGAGTGATAAATGAAGACCTAGAAGTGTTTGAGAGAGTTCTAGCAATGCTAAACATATTTAAAAAATAAGTCTTTGAGCATCTGCTAAATTCTGCTGAGACAATTGGTACAATAGTTCGTGAAGCATATGACTTGTTCACGAGTTAGTGTGCAACGGTTCGTGAATCGGGTTTTCCAACCCTACAAGATTACCAAACTTAGTGTACTACGGTTCGTGAACCATGTTCGCCAATTTCTAGCTTAAAGTACCAACTTCAAGAATTCAGTTCACAACGGTTCGTGAACTGTTCCCAACTAAACTCACGGTTTTCGAACTGGTTCACCAACCTACCTTCAGCAGAAATATCAGTAGTTCTGAATTTCTCTCTTATGATGTTTGAAACATTCCCAAGTGATAAAATAATTTGCATGGGGATTTTTCAATTGATCCACTAATTAATTCACAAACGAAAAATTGCTTATAACTAATATTGTTGAGGACCATTGAACATCTTTGCTAAAATCATATTTCGAGATTTTTAACAAGACAAGCTTGACTCGAAACTTTTTCTTTGTAAATCTACTAAAACTCATACGACATCGTCTCAACAGATAGAATGGTAAGATCATGAGTAAAATAAAATGGTTCATTTTTCATATATATACTTGATATAGAAGTTCTCCAAATGTCTTCGTCGATCTTCAGTCTTCGAGGGTGAAGTCTGATACTCAACTACCAAATTCTAACCTAGTATGAGACTTGACTTAGTAGACTATAAATCAAGACGTAGTTTTGATAGCATAACATTGACAACAATCTTGAGATAACTAAACTTATGGGTTCAATCGAGCATTACTCTGACAACTACCATACCAGAACCTATCACAATATTGGTGTGAGAGTCTCCAAACAACTATTTCTTATCCTTGATTTCTACATAACTTCTAAATAGGGACCTATCAAAACAACAATGATACGAAGCACCACTGTCTATCCACCACCCATCTGATCCACCAACCATGTAGAACTAAGGCTCTAAGACCATTGCAATTATGACGCCTACAACAACATTATCTTGTGCATTATTCTTTTCTTTGTTATTTCTGTAATTCCGAGCCATGTGGTTTGGTTTACCACAGGTATAACAAATGAACTCATAATTGAAAGTCCGACCAATTCTTGATGGGTGTTGGTTCTTGTTTTGATTAGGTTTTCCTTCTTTTGGTTCTAGTTAGGTTTTCATATCCTTTTCTTAGGTTTCAAACTCGCATGAGTCTAATTCTTATTGTTTCCAACAATAAGAATCTCTTCCTTCTTATCTTGTTTCCGAACTTCTTCCTCAACCCTAAGCTTAACAATCAAACTTTAAAGAGAAATTTTTTTAGACTTGTGATGCAAAGCATTACGAAAATTTTCCCATTTAGGTGGTAACTTTTCAATCACTACAACTACTTGAAATTGTTTGTCAATTTTCATATCTTCGGTTAGAATTTCATTAGCAATTTTCTGAAGTTCATGAGCCTATGCAACAAATGATTTATCATCCATCATTTGGTATTTCATATACCATCTTACAACATACTTCTTTGAACTAGCTTCCTCCTCGGTATCATATTTTTTTTTCAAAGCATCCCTTACATCTTTAACAGTTTCAAAGGTAGAATAAATTCATACTAATCGTCAGATAAAGCATTAAGGATATAATTTTTTCAGTCAAAATCGTCAGATAAAACATTATGCATTAACCATCTTCCTCGGTAATACACCAAAACCAATTACTTGTCTAACATTTGCGAACTCTTTTTCTTAATCCTGAATCCAGATACCATCGTAAGTTCCGAATATGGATTTTCCTTTGTTATTTCTATTTCTTTTTCTTTAGCTGTTTTGGCATTTTTAATTGCTCACCATAATTGCTCTGTTTTGATTTCTAGAGAAGGGAATAAGAAACATGAGTGAACGAAAATTGGAAGAGGATGGTGCTATTTATATATGATGGAGGCTAAACTGGTAGAGGTTGAGTCTTGATCGCCAGCGGTTTAGTCTCCATCGCTCGATAAAGACTTCATCCCTCGGTAGTGGAGCGACCAGTTTGCCAAGCCATCTGGCATGGCATATGTTTGGGTTATCCACCCCCATAGGAACCGGCCTAACCTACCTGGCACAAAAAAAAAATCTTATTTACCCTAAATAATTATACTAGGCTGTGACTAAATGCAACCCACATTTGTGTTAAATGCAACCCTGACGAAACACAACCAATGAAAAATGTAATTTGTTAAATACAACCTAAATCTCTTAATACTTATTCCTTATGCGAGAGAGAGGACTGAGGAAGTTACCATCACGATTGATTTTTTTTGCTAGCTTTTCTTTCACGGAGAAACTCACTTGAAGATCAGTTGAGAACATCAAAATCCTTCTTCACCAAAACCCCTTTCATGCTCTTCAAAAAACAAAAAGAATAAAACAAACAAACAAAAAAGAACAGAGAAATAATAACCCCCAAATCCTTCTTTTCCACCACCGAAATTAACATATTATAATCCTTCCTCATTCGTCGAGCAAATCGATTGGAAACATCACTCCGTTAAAATGCCTCCCAAGTGCCAAGTCCCAAAACCTCAACGCGAAATTAGTTAATCGACATAAAAGGAAACCCTAAAAATTTTATTAATTTGAAATTTTTGTGATTCAATTTTTGTATATATGTATTTCTCAGTATCTCCAATGTCATCATCAGTTTGATACTAATGAAATTTTTAATTATCAAATTTCTTTGATTCAGTTTACTACTAAGGAAACGATAACCTTCATTTGGAATTTTTGTTTCATTAAGTATTCATTGTACCAAGAATAATACTAGTACCAAATTGTTATTGCCGAAATTTATCGATAATTGAAAAATGATGTGATGTAGGAAGTACGACACTATACATAATGTTACAGGTACTCTGGAAATTTTAATGTTGTTGTATGTCTCCGGCGTGTTTAGATTGTATATGTTTTTGGTTTTTCAGTAATAAGTATCAATGCATATTCATAATAAATAAGTGGTTAAATAGTTTTCTTGTGTTCCGTTTCGTAGGATTAAAAAATCATCGCTGGATCTTCCTCACATATCACTTGGAGACACAAAAAGTGATCCTAAAATAAGTGTTATGACAGGGTTTGAATAACAGTTGATTTAGTGAAGAAGAAAAAATGAAGAAAAAAAAAACCTAAATATAAATATAAGCTTAACCTTAATGGAAAATGGTGGTTATTTTGAATTATGAGTTGGATTTGACTTGACTTTTTTGGGTTGCATTTGGTCACTTTTAAGATATAATGTATCACAATTTTAAAACTGGCATCTCGGTTGCATTTAGTCACTACCTTATATTATAGTCCTATGGACCTTCAAAGTTCAAGATTCAACATTTAAATCGTTACAGAAGCGTGACCAAAGCCATGAATCAATACTGCGTTCAAGCAGTGACCAATGGTTTGACGCCCCAGATTTTACTGTTGCACCATATGATTTGTCGCTTAGCAGAATATTCCCTATAAAAGTGCCAATAAGCGTCTAGTCATTAGTCGCCACCATTATTATCCATTAGATTGAATAACAGATTTCTCAATCTGATGTCGTATAAGAATTTGAGCCCAATAAAATGAATCTTTAATTGTTGAACGTTGAATTTTCACAACAATTGGTTCGTGATTCAAGCTTATGTGGCACCATTAATTTATCAGACAAGCATTCACAGAGAGTTAAGTATAGTTCACCTAAAATTGCAGCTCCCAATCATATGTCGGTGCTTTAACTGAATCTTCTAAAGCATCGAGAAAACCAACTAATACCATCGAGCTAGCATTGGGGAACATAACTTGTCATGGAACGTATAAAACAAAAATACGTTCAATCTCAGTGCTTGAATTCTCTGTTCTTCAACCCTCTTAGCATAACACTTCAAAAAAACTCTTCGACCCAGATACTCTTATTCCATTTTATGTAATTTTTGGATTCTGTCTTTCCTCCAATATTCTTTGAGTACAAGGGAAGTAGTTGTTTCCGTTTTTCATCCGACTCCCACTTTATTCGGTTAAATGGAAGTAAATCTCCCTCACATGCTATTCCCGTTAACATGTACAAATCTAATGGTCTAAACCCTAAAACCAAATGGTCATAATTAAAGTCTGTATCTAAAAATCAAAATTTAATTTAAATAAGACTAAAATAATTGAATTGAAAAAATAAAACTTACCGCACTCGAAATCCTTGAAAAAGAACGTATTTGGTGCTTTTCCGTGAACGTTCCAATATAACTCGCACAATCTGAGTCATGTGGTTTTTAGTTTTCATATGATATAAACGTTGCCAAAGATATTTTCTCCCGCTTTCTTGAACAGACAAGGGAAGGAGCTAAAAAAAAGTATCGATCTCAGACCATCCACCTCTTAGTTTAGGTAAACCAACTCGCTTGGGATGGATAGATATATGAGAAGATAATACACCAAGAGCAACTAATTGTATAACATTTGCGAACTCTTTTTCTTAATCCTGAATCCAAACACCATCACAAATTCCGAATATGATTTTTTCTTCGTTTTTTCTATTTCATTTTCTTTGACTAGCTGTTTTGTTACTCATTTTCAAATTAATTGTTCACAAAAATTGTGTTGATTTGCTTTCTAAAGAAGGGAATAAATATGTGTGAACGGAAATTGAAGAGGATGATGCTATTTATATACGATGGAGACTAAACTGGTGGCAGTTGAGTCTTGATTTCCAGCGGTTTAGTCTCCATCTCTCGATAGAGACTCCATCGCTTAACGATATTACCATAGTGATCGACCAGTTTGCCAAGCCACCTGGTATCGCATATGATTGGGTTTTCCACCCCCCATAGGAACCGGCCTAACCTACCTGGCATAACAAAATTTCTTATTTACCCCTTAATAATTATATTATATGATGCTAAGGCTTAGTCCTATGGACATTTAAAAGTTCAAGATTCAACATTTAAACTATTACAAAAGCGTGAACAAAGCCATAATTCAACATAGAGTTCAAGCAACTGCTTGAAACGCAATCTTGAATCAACAAAGAAGCGACCAATGGTTTTACGTCCCATATTTTACTTTAGCAGCCATATGATTTTTCGCTCAACAAAATATTCCCTATAAAAATGCCAATAAGCGTCTAATCATTAGTCGCTACCATTATTACCATTATTATCATTATTATTATTATTATTATTATTTTTTTTTTTTTTTTAAATATTATTATATTATTGGATAAGGATTATTACATGAAACTAGTTGGAAGCCTAATAAGCTAAGTATTATTATTATTATTATTATTATCTGTTAGATTGAATAACAGATTTCTCAATCTGATGGCGTATAAGATTCTTGGCTCAATAAATTGAATCTTGAATTGTCGAACGTTGAATTTCCACAACGGTTGGTTCGTAAATCTATCTTACGTGGCACCACGTTGAACGTTGAGAGTGGGTCTGGCGAATATCAAGGAAAGATTGGATAGGGTACTGGCGAACTTTCAATGGTGCTCCAGATTCAACAAGGCCCAAGTAATCCATCTTCCATATTATTTTGAACCTTGACCGATCATTTTAGGTTATAAGCCATTTGGACCGAGTTATTTTGATGAGCATAACACAATTTTTTTCTCTTGAGCCTAAGCGTTTTGTTTTAAGCCTCTTTTGATTTTGACCTTTTTAGAGTTATAATTAATTGCCATTTGGACCGAGTAAAAGATCCATTTATAAAGTGTTGATATCCCTCACTTAATTCACCAATAATGGAGCATGTAGCAACAATCCCGTTACGTACATAAAAGTCAACAATCCCTTCCCTGAATTTCAATCATTTCCAAAGACTCAGGATCTCATACAATTGAGCCCCTCTCGGTGTGTTATACTAGCCTGATCGAGCATCCTGCAGACCGAATATCGTCCGGATATGATTGATCGCTAAACATCCAACTCCACAAGCATGATTGGATGACCCCGGATCAATTCACCCCCAAGCGGATTAAAAAGTCTTGGATCAACAATGAGCATAACACAATTTTTTTCCCAAATTGCAAGATCTCGACTTTTGGGATAGCCGGATAGGCGTTAAACAAAAGAGTGTGGCGCGCGCTTCTGCGGTATCTAATGAGGGAACGGAATATACACCATCATCCGGCATGTATGGCCTGGCCCCTCTCCAAAAGGCATTAACGGTCAAATTGTTCAAAGCTCATCAACAAGAGTCTGAAACACTTTCACAAGTATCAATGGAATAAAGGATCAGTTTTGGGATGCTGCAATCTCAAATTGAGGTGGCACACCAAAACTTGTTACTTTCCCAAAAATCTTTTGATTTTGACCCTTCTTTAGAGCACAAAAGTTATATGATTAATTGTTTAGTTGAATATCTAAGGCTTCAACTAAAACGGAGGAGTTTCTTGGTTTAGGCCGGGACTTGGAAACAAAAATCTGCATTTGTTTAAAGAAATTCATTCCTCATCCACACCCCAAATTATGGCTAGTTTTCACCCATAAACAAAGGAGGGGGACCTCAATACCAAATTTTTTCACACAACCACTATTGTTAGAAGAAATAGAAACTCTATCATTAGAATTAAGGATGGTGCAGAAGGTGGTTGGATGATGATAAGGATATTGAGCAACATAATGTTAGTCATTTTAATGATTTGTTCAATTCGTCAACTAATGATTTAGATTGTCAGGAAATTGCGCAATTGTTTCCTAATGTGACTTCTCATGAAGAAAATTCTGTTTTGATGAAAGATGTTACGGTGGAGGATATCAATATTGTTGTTAATCAACTAGGAGCTCTCAAGGCCCCGGGCCCTGATGGGCTTCAAGGTATCTTCTTCATTAAATAATGGAATGATGTAACTACAAATGTTATTGGTCTTGTTAGGGAATTTTTTGATACAAGTTTTCTTGATCCTAAACTGAATAATACCTTCATTGGTTTGATCCCTAAAATGCCCACTCTCGTTTCCGTTAGAGAGTATATACCAATTAGTCTCTGCAATTTTGCCATGAAAATTATAACAAGATTCTTGTTAATAGATTCAGGCCTAACCTTGGAAATCCGATTTATGCAAACCAGCATGCATTTGTCTCTGGTAGGTCAATCTTTGACTATGTTGTCATTTGCAATGAGATTCTTCACTCTTTTAAACACAAGAAAGGTAAGAAGGGGTGGATAGCCTTGAAGCTTGACTTTGATAAAGCTTATTGTTAGAGCACTGCTCGGTCGAACTCGCAAGCGTTTCTATCTCAAGCTTGTTATCAAGTTTAGTTTCCAAAACTATAAGTCTTGATTTCTAGTCTACTTATAGCTAAGTCTCGGATTAGGATAAAAAGTGTAGTTGAGCTTTAGACTTCACGGCGTTCATCGATCAAAGACGAAGAACTACTAAGGGGAGCTTGTGGAACTTTATCAACAAAAGGTATGTGGAGACTTGAACTCATCTATCACTCAAAAGTCTATCTACTCTATCTCCTATTTGAGACAAAAGTTGTATAGATATATAGACTTCGATTATATACATTTGATATTTTGAGTTGAGTTTAACTAGCTTACATATTTCTCGAAATATGTGTTTGTAAGCTTTCGCTTTAACCAAGTTCATCTTATATTCTTGATGAAAGTCAAAAGATGATCATGTGAAAATCGCCTGGTAACATCTTACATGATTTATGTGAGACAGTCATTTGATGTAGACTCTGAATGTTTCGTATTGATCATTCGATCACTTGAAAATTGCTTTGAAGCTAATAGTTTGTGTTAGACATCTGTTGTCGTCTTCCGAGAATGTTTCAATGATTGAAATGGGAGTTTTAAACAAATAACCATGATTGGATATAACACAGTATGCGTACTTGTATGCTAACTCAAGGCAAGTTATTCCAAGTCCTAACTATGGTATGCATACCCGTATGCGTACGCATTGGTTTAGTTGAGGTCCGGGAACTAAGTACGATACCGATACGCTGCATCGGCGTGAGGTTCAAGTTCGAGACTTTACTAAGTTTGGTGGTATGCGCATCTGTCGCTGCATCTTGCGAACCCAAACTTAGTCCGCCACTTAGGTATGCGTACACGTTTGCATACTTGAGTGGGTTATGTTCTAAAATCTACTTGTTCATGAACTAATACATTTATATAATAAGGGATGCAATCTTTTGCAAACCATGGCTATAATGTTCATGAATTGATTCGAGTGAATCAAAATCGATTTTGCTTCAATTGTGTCTTGTATACTTCTATGAGAATATAAATAATTGAACAAATCTAAAACTAGTTTCATTTGAGTCATTTGAACTAGTTATGGTTAAGATGAATAAGGTTGATATGAAAGTGTTCATATCTTCGGTTGACTATTGTTGAGCCAACAAAGGTGTACATGCTTAGGTACAGTTACTCATATCTAAATGAAGTCACTTTTCATTTGTGTGTAACAATCTAAGTTTTATCTAACGGTTGAAAGATATTAGCTTGAGTCTAATTAGGTTTTCATCTATCGGTGAATATTGAATGCTTTGTTACCAAGGTAACATTGATTGCAAACCCTGATTTGAAGACTATATAAGGGAGAACTCTAGCAACTGGGAAAACTAATCCCCACACCTCCTGTGTGATACTAGTTGCGACTAAAGTCGATTCTCCTTTAACCTTAGGTTTTTCCAAATCCCTGTAGGTTAACGACTTGAAGACTTCATTGGGATTGTGAAGCCAGACCCAACTATTTTCTTTGTAGTTGCGTGTTCTAATCTTGCTTTTTCTATCGTATTGAGTATTATCTTCTCTAAGATTTACTCGAGATTTAATATCCGATAGGAAAGATAAAAAGTAGTCATAAACATCTTTGTCTCATCTTTTGTGATTCCACAATATCTTATTTAGATACCATACGATTAAGATTATTGTGAGGTGACTGATATTTCTAGGTTGTTCTTCGGGAATATAAGTTCGGTATATCAATTGGTTCTTGTTCACCTTAATTTATCAAAAGATGGAACAAAAATCATAGGTATATCTGTGGGAGACAGATTTATCTATTCAATAGACTTTTCTGTGTGAGAAAGATTGGTTTATCAAGTCCATACATGCTGTTAAGCGAAATATTGGTGTTTGTGGGTGAAAACCGTTTCTGCTGATTTTGGTAATTTCGGGTGTGTGGGTGAGAAACGAATCTAAACCCTAAACAATGCACTGCACGGAGTACTTTTGATTCAAGAGATCAATATGTACAATCCTGCCTAAACCAAGAAATGGCCATTCAAACTTGCTTTGGTCAAAGTGAAGGAGAAGGGTTGGTCTTAGGGAGGGAAGAAGAGAGTGTTGAGACCAAAATCGTTGATTCTCAAGGTGTGGTTTGTTTTATGACTTGTATCGAAGTAGAATCGGTTAGCATAATGGAAAGCTACCAGTGATTTCTAGATATTGTATTGTTGCCGACCAAAACTTGTTATTTGGTGAAAATAGGTGAAGCCTATTTATACAAGTCATATTGAAACGTACCATGGTCTCGTAGGGAAGTGGAAACGATTAAGTGGTTGAAGAATGGAGTAACGTGTAACCGCTGACGATTTATGCTTCCATGATGAGGAAGTGAATTCGTAACCGTCGGTCATTACGCTTCCATGATGAAGGAAATGAATTGTTTACACCGTTACTTTTCACCACCACTAATTGTCCTACTTCATGACACTTTCTTGTAACGGCGCATTGCACGCCGCACGCCGTAAACCACTGCATCAATGCCCCACGAGTATCCCCGCTTTGTGACATGTTTGATGTCTCGAGTATTTTCGTGGAAAACGTGTAGGTTGCTATGTGTGGCAAGTCAAAGTCAAGAGATTTTGCCATAGGAAAATAACATGTGATGCTATTAGGCTTGCCTTGGTCGGCCGCCAAAAACTTGCCACAAGTCCGCGCCTTGGTGGCGAATCTCTGAATGGCCGAGATTACATCTCATGAGGAAGGGTAGCCGTTGATTATGGCCACATCTTTGTTGTGTAACAAAGTGGCGCCATTAGCATAGTGGCGCTCGGCGTAGCCATGGCATAGCGGCATGCCAATGGCCGTGGCATGGCAAAGATGCTGCCAGCGTTGTGGCATGGCCACGCCGTGGCGCGGACATGGCCAAAGCTAAGGTTTGGCCTGTTGTGGGCTTGCGGGCCAAGGCTAGGGATTTGGTGGTAAGTATTAGGCTTGGCGCCGTGGCCAAGGATAGATTTGGCGCCGTGGTAAGAATTAGGGCTTGACGGCGTGGCCAAGGCTAGGATTTGGCGTCGTGGTAAGAATTAGGGCTTGGCGCCATGGCCAAGGCTAGGATTTGGCGCCGTGTTAAGAATTAGGGATTGCGGCGTGGCCAAGGCTAGGATTTGGGCGCTGTGGTAAGAATTAGTGGTAGAGTGGCATGTTGGTCAGCATGCCGATCAATATATTGTTGTGGTAAGGCGCGTTTGGCTTGCTGCTTAGTATGGCGGCATTTTGAGGGTGCGTTGGCCTTTAATGTATGGTGGCAAGTTTGGAGCGACTTGATTGGCCGAGGAAAGAGGGGCGGCCAAACATAAGGCGCGGCTACACTTCCGGTGAGAGTGTGGCGGATTTAGAGCGACCTGATTGGTCGATGGAAAGTATGGGCCCATCCACAACTTATGTGCGCGTGGCTAATTTGAGGCGACACGATTGGTTAAGAGAAATATGGCTGGTTTAGGAAGTGGCGCAAGTTGGTCTAAGGCATGGCCACGCTCCCTTTTGTCAGCCGTGGCTCCTCAAGCTCGATTCGAGCAAGGTTTTGCACTTGCTAACCCATGGCGGATTAATTACCTAGTTTTCCTAGGTTTAATTTCGATAAGCAAGGTCTGATATAATGCGCGAGGAGCAAAACCCTAACTTTCACAAGTTAGTCAGGGCAATTGATTGAATTCTATATGTTGACACAGAGTTCTTTTAAGTTCATTGCCAGAGAGCAGCATGCTTTTTCTGATTGAATACCTTATGCAAAGACCTTATCATTGATATTTGGAAATTCGTAATGTCTAATCACGCGAGTGAACACAAATCATTCCATATCAATATTAAGGGTTCAAATGAGAACATAGCATAAAAGGCATTCAAAGGAACTTATATTAAGTGAATATAGGCGAGGCGCCGAAATTTACAGAATATCTGGGATGGTTGCTACATTCGCCAGTCTGGATAAATTTCATGTAAGTATATTGAACGGCTCAATAAATATGCCAATGGAGAGGTTAGCACTCACGACACCGTTTCCTTATAGAGTGACGTCACATCAGATGTAAGGTTTTACGATATCAACCCTAAGCTAAAAACCACCATCAACATTAAGTCCCCTTCTCTTAGCACGTAACAACGAATTGTTTCGGGTAAGCATGAGATGGTGACAGATAAGAGTAAAATCGAAAGAGCAAGACGGAAGAGATTGCCGAAATTCAACTAACCTTTAGCGGAAGGCATGAGGAATCCGTGATCTCTATGTTGGCGGCTCTGCGTGATTCTCGTCTTGGCCATAGGGCGTCAAGCGCTCGCAACCAAACTTTGGCTATTGATCGACAGAGGTGACATTGCAACTTGGCCCACTAACGGGCACCGGGTTGGTTAGGAAAGGTAGATGACGCGCTTGAATGACCAAGATGGCGCCGCTTGGCTAGGTTCGTGGAATGGTGGAAACAACACTTTGAACATTGGCTACAAACAAAGAAGATGGAGCCGGCATTTTTCGCAAATGGGCAGAGATAGTGCGCTTTGATTACGGAGCGCCGGAGTCATAGCGTTACTTGCTAGACTGTGGAGCGGGCGGAGATAGCGCTGCTTATCTGGTGGAGCACGCGGAGATTGAGATGCTTCAAGCGGTGAAGGCGGCTCTCTTTTGTCTATCTAACCATTTTCTCCCGTTCTACATTAGGGTTTCGACGAGAGACTTCACCTGGTTGAGATGATTTTTTTGGCCGTGTAAACTCATTGTGTTTGCTCAAAGATCATATCTTGAGAAAACTCAAGTTTATTTCATATCTTGAGAATACCCAAGTGCAAATGAAGGAACCGATTTGGGCATTTATTTCATATCTTGAGAATATTCGGTTTTGGAAATTCCTTGGTGTCCAAACATCCTTGGTCTATAAATACCCAAGTTTGCATTTCTAGCAAACTATCCTAAGAGCCGTGCAAACTTCATATTTTTGTTATTTCCGTGGAGCCGCCTATCCTGATTGTAAAGCACCAATTAGGCGAAATCTCTTACGTAATCGCATCATCGCTTAAAGACTTCAGGATCAAGAAGCTTTCACGAGTACCGCTAGGAAACTAGATAATTGTATTTTATTTTAGTTTTTGATTGATTTGATTGACTAACGGTTGTTGAACTTGATTGCACCTAGTTTGTTTATTCTTGAGAATCTTCTCTTATGATATAAGATTCACTCAAACTAGATCAAGTGTCGACGGATCTTTAGAACTCGCTTTGTAGATTTAAAGACATCTTGTGATAATCCATTGTTAACAGACTCCGTTTAAAGGTGATTGATCACAAAAGATTCAAGTGGTGTTGTGCAGTGTTTATTAAAGAAGATTTGAAGGCAAAGAAGATTTCTTATTTGGTTTCTATATATTTGGGTGTGCACAAACCTTGATCGACTAGGATCCAACTAGAATCATATTTATTCGATTGATTAGTTGCGTGAGATCGGCATCACCTTATAGTTTCTTGTTGGAATCTATATTGATTGATCGCAAATCTAAACTCTGCTACTTCGGGTAGTTGTCGGATGATTGATCTAACCAGGCAAAGTATGACTTGATATATCTTCTCCAAAGTGTTGATGGTGGATTTTTGGGCAAGGGCTAAAATCGTAACCTTATATATTCCCCGATCCAAATTCGATAAATATCGAGACTCATGTCTCTCATTAAAGCATGAAAACTCATGCCACATGAACCTCTGACTAAGTATATTGTCTCTCAGAGCATACATGAATATGCAGTCTCTCAATTGAGGCAACGACATATTTCATGAATACTGAAAAATTTCAGTAATCACTTTTATATAGAATCGAACGATCGACGGCTCCTAGACAGCTTGCATGCTAGTATAGAGCGATAACGTCTTCAGGATGTAATAATGTTTTCCTTGACTATATAAAAGACATGCGTATAGAATCTTAATGATTGGACGGCTCCTAGACAGCTTGCCTGCTAGTATAGAGCGATAACGTCTTCAGGATGCAACGACGTTTTCCCTGACTATACATAATAAATATGACGCTTCAACTAGCTCATGTCGCTCAATTCTCGAATAATTAATGCTCCTAGACAACGTGCTAGTATAGAGCCATCAATTAGTTATTTTTAGTCATTAGATTCATTAACTGAATCCTTAGAAAATATTCTACGTTCTTCATAATATTTCATTACTTCAATTTATGCTCTTCCCAAATATAATTCCATGGGTTAGTAATAAATATTCAACTGATTGAGCATCTCGAGCTACTATCGAATAAGCCCCGAAAATGGTGAAAGTGTACTTAGCAATAATGCACTAATGAGCACCCGAATGCACGAACGAGCATTCAAAAATTACGTAGGAACAATGAACCTATGCAAAATAGGAAAGAAAATAATAATAATAAAATTTGAAAGTTATTATTTGAAAGACCATTCCTCAGTAGGTCTGAAAGACAGATTATAAGGAGATAATGATCAAGAGGTCCGAAAGACGTAAAATAATAATAACAATGATCTTCTTTAAATAAATGAACCTATGCACCTTGTGAAGTTCTAACTATACATAATAATAAGGAGATAATGACTATACCGAATATTCTCAAGATATGAAATAAATGCCCAAGGATGTAAACTGAAAGACCATTCCTCAGTAGAAAGACAGATTATACCACTACCCGATAAGATCACCTCAAAAGAATTAGAGGAAAGAGTTGATAATCGCTTCGAAAAGATTCCTCCTCATCCTTATCGAAACAATCCTTGTTTTGATGAAGTACGACTCCATAAGGAAGGGAAAGAGAGAATCTCCCGCCAAAAAAGAAACAATCAAGAGTTTCTAAGGTCATGGTTTGATGAGTTAATTCCATGGAATTAGCCATCTTTCCATGGAAATAGCGTGTTTTCCGTCGCTTGGTCAAAAGTCTCACAGCTTTCCATGGAATTGCAATAAAAGCGTGGCCTAAAGTATGTTTCTGATATTCACTGTAAGCTAGAAAAAGCTTACTCCGATGCAACTTAGTTGTATCAAAATTGTGCTCTCTCATCCTTCTTCGTGCTCTTATTCATGGATGGGAAAGGCATAATAAATCTGGAGCACATTTGTTTGTGTAGTTGTTTATCAGAAAAATTGTGAAACTTTATGGATAGATGCGAATCCATAGTTGTGTCAAAATGTTAATGTTTATCATGATCTTCTAAAAAATTAGGCTATTTTTGGAATTTTTGAATTTTAATAAACCTTCCAACTTGGGAAGTTCAGACAAAGGAAACGAAATATATTGTTTAATATTTTCGGTTTCCAATGATATCTTCCAGACCGGAAGTTGTCTCTTTTTAAAGGGGAACTATCTCTTGTCTCGATTCGATACCCCGATCAATCCTTTTATATATATATATATATATATGATCAAGCATGCCTCCAATAACTCAAGTAGATCTCAAAGGCTAATAAGAAGGAAGCTCAAAGGGTTAAAGATAGTCAAGGAATCAATACAGAGGAAGAAGAAAATCATATCAAAAATCATGTTTGATTATGATTCTGATAGTTCAAATTGGTTCACAAGATGAGTCATGTCTCGTTGGCTTACAACTCCGCAAGATCCAACCAAAACCAAGTGGATTCGCTCTCGACAAGATGATTGACTATATCCAAGGTTTTGAGGAACTAAGAACCAATCTCATTATAACGGTTCGAAATCAAGATTGGCTCAAAGATAAGATTGAGGAAACAAAAGTTGATATTGCTGATGTGAAGATTCAAGTTGAAAAGCTTGAGAAACAAGAAGTGGTTGCTGACAAGTCTCTTGAGACATGCTTCAAAAGTTTAAACACTGAAGAAACCTCAGTGAACAAGAGCACCACTAGAGATTGTTATATGTCAATACTTAATCTAAGAAAATAGACGCTAATTTTTGATTTCTTTCAATGATCAGTATTAGGTCTATTATGAATAAAAACTATTATGAATAAAATTATTTAATTTATAATTTTGTTGTGATGGTTTTTGATTTACATAGCCCTCGTGCTTGAATGCTTTATTATTGCTATGGATGTTTATGGATGTTTGATTTCGGTTTTATTACCTTGATACCCGATCTCATAATGTTGTGAACCCTTATAGTTTGGGTGACTTTTTGATTTAGCAGGATTAAGTTCTATCCCATGTTGGTAGGCTTTATCAAAGGATCATGAGGGTTCTCCAGAAACAATATGTGAAAAGTCACAATATGTTGAATCGCTTCTCGTTTAGCATAAAAGCATATGTGTTTCGATGGTTTTCAAATTTTGCTTGCAATTATTAAAACTGGTTTTCAACCTTTCTCTGGTAAAGGTTGGTTGTTGTTATTCTTTTGATTTTGCATAAGGATGACAACATAAGGATATTTCGATATCAATTCTCCCCGAAGAAGATGCAAATATATCGAGAAGCGGATGCGAAATTTGAGGTAACAATGTTGTTAGTTGATTGTTTTCCCGTTTAAGAAAAGCCCGATTTTATTTCATATATATTTTGCTTTTGCTTAACAAAATTTCTAAGACAATTGATGTTTTATTCCATGATGTGTGTATGGATGTGTGTATGATTCAATTGTTTCCTGCTAAGAAAAACTATTGTTATCTTGCTTTTTTGTGTGGTATCAATTGTTTAGGCTTTACAAAATTTCTGCAATTGCGGTGCTATAATGTCTATGTTGTTTCAATTGCTTCCTATTGAGGTGAATAATTACGCAAGTTGATTTATTTGGTTTGTATGAATTATTTATGGCTTAACGAAAGAACAAAGTTTACTGGATGGATTGTTTAGTCCAATTCGATTCCTGGATAAGGGAAACTAAGGTTATCTTAGTTAGACTTATCAAAGTGGAGGTTTCTTGCTATTCAAGCCTAATTTGAATGTCTTAACAAGAAATTCTAGTTAACTAACCTAGTACTTGTCTTGTTTAAAACTTAAAGGTCTAAGTTATATGGATAATTAGAACCTGATGAGAAAATAGAGTTATCTTTATTTTGGTCTTATTGAATGAAGTGATTGTATTTGTATAATCGGTTTAGCAAAGGG
Organism: Papaver armeniacum; assembly: GCA_023531295.1. Lineage (NCBI taxonomy): Eukaryota > Viridiplantae > Streptophyta > Magnoliopsida > Ranunculales > Papaveraceae > Papaver > Papaver armeniacum. Next base: position 27,589 of record JAJJWW010018703.1, on the reverse strand, counting down.
ACTAAGGTGCTTAGTTGATTTTTGGCTTGCTAAACTAAATTGGGGAAATTGCCGAGCAATTGTTTCCTTGATAACATATCAAAACAAATTACTTTGTAGTTTCTCGCTTTTGATATTGGTTATCAAAAATGGTATATGGAACCCTCGTGCTTAACTCTATAGGTTTGCAAGTCTATTTTGAGATTTGTAAGATTCTTTTCGTGTTGTCCTTTATTTTTTTTCGTTTCTTTGTCATTTTGTGACAAAAAGGGGGAGAAATATATGGAGTAAATAATTGATACTGGTATTGATTTTATATTGATTGGTATCACTAAGAAAAAGAAAAATTGTGCTTAAACGTTTATCTAACGAAAGAGTGAAAGCATAGACTAAGGGGGAGTAGCATATTATATTATTTGGCATAACAAAGACGCAAGTGCATTGATCAAATCTACCTATCTCACCTTTAGGGGAGTATTAGCTTTGTTATTATAATGTCAACAGAGGTATTGAAGGATTGAATGTAAGGTGTTATCGGGTTGTCAATTGAATCAAGCTTATGTGTAATGAATTCTTGTAATTTGTTTATCCATAAGATTGTAAGAGTTTTGTCACTAAAATTGACAAAGGGGGAGATTGTTAGAGCATAGCTCGGTTGAACCCACCAAGCGTTGGTATGTAAAGTTTGGTTGTCATATTTTAGTGAATCAAAACTCATTTTAAGAGTCGCTTGATTATGTACTAGAGTCAACTTCGTATAAGTTAGATTGAAAGTATTATGATATGAGACATTACAAGTATTGCGAAGACTTGAAGAAGTGAAGAAGTAAGAAGCTACAACGACAACATCATCCTTACACTTGAGGTTAGTGATATTTGACTTGAACTGTTTCATTCCCTAACGTATCTTTCAAGTCGTGCATATTGAAAACGAAATCATTAAGCATGAACACTCTAGATAGACATAGTATTAAGGAATACAATATGAAGTTTAGTGCATAACCATTAAACTTTGTAGATAAGACATCGACATAATCGTTCAAATGCTATTGTGATTATGTATGGGTATGAGGTGAGGATTTCATCCTAGGAAACAATGTTTTACATGTGTTTTAAAAAAGTAGGTTCATAAACTTGTTTATGAATCGAAAAGGAATTCGCCATGCGTTATTGGGATTGTTATTCATTGCATATCTTGTGAACATCCAATATGTGTGATTTAGTATAACCGCTCACGACTTGTTTGTGTTCTTGGTAAACTATTCACAAAAGCCTGATAATCGTTGTCGTAAGCGTCAAAAATAATTTCACTTTCTTACTCACTAAATATGAATGAAGTACAAGGTAAGGAAGAGTTCGTTTCCACAGAGAGGCAATTGTTGTTATGCAATTTTTCAGTTTCTAATGTAACCAAGGGGGGGATGTTTGTTGTTTTAACGAAATACTAAAGTAAAAATAAAATAAAGCAAAGCAAATAATTGGAATAATCAATAAGGAGAAGATATTGGTCACGGATAGTATCATTCACAAACATGTATTTTCATCAATGATTAGAATTGGTATTTTAATCTCTCATCTACTAAAAGTCCTAGATACCTTGATCGCAAGTATATCACGCTAATTCCTCGATTTCATCACAACCACATTAAAAGATGCATATGTGAATTCTTCCTAGAAAGCAAACCTAAAGTGTAAAAGCACAATTAGATTTAACTCCCTAAAAGCAATAAGTTCTATGGAATAAGACTAATCAATGCAAACGAATGTGTAAAAGCACTAATCGCTTTAACAAAAGTTATGATTCACTTGTGACTAGTAGGATATATCACTACAAGCACTACCCACAATTATGCTACTTAAATCGTGGATAAACAACTTTTCAGATTGAAAACCCTAATATAGCTCTAGAGATGAATGTAACCTGATTGATTCCTGACTAACCAAACAAACTATCAAATCATGTAACACTATTAATTGTGAATCACAAACAATAAAATATCGAGACAAAACTAATTCATTGAATCATATAACATATTGAGAAATCAACTTTATCCCATAACCAATAATTGTTTAGCTACTCATAGCTATGGAGTTCATCATAAAAAATATTAATTGAAAAGAAAAAATATGAACAAAAGCAAACCCTAGAAGCGTAAAACCTAACATTTCTCCAAGTTCCAAAAAATATGTGTATATCCAAAGTTGTAAACTTTTTTCCTTTTTGTAGCTTTTCCAACTTCTAAAATTAGGTCTTCATAGCCCAAAGCTCATGTGGTCCACCAAGCCCATGTGTGTGCAAATACCCATAAAAATATGACCCAAAAGAAGTCACCTAAAAATGGTATTATGACCTTAAATCGCCTAAGAATCGCTGAAATAGCTTGGGTGACCGGCAAAGTCCACCCTGGCCACCGGGTCAATGAGTCAACTCTCGGCACCGAGTCAAACTTCTAACTCACGATCCGACTCTCAAGTCAGCCAGATAAAGCCATTGCACAGTGCCTAAGTCTTGCATGAGCCGTAACATTTGTGTTGCACCATCATCGTGATCACCAAAGCACTTCCACCCATGATGGCTACACCGCAAATCGCCTCTTCCAGCTAACTAGTACCATTTCCCGTATCGCAATTCATACTCTCCTTCAAAGAATTCATCCCGCAACTCACCACAACCCGCCTTCATGTCGGGCCCATTCAACACCATCTTCTCTTCTTAATCAAGCCTATCCATATCAAAGATCATCCTCTACACCGCACACCATGCCACCGCAATTGTACCTTCACTTGCAACATGAACCCACTAGACTCCATTGCAAACACAACCGCTCTCGCCTCTACCACCACCAAGTGCACATTTCATTCCCCGGGAGCAACAATTACCATGAGCTCAAACACCGACAACTTCAAACCACTTCTTCCTCTTCTTTTCTAACTATCCAAAGAATATCACCACGTACTTATAATTTCACCACCAACACTAAATACCAGCACCATCTGTATCCATTCGATCCCAGGCAGCTACCATATTCAAGTCACATTTTCTAACACTCCATTTGAACTGCGACAACTTCTCTCTGCCATTTCTTCATTTCACGAACCCGAGTCCATCCTTGTTCTACAGCTGCAATATAGCACCACCATTTCCCTATAAACTCCACCTGATCTGGATCATTTCATAGTACCAGAGCCATATTCTCTTCCACTAGCTTTTAGCCTTCTACAAAGAAAGATCGCTCTAAATACCAGCCGCTGAACTTGAACCGCAATTGGTAGCATTCAATACCAGTCAAGAACCATCAACACTAGCCATTGCAATAACTCCATCTCGACTCCGGCCATTCTCTCGTAGCCGCATTCCCCCGAGTATAAACCAATGAAGCCATTATCTACCAAATCAACTCCAAACTACAAAGACCATCAATACCTGCAACTCCTCATAGTTGCAGAAATCCACAGCAACATCACTGACCTGTGTTCTTGCAAGCCACCAACACAAAGCACCAACACCTGCACCTAAACATACATCTAACCATTCATTCAAAACCGCCAACAGCTTCATGCCTCCATATTCGATATTGGCGCAACTGTGTCTCGTCGCGTTTTCTCGACAACATTGCCTGTAGTCCCACAAAGATTGCATCCACATTTTCACACACATTCATCCAGAGTTAATCACCTGCTATTCCATTCTCACCTAATAACATCCTCCATAGCCGCACATTACTCCGCTCCAATCACCACAGTCCACAAAATTTCCGAGTCATGGCAAAAATAATTCTGTCATAAACATTCATCTCATTTCAAACTCCTTCCATGCAATGCACATAGCATCACATCCCTTCCATTTAGCAACAACCAACCTTCTTGTATTCCATCCGCAATGTTCATCATATTGCCTCAACTGCAATTCAAATCTCATACACCTCCTCAGCTTCGCACACCGCACCGTAATCTCATCCAAACATCCCTTTCCAGTGCCTTGAATTTCAACATCAAATTCGAACTAACCCATTCAATGTACATAACCACCTTCATCACCGCAATTCACTTTCGAGTTTCAATTCCACACACAAAGAAAATATTAACACCTGTAATCCTTGTTAACCTCACCTTCCTTGACTTCGATTTATCAACAGCCTTCTTAGTTCCTTGCTAACACCCAGCACACATTGCCTCAAATCCACTTCGCTTCTTCATACTTTTCTTTCACAAATGAATCAAAATTTTGTCCACCACCAACACTCCTCATCTCTCGTTGACCTTCTCAAACCTTGATTCGCATTCAAAATCAGAAACCCTAATCCTCAACAAAGAATAACATTACATCATCGCTTTTACGAATTAACATAAACCCAAGCTCTTAATTTATTCAACTCACAAAGAAACCCTAACTCAATGGAGAATCGATGGTAATGATTCCACGTATTTCTTTCTCTCGATTTCTCAAACTCAAACCACTCTTCCCTCGTTAATAGCAAGATCCAATCGACCCTCAAGAGAACCTTCTTTTCTATTGCACTCTCGCTCATTATTTCAAATAAATCACCAAAGAACAGCCCTCTCCATAATCATCTCTCTGCAATTTCAGTGAAGTTTGGAAATGAAAGAGAAACATTTCTTAAAATTAAGGCCTGGTAATGATGGAAATTGCTACAGCACCCCACTTACGATATGGGCCACCACAAAGGATACTTGGCTTGTCGGGCCATGAATCGACCGCCACCCATACTTCACCTCAACCGTAGCTAGCTTCGCTTTTGCCTCGTGAATTGGTCTTTTCGCTTTTTTTCGCTTTAAACGTGGGTGATTTCTTCTCCTTTTGTTCTCTGACTCCATTGCACCTATAAAACTCAAAAGCAAACATAAGATACATAATTCACACCTAAAAATAAAGAAAGAAAGCATAAACTCTAGATAGTAAATACGCTGTATTCTACACCTATCAAATTCCCCCACACTTAGACTTTGCTAGTCCTCGAGCAAATCAAACAAAACAAAACTTATTCTAAAGAATACATACAACTCCGTGTCGTCGAGGCTAGGGGGCCATTTTAGCATAAATAATAAGCCTTTGAACCCCTAGTGTCCCTAAGGACGAGTTATAGTCTCGTGAGGGTTTACTAGAGATATACCCACAAAACTTACTTTTCCAACTTACTAGTTCTCCGTAATGATAGCATCCAACGCGCTAAGAAGACATAGAGATTCTCCGCACACTAGTCATAAGAAGTTAGACACATAAATGAACACAATCTCATCCTTAAAAGTCGAGAGAGAAATAACCATCACTTCTCAAAGAAATTCGGGTTCCGGAGCTTTATCAAAAGTCTCGACTCGCCTCACAAGAAAGGGTTTTATGATATTGCTCTCAATAATAAATAGCTTTTTATGGGTCACACATGTGTCCAGATGGGAATGAAGAGAGAATCCTCACGACACGTTGAATGGTAGGAAGGTAAAACCCTCCGAATTGTTTTCAAAACCCACATCTTGTATTCATTTTGAAAACCCATTTTTCTCGATGATCTCTAAGAAAGGAAATCAACCACTTAACGAAGGTGGGAATATGCTTACTTACCTCGTTATCCGCGGCGTGCAGCTAGCACCACTCTCACAAAGATCCATAGAAACGCCTTCTGCCTTTCAATCTGTCTTATCTTCGTCTTCGGGCCTTAAACTCTTGATGATAACTCTTGAACTTCGTAGAATCCTCGACAATATGACTCTTTTCCTCAAATTCCTTATTTGCTTGAAACTTCTTTGTAGATATTCCTTCTTCCGTTGGCTTTATTGAAAGAATACAAAACTAAAAGACGAACTATACAAACCAAAATATAATTTTTTTTTCATTTTTTTTTTATCATAAAAAAAAAAAATAAATAAAAAAATAAAAACGAAATAAAACAATAAAACTAGTAATGAACCTAAAAAAATTTCTCTTGATGGCAACGATCTCGATAATCTTGCATACTATATCCTTTTCTAAATAGTCTTTCCTAACGAGAAAGAGACATTAATTATCTCGAGAGAGTTTAATGTGAAACTCCTCAAAAGTGTCGTTGTCATCCATTCGAAGGTTTTCCCACTCTAAGTGAGGGTTTGAAGTCTAGCTTCTTTCTCTCAAGAATTTCCTTCGAATACGATCAAGATTATCCCAAGCTTCTTTTGAAGTTTGACATGTTGACACATGATATTGTAGGTCGCGACTTACAAAGATGAATAATAGCATTCAAAACCATCTCGAATTCCTTTGCAAGTGCTCGTTCTTCATTCGAAAACTCGCTAAGCGTTTAAACTCGCTTCCGAATTTTCTCTTTTGGTAGAGAGTATAACCATCGACGACTAATAGCCAAGTATTAAAGTCTCGTGATTGAAGAAAAGATCTCATAGCAGATTTCCACCATAGATAGTTTGTTCCGTCAAATCTTTGCGGACGTTAATAAAGTCGATTCATGAGAACTCGAGTTCATTCTTATAGGTTGGATCGCACCAAACACAGATTGTTAGATCTTTTCGTGTTTACCGCTTTGATACCAATTGAAAAGGCGAGGGTACCCAAATATACCTCAAGCTAAAACTTTTCCTACCTATAAGTCCTTTCTCCGAAAGTGATTGTCTATGGACCGAGTCGAGACAATACAAATAATCGTTCACACTTCGCGGTGATCGCTCTATGGATACGAGATCGAGACAATACAACAACGAAGTATGTTACTTGATAAAAGGGTTCGGACTTAACCAAACACAATAGGATTGCTTATCAAGTAAATAGAATTAACTTTTGTGTAATTTACTTTAATTATAATAAATCAATTATAATGCGGAAATATAAAGTAAATGACACAAAGAAGATTTTGTTAACGAGGAAACCGCAAATGCGTAAAACCCTGGACCTTGTCCGGTGAATACTCTCGTGATTGCCGCTACACAAAATTAAACCAACTTCGATAGTTGAGACTAAGCAACTAAACCTATAGTTCACCTAGTTCCGTCTGTATTCCCACGCCTCCGACCTATGAATAAGTCACGTACTTGGAACAATTCCTTTGGTTCGTATTCCAAACAGGTATCAACTCTCTTCAACCAAGTGATATGAGTTCGACAAAGGCTCTTCTGTTTATCTCAATAAATTTCTTCGTCAGGTTCTTAGATCTATCTTATGTTCAACTACCGAAGTAATTGTTAAGATTTTGCAATCAATAATTATAATCACAAAGAATTGTATTGATGCCGATTTACACAACTAATCAATCCAATCTACCACACTGATAAACCGATTATAGTTGGATCCTCTTATACCGAAACAAGTATTATGTACACCAAAGATTATGAACCCCAAATCAGAAATCTTCAATATCTTCTTTGTCTTCAAATCTTCTTCGATCTTCAATAAACACCTGCACACAACAACTTGAATCTCTTGTGATCAATCACGCACAGAACGGAGTCTATTAACAATGGTTTATCACAAGATCGTCTTTAGCACTAACAACAATCTTAAGATCCCTGTCGAAACTTCGATCTAGTTTGAGTGAATCTTATATCAGAAGAAAAGATTTTCAAGAATAAACAAACCAGATGCAATCAAAGTTCAACCACCGTTAATTAGTCAATCAAATCAATCAAAAACACAAGATAAACCGCAATTATCTAGTTTCCCACCAACGGTACTCGTAGAGATTCTCAATCCCAAAGAAGACTTTAAACTGAGCGTCCGTAAGAGATTTCGCCTTATTAGGTTATTCTCCTCTCCGAATATGAGGCTTCACCAGTAATAACATAACCGGGGTAGTTTGTTGTCACGAAGGATTAGTTTGCTAGAAATGCAAACTTCAAGTATTTATAGACAAGAAAGTTTGGACACCAAGGAATTTCCAAAACCGAAAATATTCTCAAAGATATTCAATATATTCCAAATCTGCCCATAATTCCCCGAAATGCTCTCATCCAAAATAATGACCGAAAATCTCTTTGAAAAATCTCAACTAGTAAATGCACATTACTAATTCTCGTTTTCCTAAAATCCAATTCAAAGTTTGTCGACATCTTAACTTTTAAGTTCTCTTTCACACTTAAAACCTTGAAACCGATTTGCCACACTTCCAAACAAGTTTAGAATTGGTTCACACGACTTTCAAGAACTATGTGATTGATCAAACCAACATTAAATCACAATCATGGGTTTACTGGTTCTACCAAAACAAGTTTCGGTTCTACCTCCATGTGAGTACTGTGCATAGTCACACTAGCTTCCCAAAAGTTCGGTTTACTAGGTACTAGGATCGGTTCCTCACATATATATGGTATCTAACTTATATGTGTTGCACATGTCCATAGGATCGGTTCCCTTTCGCTATAAACCTTGCCGCACCCTATACAAGGATCGGTTCCCTTTGATGTAATGCACCCTTACTAGGATCGGTTCCTTTCCCTTACAAGGTCGACATACAAAATCCGATCATACCACAGATTACTTAAGATCGGTTTTACTAATAAAAGTTATACCAATACATAAGTCGCCTTTGTGAATCAGCTTCTACCAAGAACATAACAAGTTGTGAGCGGTTATACTCTATCACACATATTGGTTGTTCATAAGATATGCAATAAATAACACTTGTCAATTTCCTTTTCGGTTCACAAACAAGTTTATGAACTTACTTCCTTAGAACACATGTAAACATTGTTCCCTAGGATGAAATCCTCACCTCATACCCATACATAATCTCAATAGCATTCAAATGATTATGGCGATGTGTTATCTACAAAGTTTAATGGTTAAGCAATAAACCTCGTATTGTATTCCTTAATACTATGTCTATCTAGAGTTCAAATATGCTTCATGCTTATGTTTTCAATATCCACGACTTGAAAGATACGTTAGGGAGTGAAACATTTCAAGTCAAATATCACTAACCTCAAGTGGAAGGATGATTGTTGTCGTTGTAGCTCCTTTCGAGTCTACGCAATACTTGTAATGTCTCATAACCTAATACTTTCAAGCTAACCTATACGAAGTTTAACTCTAGTACATAATCAAGCGACTCTTAACATGAGTTTTGATTCACTAAAATATGACAACCAAACTTGACATACCAACGCTGGTGGGTTTTACCAGCCATGCTCTAACCGTGCTGAATCAAGATGCGTCATTATCTAAGGTGTACTTTTTGATTGAGAGTACAATTTGAAGGCTTCTTAGATGCTTGAGCGTTGAAGTGTCATATCCCTTAAGCATCGAATGTCTTAGGTTTGATCATCTCGTCCCCGAGTATCTTCGTTGATTCAAAGATCCCTTTCGCTTTGGTAATGGGATTCAACACTTGTGCGCACATCGAGCTTCATTTTGTGGCACACATGGACACTCTTGCAAAGCTATGGAGAAATGCCCAAAGTGTTCTTTTCCATGCTTCGTATACCCTCTCAAGAATGAATGTCCTCGGTGAGATGCCTCGATTCGGTAGAGGTTTCGATTCAACCACTTAGTAAAATACTAATACTATGAAGCTACCATTCATAACGCCTTGCAAATAGCAGAATCATTAGCGAATTGAGTCACCATGCTAGATAACATGTGAGGAAATAAATGACATGTACATGGAAGGAATGACACTTTCCGAGTGCAGTAACCTCTTGATGAATGTCTATGCATCTTTGCGTATTCTTGCTTTAACCTCGTCAAAGTTCAAAATTCCTCCAAGTGCTCACTGGATGGAATGTCCGCCAAATCTTCCGGATCGAACTTTCTTTATCAAGACATGTGCAACCAAATGCGCTTTGTCGCACTCCATCTTTTCAGCGTGGATCCACACTCGTATGAAGAACATGTCACATCCTGGATCGTCCTGATTATGTAAAATTTGGTTTTTGTCCAAGTTGAACTTATGTTCACTTTGAGAGTGATATAGTCATAAGTAATTCCGAGCATTCCTTCAAGGTCTCGATTAAGATGGGATCACAAGTAGCCTCTTGTCGAGTGATGCCTCGTGGCTCCGAGGGTTTTCTGAATGACGTTGACGGCGGTGTCGGCCTATGGTAAGCGCCCCTGGGGCCGATCATTCTTCCGAATTCATTTCCTCGAGATGGACTATGGTAAGCAGCCTCAGTCGTGCATCTCCTTGTCCGTGGATGAAGGTTCAAGGAGTATTTCTGATGGACAGACGTGTGTCACATATTAATTCGTGAGTAGTGAACATTTCTTTTCTTTGTGCCTTAGACAGATAGAACAATTTCACGTATATGCTTAATCAACGATTGAACTACTTTGATCGGTCGCTCGTAGAGTGTAAAGGTTCTTACCGGGAGAGGATTCTTGTGTACTCCTTCCCTAATTGAAGCTATTATGGATCAACCTTATCTTTCTTCAAAATATTGCAAATCACTTGTTGGATGATTGATGAATCTATGAAGGCGACAAAGACTCGTGATTCTCCATTTCTTCTTCAAATTGCTCTTCTCCCGATGAACGGAAATTTGATTGCACCATCTTGAACCCCGCACTTCCAAAGAACTCGATCACTCCTTCATGAGAAAAGAGAAGTTTGAGTCCTGCTCGATCATTTCCCGTTCGTTGATGCCGGGATCGAGGTTTGTGCATTTCAGATTGGTTATCTTTTCTTCGCGCCTTCGAGGAGCTCCGGGATGTTGGAGAAGCGCTCGATGCCGTGTTCTCGCTTTCCTTTCATTCCTTTCAAGAACAACGCTTGTTGAAGGTCGAGATTGTACGATTGATTGTTGACTAGGCGTCGGTGCTTCGAGGTTCCTGACCTTTGCAGACTTTGCTCTTTCCAGCAGCGTGCGAGAGTCGCCGATCGTTTGGCTCGCTTCATGAAGCTCGAAAAGTCCGAACTGGATATTTTCCAAGAAGTCTCTATAGACCGATCATTCCGCTGATGCACAAGTCCACCAGTTGTTGTTCGACATTCGAGTCATGACAATCCAAAGCTTGGATTCTCGGGATCTCTTCACATAATCGTTCGGATGTTCATTGCTCTTTTTTCAGACATTCTTCCTAAGTCAGAGAGAGTAATCTGCTCTGAGATGAAGAAGTATTTCCGGTAGAAAGTATTAACCATTTATCTCCATCCAGTGATGCTCCCAGGTGAAATGTTGTTGTACCATGTGTATGCTCGGCCTGTCAGGGATTTTGAGAATTCCTTCATATGGACGACATGGTTGTGCTCATGTTCGTCTAGTGCTTCCAGGATCAAGAGACATGTTCTCGAGCGTTCCCCGTTCCGTTGTATATGTGAACGTAAGAGAGGTGTAGTCCTTCGGGATAGGAATTCTTCGCGTAGCGGCGGGAATGGAGGTTGATGACGGTGAACATATGGTGTTTTGTATTTTCCTCAATCCTCCATGAAGCGTTCCAGTGTCCTCACGAGTGATGAAGCCTGCATAGTTCCTTTGTTGGTGGGTTCTCTCGGGCAGCCTTGTGGACTTCATCATCATCTACTACATGGATTGGAGTGACTTGGATCAGCAGCCAAGACATTTCTTTGGCTTTTCCTTTCTCTTGAGTTTTCTAACATCTTGTCGGTGAGAGTTTTCGGATAATTGCATTGCTCTTTTCGTGTTTGCGGCCATGTCAATCGATTTTTGGCGAGAGTCTCTTGCACCTTCATGAGATCAGCCTATGGTAGGCGGATTTTCTCTAATTTCCTCAGAAAGCGGCCAAAAGGAGATGATATCCAATGTTGGTTTGAGGAGGAGGGTATCAACAACACCGTGTTGGAAGTAGAGTAGTTTCGGAGTACCACCGTTGTTGCTAGTGCTAGCGTTGTTTGTGTTAGGATTTGTAACTAAACCTGACCTAAGATCAATCATTTTGTGAAAGTTGAGATTGCAACCGAGAGATTAATCGCCCACCGTGGTCGCCAATCTCGTTGATGGGGCAAAACGATTTGATGGTTTTTAAGGAATTGAGAAGACGACTGCAGTGGGATGAGACTCCTCGAACCGAGCAAACGCGCTAACCTCATACGGATGCACCGCAAAGGGAGTGCTTGAATTCGAGAGATCAATGCAGCAAGACTCCTAGCCTAAACCAATACAATGGTCGCTCCAGAGTCAATTCGGTCACAAGAGAGGATGGGTCGATCTGTATGAGGGAAGCTGAGAAATGTGTGAGATCAATGGTGATCAAGGATTGTGAATGTGTTTAATATTTCTGCAAGTTTTATGTGAACTATCGAGTTCTAATAAATTCGCTGATTGATTGAATTCTTGAGAGTGATTGCCCTGGATCATAATTCCTCCGTTGTTTCAATCATGAGTTCGAGACTTATTTATATTGCAAAAAGTAGTAGACACATTGATCCCAAGTAAGTGTGACGGTTGCAAGTCAAGGAGTGGGAAAGTGGAAATCGTGTTAAAACCAGTTACTCATCGTGCGGAGACTTGGTTGATTGTCCACCCACTACTTCGTTAACTCCTTCAACCGCTTGCACAACTTAGTCACATTCTCATCGTGGATGAACACACGTGCCGTAGGCCGCCGGATAAAACCCTAGTTAATATCCCCATGTGACACGATTGATGTCCCATGATTGTGGAGTCTCGCAAGGCAGCCGTGCATTTAGTTAGTCGGTTGTTGACTTGATGAGACTATGAGTCTTTGTATTGCTGAGTTGAACATGATTTACAAATGTTCTAGGACTCATGAATTGAACATGTCTGTTGAGACAGAGGTATTTGTCGAATGAATGTTGATAGTTAAGGTGAGCAAATATTGCTCATTCGATGAACTGTTGAATATTGATAGTTGAACCAATATTTCTAGTCTGAGCAAATGTTGCTCGTTTGATGAATTATTTGGTAGCGGGACCAAATAAAATATTAATTTAATATACTAGCAATCGACCGAGTATAATAATTAAAGTTTTGATTACTGGATCAACATAAAATTATTAGTGTTTGAATTTGGAATTATGAACCTTGGATTCGAAACCCTAATTTTGATCAATTGTCGATCAATTGATGATTTATTGAAAATCAACCACGGAGCGAAGGAGGGACCTACATAAGATGATGGGCCAATCATGTAGCGCCCAGATGCTCGAGTGGGAAAATACCAAAGTCTCTCAAGACAAGTTGGTGAAAGATGATTAAATGCCAGTTTAATCATTTATTAAAAGGGTGCTCGTCCGAGCGTTAGGCAATAAAACCTAATTATGAAGAAATGAGGGACCGACCAATGGGTCATGGAACCGGCTCTCAGTTGGTCATGGGACCGACCGACGATCTTTTGATGAAATTCCAAGTTGTTTGAAGAGTTTAAACCTAATGTGAACAAATTAGGTCAAATGATGAAAATATGTGGGACCGACCTCTTGCAAGCCAAAGGGCCAACCTTGGTCGGTCAAGGTAATATGCTCATGTCACCATAGTATCCGTGCCTCAGTCCTGAGAATTTTGATATTTTTTGATGCGCGTTTGAGCAACATTTGAGAAAATATGAAGAAATCAGGGTTTTGCTCAAACTGAGGAACTTCATAAGATGAAGGAAATAATAATAATAAAATAATAAGGAATTACAAGGTGTGGGACCGGCCAAAGCTAGGGCATGGCCGGCCGGCTAGTAAACCCGGTCCCGTGACACCTTTCCTAATTTTATATTATTTCCTTGATATGAAGGGGAAACACCATGAAATCCGAAAGCTTTCCTTAAAACGAAGGAATTTTCATGAGATCAAGAAAAATAATAAAATAAGATAAAATATGGGAAGAGGCGTGGTCCGGCCACAACGGCATGTTCGCCCTGCCGTGGGCTTGGTCCCTTAGGCGCCAATTAATATTTTATTATTATTATTTTCTTTCCTATTTTGCATAGGTTCATTGTTCCTTCAGAATTTTTGAATGCTCGTTCGTGCATTCAAAGTGCTCATTAGTGCATTATTGCTAAGTACACTTGCACAATTTTTTCGGGGCTTATTCGATAGTGGCTCGATGTCAGTCCGTTGAATATTTATTACTAACCCATGGAATTCCGCTGGGAAGAGCATAAATAAATTGAAGTAATGAAATATTATGAAGAACGTAGAATATTTTCTAAGGATTCCGGTTAATGAATCTAATGACTAAAAATAACTAATTGATGGCTCTATACTAGCACGTTGTCTAGGAGCATTAATTATTCGAGAATTGAGCGACATGAGCTAGTTGAAGCGTCATATTTATTATGTATAGTCAGGGAAAACGTCGTTGCATCCCAAGACGTTATCACTCTATACTAGCAGCAAGCTGTCTAGGAGCCGTCCAATCATTAAGATTCTATACGCATGTCTTTTATATAGTCAAGGAAAACATTATTACATCCTAAAGACGTTATCGCTCTATACTAGCATGCAAGCTGTCTAGGAGCCGTCCAATCGTTCGATTCTATATAAAAGTGATTACTGAAATTTTTCAGTATTCATGAAATATGTCGTTGCCTCAATTGAGAGACTGCATATTCATGTATGCTCTGAGAGACAATATACTTAGTCAGAGGTTCATGTGGCATGAGTTTTCATGCTTTAATGAGAGACATAAGTCTCAATATTCATCTGACTACTGGATCAGGAATATATAAGGTTACGATTTTAGCCCTTGCCAAAAATCCACCATCAACACTTTCAGAGAAGATATATCAAGTCATACTTTGCCTGGTTAGATCAATCTATCCAACAACTACCGGCAAGTAGCAGTTTAGATTTGCGATCAATCAATATAGATTCCAACAAGAAACTATAAGGTGATGCCGATCTCACGCAACTAATCAATCGAATAAATATGATTCTAGTTGGATCCCAGTCGATCAAGGTTTGTGCACACCCAAATATATAGAAACCAAATAAGAAATCTTCTTTGCCTTCAAATCTTCTTTAATAAACACCTGCACAACACCACTTGAATCTTTTGTGATCAATCACACACTAAACTGAGTCTGTTAACAATGGATTATCACAAGATGTCTTTAAATCTACGACGCATTCTAAAGATCCCATTTGACACTTGATCTAGTTTGAGTGAATCTTATATCATAAGAGAAGATTCTCAAGAATAAACAAACTAGGTGCAATCAAAGTTCAACAAACTGTTAGGCAATCAAATCAATCAAAAACTAAAATAAAATGAAATTATCTAGTTTCCCAACAACGGTACTCATGAGAGCTTCTTGATCCCACAAGTCTTTAAACGAGCTGTCAGAAGAGATTTCGCCTAATTAGGTACTTTCCTATCCGGATAGACGGCTCCACCAGAAATAACAAAAATATGAAGTTTGCCTGGCTCTTAGGATAGTTTGCTAGGAACTTCCTTCAATATTTTTACCACCGTATGTTGAAGAAGTACAAGTTTCATGTCAAGTGACTGAAAATTGTATTCCTTAAGATCACTTTCACGGAATCGGTTCAAAGTTTCCTTAATTTGTACAAGATTTCGTTTGATCATCAGTAGATCTAGAAGCTGGTTTTTCATCCTCTTATGACTTGATGTAGTTACGCAGACTACCATCATCTTGATCTGTTTCAGATGTGACTAAACGGGTTTTATCACAGTCTGTAAAAGTCGGGAAAGGAATTTTAGTTTCCTCAGGATCGAAGAAATCACAACGAAATCATTCGTCGAGTCATAGGATGTGTCTCTTTAACAAGAAGAGATTTACCAAGAGCTTCTAGTTTGACAGCTGAGATCCATATTCTCTTTGGCCGGACAATTCAGTTGAATGTCTTTATCTCTGACCTCCTGTTTAAAAAGATTTTTCTTTGTCTTTAATAACACCACTTTAGAAGACAGAGATTTTACAGGCTTTAGGAGTTTTACCAACTCTTTATCAACATCTTCCTTTCCATCAGACATGGACATAGATGTTTTCGCTACTCTGGATCATGAGTCAACTAAGTAGTAACATCTTCAACTTTTGAGTAATTAAACTCTTGCATAAAGTTAATTGAATCAGACATAGATTCAATTTCTTATAGGTTGGATCGCACCAAACACAGATTGTTAGATCTTTTCGTGTTTTCCGCTTCTCGATACCAATTGAAAAGGCGAGATACCCAAATATACCACAAGCTAAAACTTTTCCTACCTATAAGTCCTTTCTCCGAAAGTGACCGTCTATGGACCGAGTCGAGACAATACAACTAATCGGTTCACACTTCGTGTGATCGTCTATGGATACGAGATCGAGACAATACAACAACGAAGTATGTTTACTTGATAAAAGGATTCGACTTAACCAAACACAATAGGATTGCTTATCAAGTAAATAGGAATTAACGCTTGTGTAATTTACTTTAATTATAATAAATCAATTATAATGTGAAAATATAAAGTAAATGACACAGCAAGATTTTGTTAACGAGGAAATCGCAAATGCAGAAAAACCCGACCTTGTCCAATTGAATACTCGTGATTAAGCCGCTACACAAAATTAAACCAACTTCGATAGTTGAGACCAAGCAACTAAACCTATAGTTCACCTTGTTCCTCGTCGTATTCCCACGCCCGACCTATGAATAAGTCAAGTACTTGGAACAATTCCTTTGGTTCGTGTTCCAAACAGTGTATCAACTCTCTTCAACCAAGTGATATGAGTTCAACAAAGGCTCTTCTGCTTATCTCAATAAACTCCTTCGTCGGGGTTCTTAGATCTATCTTATGTTCAATTACCGAAGTAATTGTTAAGATTTTGCAATCAATAATTTTAATCACAAAGAATTGTATTGATGCCGACATTTACACAACTAATCAATACAATCTACCACAAGGATAAACCGATTATAGTTGGATCCTCTTATACCGAAACAAGTATTGTGCACATCAAAGATTATGAACCCCAAATCGTAAATCTTTAATATCTTCTTTATCTTCAAATCTTCTTAGATCTTCAATAAACACCCGCACACAACAACTTGAATCTCTTGTGATCAGTCACGCATATAACGAGTCTATTAACAATGGTTTATCACAAGATCGTCTTTAGCACTAACAACAATCTTAAGATCCCTGTCGAAACTTCGATCTAGTTTGAGTGAATCTTATATCAGAAGAAAAGATTCTCAAGAATAAACAAACTGGGTGCAATCAAAGTTCAACCACCGTTAATTAGTCAATCAAATCAATCGAAACACAAGAGAAACCACAATTATCTAGTTTCCCACCAACGGTACTCGTAGAGATTCTCAATCCCAAAGAAGACTTTAAACTGAGCCCGGTCATAAGAGATTTCGCCTAATTAGGTTACTCTCCTCTCCGAATAAGAGGTTTTCCACCAAGAATAACATAACCGGGAAGTTTGTTGTCACGAAGGATTAGTTTGCTAGAAATGCAAACTTCAAGTATTTATAAACAAGAAAGTTTGGACACCAAGGAATTTCCAAAACCGAAAATATTCTCAAAGATATTCAATATATTCCAAATTCGGTTTCCATAATTCCCCGAAATGCTCATCCAAAATAATGACCGAAAATCTCTTTGGAAAATCTCAATTAGTAAATGCACATTACTAATTCTCGTTTTCCTAAAATAAAATTAAAAACCTTAAATAAAAGATTCTTAACTTATTTATGTTTCGATCCTGGGATTTCCTTCCTCTAGCTATCAAGGAATAACTTTGAACAATAAAAGATAAATATTACTGCCTGTGTTCAAAGTGTGTCGACATCCTTACTTTGTAAGTCCTCTTTCATACTTACAACCTTGAAACCGATTTTCCACACTTCCAAACAAGTTTAGAATTGGTCATCCGACTTTCAAGAACTATGCGATTGATCAAGAAACACTCAATCACAAATCATGGGTTTAACGGTTCTACCAAAACAAGTTTCGGGTTCTACCTCCATGTGAGTACTTTGCATAGTCACACTAGCTTCCTAAAATTAGGTTGACTAGGTACTAGGATTGGTTCCCCACATATATATGGTATCCAACTTATATGTGTTGCATATGTCCATAGGATCGGTTCTCCTTTGCCTAAAAACGTGTTGCACATGTCCATAGGATCAGTTCCCCTTTTTGCTACAAACTTGCTGCACCTCATACAAGGATCGATTCCCCTTTGTGATGTGTTGAACCTCTTCATAGGATCGGTTCCCCTTTACCCAGATTCGGTCCTACACAATCACAAACTCGATCATACCATCTCGTGTGATTACTTAAGATCGGTTTCACTAATAAAAGTCATACCAATACATAAGTCAAGCCTTTGTGAATAGTTTTACCAAGAACACAAACAAGTCGTGAGCTGTTATACTAAATCACACATATTGATGTTCACAAGATATGCAATGAATAACAATCCCAATAACGCCTGGCGATTTCCTTTTCAATTCATAAACAAGTTTATGAACTTACTTCCTTAAAACACATGTAAAACATTGTTTCCTAGGATGAAAACCTCACCTCATACCCATGCATAATCACAATAGCATTTAAACGATTATGATGTCTTATCTACAAAGTTTAATGGTTAAGCAATAAACTTCATATTGTATTCCTTAATACTATGTCTATCTAGAGTGTTCATGCTTCGTGGTTTCGTTTTCAATATGCACGACTTGAAAGATACGTTAGGAATGAAACAGTTCAAGTCAAATATCACTAACCTCAAGTGGAAGGATGATATTGTCGCTGTAGCTTATTACTTCTTCACTTCTTCAAGTCTTCGCAATACTTGTAATGTCTCATCCTAATACTTTCAAGCTAACCTATACGGTTTACTGCACATAATCAAGCGACTCTTAAAATGAGTTTTGATTCACTAAAATATGACAACCAAACTTGACATACCAACGCTTGATGGGTTCAACCGAGCTATGCTCTAACACCGACAAAATGGTGCAAGTGTACTCAAAGAATAATGCACTAATGAGCACCCGAGTGCACGAACGAGCATTCAAAAATTACGAAGGAAACGATGAACCTATGCAAAATAGGAAGAAAATAATAATAATAAAATATTAATTGAGGCGCCTAAGGGACTAAGCCCACCGTCCGCCGAACAAGCCGATATGTCCGGACCCACGCCTCTTCCCATATTTTATTATTTTTCTTGATCTCATGAAAATTCCTTCGTTTGAACAAACTCCTTCGTTTTAAGGAAACTCCTCGCCTTCATAGTGTTTCCTTCATATCAAGGAAATAATATAAAATTAGGAAAGGTGTCATGGGACGGGTTTACTAGCCTACGCCATGCCCTAGCTTTGGCCGGTCCCACACCTTGTAATCCTTATTATTTTATTATTATTATTTCCTTCATCTTATGAAACTCCTCGCTTTCATGATATTTCCTTCACATCAAGGAAATAATATAAAATTAGGAAAGGTGTCACGACCGGCCACTATCCAGCCTACCATGCCCTAGCCATGACCGCTATGCACCCTTATTTTATTATTATTATTGTTGTTTCCTTCATCTCATGGAAACTCCTTCGCTTTTAAGGAATCTCATTCGTTTCAACAAACTCCTTAATTTCATGATATTTCTTTCACATCATGAAAATAATATAAAATTAGGAAAGGTGTCATGGGATCGGGCTCCATTAGCAGCCTACCATGCCTTAGCCATGGTCGGTCCCACACCTTATAATTCCTTATTTTATTATTATTATTTCCTTCATCTTATGAAGTTCTTCAATTTGAGCAAAACCCTGATTTCTTCATATTTTCTCAAATGTTGCTCAAACGCGCATCAAAAAATATCAAAATTCTCAGGCTTGAGGCACGAACACTATGGCGACATGAGCATATTACCTTGACCGACCAAGGTTGGCCCTTTGGCTTGCAAGAGGCCGGTCCCACACATTTTCATCATTTGACCTAATTTGTTCACATTAGGTTTAAATTCTTCCAAACAACTTGGAATTTCATCAAACGATCGTCAGTCGGTCCCATGACCAACTAGGGCCGGTTCCATGACCCCTTGGTCGGTCCCTCATTTCTTCATAATTAGGTATTATTGCCTAACGCTCGATTTGAGCACCATTTTAATAAATGATTAAACCAAAGATTTAATCATCTTTTCACCAACTTGTCTTCAAGAGACTTTGGTATTTGCCCACTCGAGCATCTGGGCGCTACATGATTGGCCCATCATCCCACGTAGCCGGTCCCTCCTTCACTCCGTGGTTTATTTTCAATAAATCATCAATTGATCAGCAATTGATCAAAATTAGGGTTTTGAATCCAAGGTTCATAATTCTATATTCAAACACTAATAATTTTATGTTAATCCCGTAATCAGCACTTTAATTATTATACTCGGTCTAGTTGCCAGTATCTTAAATTAATATTTTATTTGGTCCCACTACCATGTAATTCATCAAGCGAGCAACATTTGCTCAGATGAGCAATATTGGTTCAACTATCAATATTCAACAGTTCATCGAATGAGCAATATTTGCTCACCTTAACTATCAACATTCATTCGACAAATACCTCTGTCTCAACAGACATGTTTAATTCATGAGTCCTAGAACATTTGTAAATCATGTTCAACTCAGAAATACAAAGACTCATCGTCTCATCAAGTCAACAACTAACTAACTAAATACACATCTGCCTTGCACACTCCACAATCACAGGACATCAATCGTGTCACATGGGGGATATTAACTAGGGTTTTGGTCTGGTGGCCTACGGCATGTGTGTTCATCCACGATGAGAATGTGACTAAGTTGTGCAAGCGGTTGAAGGAGTTAACGAAGTAGTGGGTGGACAATCAACCAAGTCTCTGCACTATGAGTAACTGGTTTTAACACGATTTCCACTTTCCCACTCCTTGACTTCAGCAACCGTCACACTTACTGGGATCAATGTGTCTACTACTTCTTGCAATATAAATAAGTCTCTGAACCCATGATTGAAACAGCGGAGGAATTATGATCCGGGCAATCACTCTCAAGAATTCGATCAATCAACCAGAACTTATTCGAACTCAATAGTTCACAGAAAACTTGCTGAAATCTTAAACACATTCACAATCCTTGATCACCATTGATATCACAAATTTCTCAGCTTCCCTCCTACAGATCGACCCATCCTCTCTCGTGACCAAATTGACTCTGGCACGACCATTGTATTGGTTTAGGCCAGAGTCTTATAGATTGATCTCTCGAAATTCAAGCACTCCCTTTGCAGTGCATCTGTATGAGGTTAAGTAGTTTGCTCGTTTCGAGGAGTTTCCTCCATACGGTCGTCTCCTCAATTCCTTGAAAAATAGCAAATCGTTTTGCCCCATCTACAGAAAGAATCAAGAGAGTTGTTACCAAACAGATTTGTTGTTCCTTTCTCGTTTGGAATACGATCCAAAGGAATTGTTCCAAATGCGTGCACTTATTGAATGTCAGAAGCGCAGGGATACTGAAGAAACTAAGTGAACTAGATTTAGTTGCTTGGTCTCAACTATACGAAGTTTTGGTTTAGATTTTGTATAGCGGCTTACTTCTGATAGTATTCAATTCTGGACTAGGTCCCGAGGTTTTTCTGCATTTGCGGTTTCCTCGTTAACAAAATCTTGCTGTGTCTTTTACTTTTCCTTTCCGCAATTATAATTGTTGTTATTATAATTTAAAGTATATACACAAACATTAACTCTGTATTACTTGATAGTGATCCTATAGAGTTTGGTTAAGCCTGAACCTATTATCAAGTAATCACACTTTGATTGTTGTATTGTCTCGATCTCGTATCCATAGACGATCACACAAAGTGTGAATACCGATTTGTAGTATTGTCTCGACTTTGTCCATAGACAATCACTTTCGGTAAGATGACTTATAGGTGGATAATTTAAAGATTATGGTGTATTTGGGTACCCTCGTCTTTTCAGAAACTAACAATTTAGATCTTTTGGCCAAACAGGCCTCGAGAGTCTTTGAGAATTTGCTTTCTGACATGTCAAGGTTATTGCAGGCAAAAGTTAGTTAAGGATGGTGACTTCCCGGTCTTGTAATTCTAGTAATGGGAGTTCTACTAGTGGAAAACATCATCAAAGGTAAGAATGCCATAAAGATAGCTTAAGGTGGAGTATAAGTGATGGTAAGGGTGTGTATTTTTGGCATGACTCTTAGGTAAGTGAATTACCTATCCCTACTATTGCCAATCTAGATGGTATCTCTGTTCCTAATATGAAAGTTAGTGACATTATTAATACTAGCAATAGGGACTAGAATATAAGTAGTATTGAAAACTTAGTGAATACTCAGGTTTGTGAGAAAATTAGATCCATTCTCTTGTCCTTATGTGAGAGTGTTAGAGATAAACTAATCTGGTCTGGTAGTAATGATGGTGTTGTTACTGTCAAGGATGTTTATCATTATATTAACTCCAAAAGTCCTAGTTATCCTGACAAGAATTATGAATGGAAATTTCTATGGAAGCTTAAGTGCCCCCATAAAATTAAATTCTTTCCGTGGCAATTTTTCCACAATAAACTCAACCTTTAGGAATCTCTTTACAGGAAAGGTATGTGCAACCACCTTGGTTGTCTTTTGTGTGATCAGGACTTTGAAACCAACTTCCATATTTTCTTTGCTTGCAGATCTGTTAGTCCTCCGTGGAGTAAATGTTTTGAGTTGAGTGGTTTTAGTCCCGTACATGATAATATTTCTCATTCATCTTATAAATCCATGTGTTCGTTTAAAGGTAGTATAGGAGGAATTGATTGGTGCTTCATTTTTCCTTTCGTATTATAGAATATACGGATATAGAGAAATAAATTTGTGTTTGAGAAAACAATGTTTGATGCTAAGATGATTCTTGCGAGAGAATATTTTTTGGCCTTGAATGACAGGGAAGGAGTCAATGCTAGCTACTACTAAATTCATATACCTTGGAGGTTCCCTAAATGGTTTCTTCCATAAGCTCAATATTGACGGTGTTTCGTTGGTGGTGTAATTGCAGGACTACTTGGAGTTATAAGAGATGATGATGGGAAGTTTGTGGCATGTTACTGCAAACACATACTTTAATGGAAGTAATGATGCTGAGGTATGGGTTGTTCGTGATGGTCTCAAAATTGTTGTTGATTTGGGTATTCATAAGTTGGAGGTTGAAAGCGATTCCAACACCATACAATTCTGTGATGCAAAGATCAAGCCTCGTGGAGAATGCAAAGAATTATTGAATATATAAAGATGTTGAAGACCAAGTTTACAAGAATTGTGTTTAATCATGAATATAAAGAAGCAAATGGAGCTGCGGATTGTCTTGCAAAATTGGCAAGCAAGAAAGTCCTTGAAGGACGGTGGTTATAGACTGCACTTGAAGTAATCAGTAGAGTTCTTAATGAGGATATCTCTAGTAGACCGACACCACGTTTAGTTAGGAACTCCGGGTGCCTTAGTTTGCTAGCCGTTGTCCTAGCGTATCAAAAAAATAAAAAAAAGGGCGAAGCCTAAAAAAGTTTATTAATTAATATATGCGGAATTCGATTGTTTCAAACAAATTATATAGCCTGAGGATATAGATAATTGACTGGATACCTGTCCAAATGAATTATGCCCATGTCTGTCAGAGTTGCATGGTGAAATACTACCTCCGTTTCCGAAAAATTGTTACTTTCACTTTTTTTTCAGAAACGGAGAGAACATTTAATGGGACTCATATAATTTATAATTTATTTCCTATTTACTTTTGGAAGTTTTTCCATCACCGGGTTAGAAATGGACGTATGGGGCATCAAAATTGTTCCACAGTTTCTTGTACGATATACCGCTTTAGCCCAGTGTGTGCATCTTTGTTTACATCTGGGTGTTATAGGTACTACTAGGCAGTAGTGCTAGACTAGTCGGTTTTGATGTATTCCTATTTCGCACAGAAGAGAAAAGAAAATACCACACTAGCAGTCAGATAAGTGTTTTTCTTCTAGAATCATGAAAGGTACCATCTAGAGATTAAAAATGATTACTATCATCAGCTGTCTAGAGATAAATTTTTCAAGGAATATGACAGAAACACAGAATATTTCCATGCCACCGCCTCCAATAGGAAAATAATCAATTCCACCAATACCCTTGAGAACCTTCGGCCTCCGGGTTCCTGGGACAGGATCAAATCTATTCTCTTCTGATGAACCACTTTTCTCATATCGATACATCCCAGTTAAACAATTGTATCCTTGACCTGTCCAGCATCATAACACCGTGCATTTCTGAGGAAGAAAATCTATCTCTGCTAAAAATCCCATCCAAAAATGAAATCTGGCTCACTCTCTCCAATATGAATCAATGGGGCGCTCCGGGACTGTGATGGTTTTCAACCGTGTTTCTTAAGGCCAATTGGGAAGTTTTCGGCCCGGACATTATTAACACAGTTCAGGAGTTCTTTAAAACGGGTATTATTGACGATGATTTAAATCACTCATTCATTACCCTTATCCCAAAATTTTTAATTCCTCAAACTCCGGGTGATTTTAGACCAATAAGTCTAAGCAACACCATCTACAAACTAATCTCGAAAATTCTCGCAAATAGATTAAAGCCCATTCTCAACAAAATTATATCTCCCAACCAATCGACTTTCCTTATTGGAAGACAAATCACCGACAATAGCATAATCGCACATGAGCTCATCCATTCAATGAAAACCTCAAAGAAGACAAAAGGCTTTCTAGCCCTGAAATTAGATCTATCCAAAGCCTTTGATAGAGTGGAGTGGAATTTTATCGAAAACGCTCTCTTTAGCTTTGGTTTCGATGAAAAGTGGATTGATCTCATTCTACAATGCATTTCCACCACCTCTTTCTCAATCCTCCTCAATGGTTCTCCTGGGTCAAAATTTAAAACTTCAAGAGGTTTAAAACAAGGGGACCCACTCTCGCCTTATCTATTCCCGATTTGCATGGAAATTCTATAGAGGCTTCTAGAAAAAGCGATAACGGAGAAAAAAAATCTCCTGCTTCCAAATTAATAAAAATGCTCCAAATATTTCCCATATTTTCTTCGCAGACGACTGTTTTCTTTTTACAAAAGCCGATCTAGGGGAAGCTAAGAATCTTCTGGAAACTCTATCCCTATTCGGAGATATAACGGGCTAAATGATAAACTTACAAAAATCCAAAGTGTCTATTTCAAATTCAAAAATTCATCCTAAACATGGAAAAATTATAGCCAGACTTTTAAAGTTCCCATTATGACGAAAATGATAGATATCTCGGAACTCCCTATTTTTTGATAAAAATAGAAGCGAGCTTCGAGCCACTCCTTCGTAAATATTATTCAACTTTACAAGGATGGAAATCGAAACTCTTATCCCAAGCAGTGAGGACAGTTCTGATAAAATATATACTTCAAGCTTTCCCAACGTACTCAGATGCAGTGCTTGACCTTCCGAAAGAAACCTTGAATCAATTGAATCGTATCCAAAGAAATTTCTAGGAATAAAGAAGGTCAAAAAGACAAGGATGATTCATTAGAGCTTGGAAGTACATATGCAAGCCAATTTCTCAAGGCGTTTAGGTATTAAAACCCTCATCAATTTAATATAGCGCTTCTCGCTAAACTAGCCAGCAGATTAATAATAGAAAAAGATCAACTATGGGCAAAAATCATCAAGGCAAAATATTTCCCAAATTCCCATCATCTTGAAGCTTCTAAAATTTCCAATTTATTGTGGATTTGGACAAGCATCCGAAAAGGTCTACAATTAATTAAAGGAAACTTTATCCTGCAAGTGAAAAATGGAAACTCAAGAAAAATATGGAAGACAGATGGATTCCAAATTTAAATAATACTCACAACCTCAAGATTCGCAGGCACAACTCGACAAAAGTTCAAGATCTTATTATCAAGAAAATAAGTGGGACCAAGGAAAACTGAACATTTACTTTAGTCCGGAAGTGAGAAACAAAATTCAAGCCATATCTCCAAGAAAAGAAGAGGAAGACAAAATCCAGTGGTTACACCATCATTCAGGACTCTTCTCAGCTAAAAACATTTATAATTTCTTAGCTAACCAAGCTCAAGAAGAGGATAATTCGTTAATAGATTTCCCATGGAGAAGTATTTGGAAAATACAAGCAATTCCAAGAATCAAGCTTTTTGTGTGGAAGCTAACTGGAAAAGCTTTGCCCACATCTTCGAGATTAGGTGCCCATAACCCAGAAATTGACCCATCTGCCAATTGTGCAACGCTCATGTTCAGGAAACTGAGAAGCACCCATTTGGATCTTGCCCTTTCGCCAGAGCCATTTGGTTCAGTTTTTCGCTAGGACATTTAATTTCTCCAGATACTACGGAAAACATCACAACATGGGTTAAAGGGTGGCTCCTAAATCCAGATTTAGATAGTTTGATTGGGAAAATAGCAACCATATTATGGTTTATGTGGAAATACAGATGCTCGGTGGTTTTCGAAAAGATAATCCCAAATCCAAGGCAACTAATTGATCGGGATCAACAAATTTTTGGCAGACCATCCTCAAAAGAATATAACAAAGGGACTGATAATAACCACTAATGATGATCAATTCCAAATGGTCAAATATAAACTCCGATTGATAATTTTTATAGATGCTTCTTTCAAGGAAGAAGACTTTTCAATGGGATATGCTCACATCGTATATTCTTAGATCTCCAAATCATTTATGCACATCTCAAGGTTCTGAGATGCCACTTCAGCCTTCCATGCGAAAGCGAAAGCCTTACAAAAAGCTATCACATGGTGTAAGAAAATGTCATTTCCAAATTACAATAATAACAGATTTGTAAAGTCTTCGCGTACAACATCAACAAGGATAACTCAAGCCCTTTTGGACAAACAAACACCGCTCAAGCAAAAAAAGAAAATCTTAAAAGGACTCCCTCATGCTCACGTAAAGTTCACAAATCGAAAATACAATTCAAATAACTGGACATAATTGCCAAGGAAGCAAGGATAAAAAGCCTCCAACATTATCCACGAAGTTACAACAAAGAATTAAGATTTCTAGCATTATATCTAATGTTTTTGATAGAAACGAAATTGTAAATCTCCCGTACTATATTTGCTAGATAGGGGTCCCATTCTAGGTGGGTGTGAGCAGCCGTTTTAAAAGAGTTCCAAATTCTCGGTTTATTAAGAATTTTTGGGGAATATATTACGTCTTTACATAAAAAAAAAATATAAAAATGAAAGGTACCGTCTTATCTCCCAACAAGGGCGTATAATATGATTTTTGGTTGGATGAGAACGAGAGGGAGGACACAAAATTATTGGCATGATGTACATTGGCCCCATTTAATTAAACTTCAGACTATTGCCACATAATCATCCCCTTATCCTTTTTTTTTTTTTTGGAAAAACAGAAACATTCATTCAACTAAATAACCAAGTTGTTAAGATTACAAGATGTTTCAGAAACAGAAATGAAAGATATTTCATTAGACTGTTCAATTAACAAAGATTGCCTAATCCCTTCCGGAATTTGCACCCATGTTTGTTGAGAAAAGCTAGACAGCCTAGCCTCCTTTGCGAGAAGATCCGCTGAATTGTTACCAGATCGATGAATGAATTGGAAGCCCAAAAAATTTGTAACCTCCGCCATCATTCTTTTTACCTCCTCTAGTAACCTTTGAACCTGCCAAGAGATTGAAGTTTTCTTTCCATTCAAATAATCCATCACCTTTTTACAGTCTCCTTCAAAAAA
>JAJJWW010018702.1:0-159301 GCA_023531295.1 Papaver armeniacum | reverse complement strand
AGTAGACTTATGTTTTTAAAGTACCTGGATTGGCGTAATGGTGCCTCGTTTAAACTATCCAAATTAATTTGAATTGACTAGAAAATGTAATCAGAACATGTGAATGTTCAAATTTGAATTTTGGTTTGGCATTTATTAGTAAAATGTCACGACCTGGTGGAGAAAGGCACATTCAGGCCCTTCAATATCTTGGGAGAAGAGGATCTTGAAATTTTCTAGTTGAAGTACACCTCGGAATTGTGGGGGAGCGTTGCTCAAAGCGTATCTATATCTGGTTACGGGATTCAACTTATAATCCTCTGATTATGTATAACCAGTAAAACAAGGCACCCAAACTTGGAAGGTTGTCTACGAGACCACATAGCAGATTTGGTTTTGGGTGAAATCTGAATTGTTTGGATGGTTGTTATTCATGACTCATAGATATAAAACTAATGAAATACTGACACAAAGGTCAGTACTGGTTTGTTTCGTAGCAATTAATTCGCCAATGCTCATGAAATGTTGTATCCGATACAGGTGGTTTGTATGGGGAGTTTAAGTAAAATTACGATTAATTTATGTAACTCACATTTAAGATGTGGTTAAAATTCTAAGAGCTACGAGGAAATTATGGAGGATAATTTACTCTATGCACATATATATTAAGTGGTATATATATTGTATCTTAGATATTGATGATATAAAATCATCATCGGGAAACTATGTGCTTGTTGAAGAAAGAGTGCGTTAGCAAGGAAATCATCTAAACAAAGGTTGATAGTGAGATCAAAAATGAACTCCGGAGTTATGCAAAGTTGATAGTGAGAAAAAGTAAGAGCGACTTTGGAATTTCCTTGAAATACTTGTGGCGCAAGTATACGCATGTATAAATAAATAGATTGTTCTGATCAAACAATTATTTTGGAAGAAACACATAGTTTGAGATATTATGGTGTCTCGACAAACGAATCGTTGATATAGCACCATAAAGCAATTGCTCTCAAATGCGTGCATCGAAAAGAAATAGTGTATGTGAATTGTATCAAGCCGGCAAATGATATGAATTCTAGAGAGCGTATAATTGCGTCATCGAGGGAAATGGGATAGCCTATATAGAGTAGTATTTATAGCGGACACCCAACCTAGCGATTGGAGATCCCATGGTTATCTAGGTTCAAAAGGGACAACCAATTTATAAATTTATACTCACCGGAAACACTGTAAGAGTTTACTCTCTTTCCCATTTCTATGATGAAACAGTGTTGCCTGTCAAGTGAGAGGTTGAGAATTTCTCTTAATGATTCATATGGCTTAGTTTGACTAAGAAAAGTATGGCAGGATACTTTCAAATAGGAGATCACCTATATGAGTGTGAAGTGGTGCCGCTTCAATGATAACTATAAGGCTAAGTTAATCTAGAGCACTCATGAAAAACCAACATCGTTCAGGGCCGAAATGAACACTATCGAGAATCGGATATGTAAGGAAATAAACTGTGTGATATCTATTGCATCGATTTACATCATAAAGTTGGGCGGTTCAAGACATCGCGTTCACCTAACAACTAGTAAACCCGGTAGGTATTCACTACGGAAGATTCAAAGCCAAAAGCTATCTCTCCCGATGCAGTGATGTTCCGCGCACAAACTCTTTCTAGTGTCTGCATTAGGTTTGCATGAATTTCAATTCAATGTGGGGGATTGTTGGAAATTTGAATAGAAATTAAGTTAGTTAAAACCAATTTGTGAAGGGTTGTGTCTATTCATATAAACCCTTTCAAGGGATATGTCTCTCCACTAAGGGATATGACTTTTCATGAAAGGACTTCTCCAAAAGTCACATATAAACCTATATAAACCCCACATATTTTCCATTTCAAGTGTGTGTTTAAGAGTCAAAAGCTAGTACTAGAAAATTGTAGTTTGCATAATGTCTTTAAGAGTTAAGAAGAGTTTGTGATACATCCATTCGCGTTCGCTGTTCGGTATTATCGAAGTGCTGCGAAAAACATCGAGGTATTGTTGAATGTTGGAGACATGTGCCGCTAAATCTGTAACATCATTATATACAGGGCATCAAATGTTTTAAACAAAGAGATTACTCGCCTCAAAACACCCAAGTAAGTTTGTTTAAGTTTTGTGATCGATCATCTTTTTTTATCCTTCTTTTCTTGTTTTGTTATTGGTATTACGAAACGTAATACATGTTACAAAGAGTTGTAACGGATCGGTGGATAATACACGAGTCGTATTATTGGAGAATCGGTAACGAAGATATTTATCCAACAAAATCAGCAAGGAAGAAGAAGCTCAGTTATGCAGCGTTGGTTCTCGAAGGTTGTTGCTGGATTCAAGCCGATGATAGGGTTTAATCGATGGGTTCTTGAGACATGCATGAAGATGGAAGTTGGTATCCCATGAATGATGGCTTGATGTGAATGAAGATCTGATTTGGCAGTGGGTGATTCTTGAGCTCTCTTAGGCAGCAACATCATTGTGGTTATGGCAATGAGACAAGGAGTTGCAGTGGAAAACGCTCCATACGTCAGTTGTAAGAAATATTGTTGCTGAAATGTTGTTGCTGCCATGGAAGCGAGACTAGATGCTACTGTGCTTGTTTTGGGCATCAAGTTGGTGGTAATGACGGTGCAGGAAAAGGCTCACAGGGTCCGGAATTTGGTTGTGTCTGCTGGCGATTTGCAATCGGTGATTTGATTATGCTGCGAAGAAGATATTACTATGAACTGAAGTTGAATGCTTCTGCCATGGTTGATGTGACTGAGCTGGCAAGAAGTGGAACTAAGATTGATAGGCAGAGTTATTGGCAATCGTTGGCGGACTATGGGTGAAGAGATTTGAGCGGACAAAGTTGAAAGAACGGTGTTGAGGTCAGGCTTTGGGCATGGAATGAACATGGACTCATTTGGAGATTGAAACCATTTGGAAGAACTGATATTACTGCCATGGTTACTACCATTGATTCGTGGCTGTGTATCAAGGAATATGACGATTTGGGGCCAAGATGGAGATGTCGAGGACTGGAAATGGTGTTTACGGCAACAGAGTTAAGGAAGAACCGTTGAGAACAACAGTGTAGTTTCGGGATTTGGTTATGCAACAACAACAGATGATTTCGGAGTTCGGAGGGGAGTACAAGTCCGTGAAGAGGAACGATGTTGGCTGGAGAAGTTGAAGGATCTCATATGGTTTTGATTGGTTGAGCCACAGAACGATGGTGTTGGACGTGGGTTGAATTCAAGCCGTTGTTGGACTGGGCCTAGGCAATTCTGCTAGGTTTAGTCAGACTACCCGCAGTAACTAGGTACAAAAGGATAAACGAACAGAAAAGAAGGGAGGCCGGTTTGGAGCTCTTTCAAGAGAGGCCGAAACCAGAGAAGAGAAAAGGAAGGCGCGGCTGAGATTTCTTTCAAGGTTTGTGATAGAAACTTGAGAAGAAAAGGAGGCGGCCACATAGTGTTTTGGATCATAAGAAAAAGAGACGACGAAGACGACTTTGGTTTGATCGTTTTTCTTTTGATTATTATTTTTATGGGTTTTAAGAAATTTCCATGTCTTGCTAGATTATTGTAACTAGGGTTTTATAGGTTGAAACCACTTGGAGTATTAGGCTATTTTTGAATTGAATAAAATTGAGCAAAAGACTATTATGAATTGAATAGATTGGCTCATGATTTTTGTTTATTGATTAATATGTATGAAGCATCGCTGTTTTAAAGCTTAATGGAGTAAGTCGCGGATTAAGCGTCTTAAAATAGCAGCATGTTCAAACATCTTCAAGGGATTGTTTGAAGGTCGCGTGGGCGGGCCATCCCTTGGCCGATCACTCCATGTGGTAGAGTGACGGACGGTGATCACCAAGGTGCCTCATTGGCTGTTTAACTCTTAGCCTAGGTTGTCCGACCAAGCTGGCAAAGTTGGACGGACGAGATGATCTTCGGCACATGTTTGCGACCGTTGATGGATTTTAGGGTTTTAGAGAGGTGCGCGAGCATCACTCTTTAGCTTGACCGAAATCGAGCATGGACAAGGTTTTTGGAGGGACCGACAGGGCATGCGTGTAGACGACCTGCCGGTGTGCATGTCCGTACCACTTTGTCTCATGAAGGTGCGATCTAGGCCACTCAAATTGGCTGGCAAAGATGAGTGGTCGTGATCGATTTGCGACAGGAATCCATTGTCGCAAAGGATTTGTAAGCCGCGTGAGATACCACCTTCGGGCGTGCGTTTCGAGGCGCTCGGCCATGGTTAGCCTAGGCCGGCCGGCCACATGCACAAGTGGGCCCGCTGTGATCACGTTGATGCTCTCTGGACCTCCTTAGTCTATATCTGCACCCTTCATCCAAGCTGACGAAGATGGATAGTCGTGATCAAATTGCGACACATATGCCATGCCGCAAACCCTAATTAGGGTTTTGGGCCGGTCGCGTGTGCGTGACTTTAACTAAGCGGTTTGGCAGGCTATGCTCCTCCTTTGGGGAAAACGACCGTGTGGGGCCCATGTTGGGGCGACGGTGAACATATGTGTACCCGTCCGATGGTCCTAGGCGCGATCTAAGCCATCCAAATAGGCTGGCTAAGTTGGATGGTTGTGATCGATTTAAGACACTAGTGGAATTTTCGCGACCCTTTAAAGCATCACGCCAGCCATATTTCGAGCAAACGTTCATTGCTCTACGACATTGCTGTGAGAAGGCCGATCAGGTAGGTGAGAAGTGGGCCCGCCAACGTGTGCATTAGCGCTTCCCTGATCATTCGCGGGATGATATAGGCCGTCCAACCAGGCTGGTGAAGTTGGACGGTCGTGATGATTTTAAGACTCGCCTTGAATGCCTAAGCTCGTCGAGCTTCTTCCAAAGCAACGCAACCACCCTATTTTAGGGCTGGCGTTTGACGTGCTGAGAGGAGTTCGTGTGATGTTCGAACGGCTAGGGCATAAACGGGCCCGCCGGTGGTCATCACGATGATGGCCTACTCTTGCCAGGGTTTGGCTAGGCTTGTTAAATTGCGCGGCTAACTTGTGTGGCCGTGATCGTTTCTGAGACCGATTTGGACAGTCTAGATTTTCCTTAAGGAAATTAAGCATGCTCGATCGGCTAACCAAAGCGCGTCGATGCGAGACTCTCTGTCAGAGAGTGATGTAGCCTGTGTGGGTATTTCATGCATGTCTCAATATTGGCACGGAGATTCATGCCAGTCGTCATGTCATGTCAATGATGAGAGTTCGGCTGAGAACACAACATGGAAAATACTAGGCAAATCATGCATTAATTGTTAATGCTAGTAAAATTCACAGAATATTTGGGATTGCTGTTGCACGCACCATTCTGGGTGAATTTTGTGTATTTATTGAATTGCTTCAAATAAATAAAGTGAAGAGGTTTTTTGCACTCATCACTTCTTAATCAGCTTTCCCTTTGCAGGGTGACAACACGTAAAAATAATGGTTTTACAATTTTAGCCCTGAACTAAATTCCACCATCAACACATACCAAAGCTTTTCATTCTCCATGGAAAGAAGCCCACAACCTCTCATTGTGTTCATATTGTTTCATGAATTCCCTCTTTTTCACTACTCGCTTGCCCTCTGGTAGTTTAGCAATATTCTTTAATTCTTTCATTTTAAGTGGTTGAATTATTGATTGGCATTTTTTCCTCACATTGCACCATATATGAAACGTACAAAGAAAGTTGAATGCATCCGGAAATACCTTATTAATAGCATACATCAACGATGAATCTTGATCGGATACGAACACTTTAGGAAGAGCACCCTCCCGGAAGATTAACTTCAATTGTTCTAACCCCAAAACATAACTCTCTTTCTTCTCGTATTTCAAGAAACAAAAAGCCACGGTGAACGGTGCCTTTGTTGACGTATGCCCAATAATGTTCATCAACGACATCTCATATTTGTTAGTTTTGTATGTGCAATCCAATATAATAACTTGTGGGAAGCAGAGAGCCAATTGGACGCATTTCGGGTTGGCAAGAAAAAGGTGTGTCACTTGACCAAAGTCATCCAACTTCTTTTGGCAAGCATAGTTATGCTTCACCCCTAACTACATCACTTGTTGCATCACCATCCTACCTTGCAAATTGAGTCTTCTAATCTTATTTATTGCGTTGTAGATAGTTTTCATAGTCGACTTGTTATTCTTGTCGTCCTCCTTCAATTTACTAAGAATCCTAGACGGTGTCATACGTGCTCGTGTCATTTTATCCACTTCTAGCATTTCGTTGGGTTTGAGTCGCGCTACTTTTGCATGTCCATGAAGGTCACGTGGACGTGCGTGGTTATGACGACAATCCATATATTTATTCATAACCCAATATTCATCATCTTTGTTCAAGGACTTATTCTTGTTCTTGAGGTTGAAAACGATCTTGAAAGTGCACTTTGTTTTCTTCGTCTTTGTCCTACTCTTTCTCCTGGTCTTCCCAACATACACAGAACCCCTTTTAGCATTGCTATCGCCGGTTCCACTTCACTCACAAATCATTCAAACCGATCCCCTCGGCTTTGTCGTCCTTTAACTAGTACACAATTTATCTTCTTTGCGTGTTCCTCATCCCAAGCCACTGCTTCGGGTTTACTTTTCCATCTCTACGTTCATTCAAACACAAATAATTAGTAACAAAAACTTCGGAATATTCCGACAACATTAAGGTAAACAACAAGTTCTTACATACCAAATCATTTTGGAAGTGATCCTTAGTATCTTCGTGAATTATGTCTACGGGATCAGGTTGATCTTCCATCGGTACAGGTCCATCAAGCACGATCTACAAAGAATATCACAAGGTAAAATACTACAATGAAAATTTAATGGGTAGGTTCGGCTATTACGATAATCTAAATATGTGTCGAACCAAGCACATTTACAAGGTTCGGCTTATACGATATTCACAATATGTGCCGAACCTAGTACATTTACGAGGTTCGGCTTATACGATATTCACAATATGAGCCGAACCATTAAAAAATTAAGAACCCAACCATTATTAATGATATGTTCGGCTTATACGATATTCATTAAATAAGCCTAACCATTAACATGTTTTCTTCCAAAAGTTACAGTGTAGGGTTCGGCTTGTTATGAAACTTTCATATAAGCCGAACTAGTATCTAGCAAATAGGTTGCAAGTGGAAAATATATGTTCGGCGCATAACGTAAACAGTTTCAGCTAGCCGAACTGTTCATCAATTTGGTTGGTTCGGCTCATATATTTAAGCCGAACTTCATCCTGGTTCGCCAAACCATGAGGAACAAATACAAACTTTTGATGATTTCAAGCTACAAAAGTTAGATTAAACATATGATAGAAGTGTACCTATGTATTAGAAGCATTGGGTTCCTCATATATGTATTCATCATCTGGATTTGGCTCATAAAAACCATCACCTTGAGTTTGAGTTTGAGTTTGTGCTTGAGTTTGAGTTTGAGTTTGTGTAAAATTATTCTCATAATCTAAGAAATCATCCATTTCCGGATCATTGTTGTAGTTGATGTGTATTTTCCTAGATTTTTTAGATGAATAACCCTCCTCATCCTCCATTGAATCAAAATACAAATATGTTTCTCACTTTCTCCTTCTCTTTCTCTCCTTCTCAATAAAAACCTAATTTATTTTTTTCCCCAAAATTTTTCATCTACACAAACCTTTATAATTCTTAGATTATCTTAATCACTAATCAAAAGTATTAATCACTAATTAAATATTAATCACTAATCCAGATTATTAACACTAATACAGAAAGGGCAGATTTGCCATTACCAAAAATATTTGGTTAAGGGACTTCTGATTTTGCCATTTACAACCCCTTTTTTTCTTTGAGCAGTGCTATCCCGCACGACTCTGCGGGAGAGCTTAATAAGGAGTCAGCCTAAACCGTTAGGATTGATTTTAGTTTATGTTTTTACAACTGGCACAATTAGGAAATTAGAGTTAAGTCCTTAACGAACACCTTATGAAAATCAAGGTAAGTTCTCGTCAGCTTAGCTGGATAAAGCATCAGGTGATGAATACGCTTGCAAATCAATCACAAAAAGAAGTAGCTGTCGATATCGAAGATGTTAGAAAAGAAGTAGAGATTACGAAGCATTTGCCTAAACATCCCAACATCGTAAACCTATAAGACACTTACGAGGATGATGACGTCGTACATCTTGTAATGGAGCTTTGTGAAGGTGGGAATTGTTTGATAGAATCGTTGCCAGGGGGCATTACACTGAAAGTGCTGCTGCATTGGTTACTCGTACAATTGTTGAAGTTGTTTAGGTAAACTTAACACTCTCTTTGCATATAATTCATTAGCTAATTCTTCTTCTAACTATACTTTATGAGTTAAGTGTCTCCATAAACTAGTTAATTTTGGAGAATTCCCCGACTGATTAGCACTATTAGGGAGTGATGTAGAGAGGTTTGCTTTATGTAGTGCTAGATATTTTAGTTGTATCTTTACTTGCATAGTTTTAGAAGGAAATTCATTGTTGGATATTCTCCCATCATTGACTCATAAGAGTTGTGTCTACTATGTACTTCACTTGTGATCCCCGTCACTATTTTTACTTCTTAGATTTTGTGAATTTCTGTTATTGAGGTTACAAAAGAATGTGAAGCTGTTACTGAGTACTGAGTACTGATGGATTTATGGTTAATGACAACACTTTTTTGTTAAGACTTATTTAAGCCAAGTAGCCAACACTGTTATATAAGAACTTCTCTGTTGCAAATGTTTTTGGCTAACTCCACAGATTGTTTCTCTCTTGATCATAATTTTATTGAAACTTGCGGTAACACTAGTGCACCTGACTTGTATTTTGTTGTTGTTCTGATGCTGACATTGAAAAGTCGATGGAAAGGTTTTATGTCCATAGATCCTAACTGTATTGATTTTAGTTTATCTTTTTAACAAACCTATCCTGTATACATAGATTCAGCTAAACATCCTAACTGTTTTTACTTCTTAGATGGATTTTAGTTTGCTCTTCTTAAAAACTTGATGGTACTTATTAAAAAAAAGTACTATGTATAGAGGATGCTTTTTTTTTAGTTTATAAGAGAAGGGACCTAACGCTAATTTTCTAATTATGCCAGCAGTAAAAAGATAAACTAAAATCAATCCTAATGGTTTGGGGAAAAATCCAACAACTAGTAGGCTGACTCCTTATTAAGCTCTCCCGCAGAGTCGTGCGGGATAGCACTGCTCTTTGTCTTTATTCAGTAAGCCCTGAAAGTTTTAGGTATGCCCTAGAATAGAATAGGGTTAAAAAAGAAACCTGTGTGGGCTGGGCTTGTATGATTGTAAGACCGATGAACAGTAGTCCAAGTGACTAGGCGAGGGACGAATAGTAAAGATGGGATGAATGGTCGACACAAAAAAAAAAGAAAAACAAACAACATAAAACCTGTAAATATCTACAAGATTCTTCTGATCTTCATTAATAAAATATATATCATCACCATCGTCTCATTAAGTTAAAAGTAACAGAGAAAAAGTTAGAGTTGAGGGACGGACGATGAGTCAGAGATAGTGAGCTAGAATAATCTCCGCCGCCCGTTTGCTGTTTTTTTGCTCTTCTCGTTTTAAATCAGCCGCAGCATCTAGTAATCTGAAATGAAAGCGAAATCGGCCCTTTCCATTCTGGACTCTTGAAAGAGGTACTTACTAGGTCATCCTCCTCCGCCTCTGCTACATACATCTACATGTTTGTTTATTTTGATTTGTTCTTTTTTATAAAGTAGAACCACCGCCGCCGCCGCCACCGAACAACCAGAAGAGCAAGGAGTAAAGTAATCAGAACCATGAGACGTGGCGTCGCGGACAACACTAGATCTGTTAATCCTCCTCCTCCTTCTATTCCAACATCGGCAACAAACACTGCAAAGAAGCAAACTGTTACTACCACCCCCACCACCAACAACAACAAGAACAATCACAACAAGAAACTCCTCTCTCCTCCTGTTCCAGGTTCACAGTCTCTCTTTATTTGCACTACTACTCGGAATTACAGCTACATTATCACTCTTCTTTTTAAAATAAAATAAAAATTAATGCTCTTTATGTACTTGATTGTGGTCTTTCTATTCATTGTGTATGTTGAGTTTGTTTGAAAAAAAAAAATTGAATAAGAAAAATAAGAGTAATGGATTAATGGAGTGAGGTTATTTGTAATTGCAGGAAGTGAGGAGGAGGAAGAAACAGACATAAGCAGTAGTAGTTCTGAAGGAGAAGATATCTCATGGATATCTTGGTTCTGTGGATTGAGAGGTAATGAGCTTCTTTGTGAAGTCGATGAGGATTATATACAGGATGATTTCAATTTGTGTGGACTCCAAGGACAAGTTCCGTGCTACGATCATGCCTTGGATATCATCCTCGATAATGACCCCTTGAGCCCTCTACCAGGTTAGTTAATATACTCATCCTATTGTCATCCAATTTTAGTCCTGTATCTATAAGATTTTGGATAATATGAACAGAAGAAATCTATGGGAATTGATCGATGCGTAACAGAAAAATAGGAATAGCGAGTTGTACACTTCTTTCGTGGAATCAGCAATAGTAAGCAAATATGACATGGTTACAAGGGCCTATTCATCGTGTATAGGCTTTAAGGGCATCATGGTCTTGTTCTGCGAAGCAACAACATTTTGCTGATGTTCTTTGTCTTTGTGTAATTGTTTTTGTAGCTGATATGGATGGTGAGCAGAACAATGAAACTGAATCTGCTGCAGAATTGTTATATGGTCTTATACATGCGCGATACATCTTAACCCATAAAGGTTTGAATGCCATGGTACGGTGTCTCTCTCTCTCTTCTTTCTGCATGTCTTCGTTTCAGTTTTGAGGGATTTACAATTTGGGTTTGCTGAGGCCTGATGCTTATGTTTCCTGCATTTTTATCCAACTAATTTGCAGCATGAGAAATACAAGAGGGTGGAATTTGGAAGATGTGCTCGAGTGTCATGCAGTGGACAACCATGCTTGCCAGTGGGAACATCAGATATTCCTCGTGGTGGCTCGGTAAAGATCTACTGTCCCAAATGTGAAGACATATATTTTCCAAGGTGCAAATACCAGAGCAGTATCCTTTTATGCGTACACGCTCACTGAAGTTTCCAGTTTTCATGTGCTTCTGTTTTTTTGTTCTTATTTATGATATTATCATGTCATGGAGATATTTCGTCTGCATTGTTTTAGTGATGTAGACTAGTCAGTCCGAAACATGCTCGTATGATGAGTTTAGTAAAATTTGGGTGAATGGTAAAGATTAGCAATACAAGGTTATAAATGAGGATAGTCCGCTGGAAATAGGAATAACCAAATAGGAATAACCAAATAGGAAATAAAACAGAGGAAGATCTATCTAGATAGTGGTGAGATCATGCGAGTGTTTCACTGTTGCTACAGCCCACAAGATAATCATATGAGAATATACCGAAAAATCCATGCTGATTTCGCTATAGTAGAAAAGTTCCTAGTGAACAGATCTTGACAAAAGATGTCTAGTTAGATAAGAAACGAATGGGATGAGGAATAACTAAGAACTGCTAGAAAAGTTCTTTTATGTTATTCTACATCTACTTTACAAGGAAAAAAAGCTTGGAGTGGGATAAGGAATAGCTAAGAACTGCTAGAAAAGCTCAATTTGATTGGAGGAGATAGTAAAACTCCTCTTTAATCCTTACTTCTATGATAATTTTTTGTTCTGTGATAGTTTTCTAACAGCACTTGGTTTTCTGGAGAAAAATTTGCT
Organism: Papaver armeniacum; assembly: GCA_023531295.1. Classification (NCBI taxonomy): domain Eukaryota; kingdom Viridiplantae; phylum Streptophyta; class Magnoliopsida; order Ranunculales; family Papaveraceae; genus Papaver; species Papaver armeniacum. The sequence continues at coordinate 147,537 of JAJJWW010018702.1, read as the reverse complement.
AGCGAAGTAGCACATTACAATCAATTCTTATTGGATAATTCTTCATTTCTTTTGAATCAAAAAAAAAAAAAAAGAATAATTCTTCATTTCTTCTTATTTTTGTTCATGTAATTCTAGCTGGTGGCAGCTATTATACCAGCAAACCCTACAGAGTGTTTTTCAAAAAGTCTCCTTGTCTTCTACGCTCTCCTTGACATACTTTAGATATGGATGGTGCTTATATTGGAACAACATTCCCACACTTGTTCTTGATGACTTATCCCTCAGCAAAGCCTGCGAAGCCAGTTCAGACTTATGTACCCAGGATTTTCGGATTCAAGGTCCACAAGGGAGTCAAATGATGATTTTCAGTTTATTGTTCTCTTCTCTTAGATGTACAAGGGGTGTGTGATAATGGGAGGGTAGGGGAAAGACTGTCAGTCAGAGACTATCGGGACTATGTAAAGAACATCATATGCATTGATTGGCATGTTCCATCACAGGATTGGTTTTCATCTTAATAATCCTGGATGTGCAAGAGAACTCAATCATTTGTTATATTGCCAGCGGATCGGCATGGGTGGAATTACATTTAGAAACTGTTTACGGCATAGAATGGTATAAGATGAGATGCTTTATATTTTCTTTAATCGCGACACTGCATTATTTTTGCTAAGCATCATAGTGAAAATGCTTGCATTGATAATGTGAGGTTAATTTTTTGTGGCTTCTTAAATCACGGCTTACACAAGTAAGATCTGAATAACTTGAGAACTGCAACCTTCTTGAATGTACCTGTCCAGTACCTGAATTCTAAACAAATGACAACTCAAGATATCTTTTACACCTCTGGAGAAAATAAAAGAAAGAGAAATTTATTCTTATGACCCTGAAAATTATGGGTCTTACTCTTTTGGTCCAGGGTAAAATATGAAGAAAATTTTAAAAAATATTACAAAAATCAGTGTGCATATTGCACTGTAAGATACATACAAAATATTACAAAAATCAGTGTGTAGTGTGTATACTTCCTGATTGTATAAAATATGAAGAAAATTTAAAAAATTATGTACAAAAATCAGTGTCTATATTTCCTGCACATACAATCAGTGTGCATATTGTCTGCACACTATAAAATAAGAAGAAAATTTAAAAAATTATTTAGAGAATAAAAAATTTCACGAAATAAAAATTTGATAGTTGTATTTACGCTCGTTGTGTAGGTCTTTCAAAAAGCTTTCAAAATATATAAAATTTGTCGAATTCTTACGTATGATTTGTGAGACATGTTATGTTTAAGTTGGCATGACGATTATACCCATAAAGGATATAGTTTATCATTTGATAACATCATCAAACATCTTTATCCAAATGGCTCTCCTTCTTCTTTAAGCGTCATTTCAATAAAATGGGTTAATTTTTTTAAAATCGAGTTTTAAGCGAAAGGCCATTTGAGTAAGAGAGAGTGAGGGGAGGGAAAACACTTAATTCCCACTGAAGGAAAATATTTTGAATCACTTTGTATCTGTTTGTGTGTGTCTACTATATACAGAATCTTTTTGACATCGGAATATACAGAACTGTCTATAACTATACAAGAGAAAGAGAGTGAAAGACTGTTGTAAAGTAAGTTGAATATACATCAAATGTCTATACATTTTATGTCATCGAAGTTGCATCAGATAACTGGGACGTCTGCTCTGAATGAAGAGCTGTGACGAATGGTTTTCCAGAAGCAGCATCCACATCAATTACGGCTGTATCACCAGGCTTGCAGTCGCCAGCAAGGACAGCTTCACTCAGTATATCTTCAATTAGATGAGTGATTGCCCTCCTGAGAGGCCGGGCCCCATAACTTCGGTCATACCCCTGCCTGCAGACGAGGTCCACAATAGCTTCAGATACCTCAAGGCCGATGCCCAGGGACATTAGTCTTTCCTTCACCTCCTTTAGCATTATACTTACAATCTCCATCATCTGAAAACCAAAATGCATCACTCTGTTCTGTAAGTAGTGCGGGATCAATGAAGAAATCACTGATGCTAATGGATAATTAAAGATAGAAAACAGACCTGTGTAGTCTCGAGTGGACGGAAAACAACAACCTCGTCCAACCTGTTGAGTAATTCCGGACGAAAATAGGCCTTTAGTTCTTCCATTAACAAAGCTTTCATTGCAGCATATGATCCTGACTTGCCATCATCATCATCATCAAGTATGAAACCAATACTGTTTCGTCTACCTTTTGCAATGGCGCTAGAACCCACATTTGATGTCATGACAATCAGTGTGTTCTTGAACGATACTCTCCTTCCCTATGAAGAAAACAAGAATTAGGCAAAAGAAACAGTACATATCTTCCAGATTTCTTTGTTGGTGCATAGCGAAGAATAATTATACCTGGGAATCAGTAAGGTGTCCGTCTTCAAATACTTGGAGGAGGATGTTAAATATATCTGGATGGGCTTTCTCGATTTCATCCAGTAATACGACAGTGAAAGGTTTTCTTCTGATTGCTTCTGTCAGAACACCTCCATCGCCGTAGCCGACATAACCTGGAGGAGACCCAATCAGCTTGCTCACACTGTGACGCTCCATGTATTCACTCATATCCAATCTTAACATTGTTTCCTCCTATATAGATAAAATAAATGCCAAGGGCAGATACGGTATTAAAAGCAGATGCTTGATATGAGATGGGAAATACGTCTGTTAAACCCTCTACATATTACACTTTCTGAAATTGTCAATGTTCGAGGAAAAGGTATCTTCTTGCGTGCTTAGAGCCTAGGAACCAGGTATAGTTTAAACATTAAGCCGGTAAGAGCATCCACAGTGCATGCTATTGGAGCCATATATGACTTTTATATGCACCGCAATGGGAGGATATGCAAAATTTGGCAGTGAGGTTTGGCGATTGCCATATGACTCTGCGTAGTTTAAAACTACGCCCAATGACAAACTTACATTTAAACTAAGCCAGCCACGAGACGTAAAAAAGCATGCATGATAAGCCAAGCACAATCTTATATCGTGTCCCATTTGAGCGGAGTTTTAGTCTACGCCTACTTGTGTATGTTATTGATATTTTATAAAATAACATGAATCTATTCTAACTACTTTTTATGCGGCAGGGATATAAACTGCGCTTGAAAGAAGCTAACCTTAAACTACCGCTTGGCTATAAATTGTGAAGGTACCATACTGGGATTCGTCAAATTGCTATTGCTAAAGCCAAATTTAGTTTGGCTTTTTTGACAATTTTAGCCTCCATCGTTGTAAACCTTCTACGCAATAGTATAAGATAAAGAACCAATAAATTATATAAATTATGATGTGAAGACTTACAGATCCAAAGTAGCATGCTGCCAGAGCTTTTGTGAGTTCGGTTTTGCCAACACCAGTGGGTCCGCAGAAGAGCATTGCTGCAATGGGTCTGTTGGGGTCTTTTAGGCCAACACGGGATCTCTTCACAGCTCGAGATATTGCCACAACCGCCTCATCTTGGCCAACTACCCTCTTCTTAAGCTGTTCGTCAAGATCCACCAGGCGCATTCTTTCGTCTGCAGTGAGCTGCTGAACAGGAACTCCTGACCAAAGAGATGCTACAGCGGCTATCTCTTCAATTCCAACAACTGCAGGTCTGGAAAATAGTGCACTCTTACACATCATTATCAGATGATTCTGAACAGGCTTAAAACATATTCTTATTTGGTAGCGAGATCAGAATCATACTCATCATCACCACCGACATCTGATGTAGAATGGACAAGGGGTTCTGAAATGACTTCTACATTTTCTTCATCGGGACTAGAATCACCAAATCCATATTTTGATTTATTAGCCAGGACCTGCACGTCAAAAGAAATGACTTACTCCCACACCAAAATAGTGGATCTAAGACTAACTTTATGTAACATATAAGCATAGTTATTAGTTAATACCACTTCATGCATTGACTGAACAGCTCTAATTTCTTGCCAATAGTCGTTTGGTGACTTCGAGAGAATAATTGTTTGTTGTTCCTTTTTCTTCCTGAATGCATCTATTCTGGCCCTGCTTCCTGCTTCATCCATGAGGTCAATAGCTTTGTCGGGAAGATACCTATCAGAAATATATCTTGCTGAGAGGTACACAGCGGCATTTATGGCTTCCGGTGTATATCTGCACTTGTGATGAGCTGCGTACTTCTCTTGCAAACCCAACAATATCTTAATGGCGTCCACCTATGACAGGAGATAGTGACATGAAAACTAAATCACAACCAAAATGTTGATGGCGACACAAAAAAATAGCTTACAAGGATTAGTATTTACCTCTCTTGGTTCATTAATAAACACAGGTTGAAATCGCCGAGCTAATGCTTTGTCCTTCTCAAAAATGCTCCGGTGCTCGTCCAAGGTTGTAGATGCAATGCACTGAGAGTAGTTGTCTGCTGTCAGTTTTTGGCACATAATTGGAGATATACAAGTTGCAAATGAAATGGAAAATTTGTTTATGTAACTCCCACATCGGTGAGAAATTTTTGCAGGAATACTTTAGATACGTCAACTTCCTATCTTTTCGTACTATGCAATGATTTCTTCTTGCTACTTCCGTGTACCATCACATGGAAAGACAATGCACAAATACTCCAATGCATCTAGGATTATTTTAAAGAACAACTATATCTGATTTTCCTGGTCACTGATATAGGGTATGCCAAAGTACATTTTCTCCCACATAAGACCTAACCTGTAATTCACCCCTTCCAAGTGCAGGCTTCAATAAGTTGGCAATATCAAGACCCGACCCTTTGCTTCCTCTTCCAACTGTGCCAGACCCAATTAGTGTATGGACTTCATCAATAAACAAAATTACATTACCTGCAATGACACATGAATTCATAAATATTTTGAATTGTGTTATGACATATAAAAGGTGGAAAACTTAATCAGATGCCGGCAGATAACCTACCTTCTTTTAGTATCTCACTGATCAAGTTAGTAACCCGTGACTCTAGCTCACCCCTCTCCTTGGCACCTGCCATTAGTAAACCAATATCCAAAGACAACACGCGTTTTGTCTGCACATCAAATGGCAAAAGCATATATAAATATATGAAATGTAACATCACATTTTTCTAGTATAAATTTCTATTGTGGTACATATTTTCACAGTTTTAGTAACGCGTTTGTCCAATGTCAGCTTTTAAATAATGGCAATAGATATCTTGGCGGATTGAGACAGAAAAGAACTCTGAAAATTACACACACCAAGAGAAAAGGAGGAACATCCCCATCGACAATACTAGTTGCCAGGCCTTCAGCAATGGCAGTTTTCCCAACCCCAGGCTCACCCAAAAGAATCGGGTTCTTCTTGGTTCTCCGGCAGAGAATCTGAACAATTCTCTGAACTTCATCATCTCTAGCGATTACAGGATCGATTTTCCCTTCATTGGCTCTAGCAGTAAGGTCTACACAAAACTGTTCTAAAACACTTTTCTCTGCAAAGGAACATAACCAAGACACATTTGGTTTTACTCAGCCCTCGATGTAAAGCTCACATGAGACATACACACAAAATGTAAACTGAAGCAAAATGCAACACCTTTTTTCTTTTCTGAAGATCTTACAACGGATGCAGTCTTATCGGACATATTTTTTTTGCGCGGTGACTTGGATGAGGACGAAGTCTTAAATGGTTCTCTACCATCCTTGGCAAGTTCCCCTTGTAGCCTAGAGACTGCCACAGCTCCTAATTGATTAATGTCTGCTCCCAATCTGTCAAATTTATCATCTCCACAATTCATTTACACAACAATTCACATGAATTAGCAATCAGCACAAGCAGTAAAAAAAAAGCACTACCTTTTGAGGACACGAGCAGCGCTGCCATCATCAGAAGTGAACAAAGCAATGGAAATGTGGTCAGGGGCAATGAAATTATAACCATTACTCCTCGAGTACTCAACTGCAGCTTCGAAAACTCTCTTGCTGCTTATCGAGAAGGGTGTATCGGACGACGAAAATGACGAAGAAGCAGCCGGTTCCTTTGACTTAGACGCGGCGTTATCATCATCGCTGTTGCTATTCCAAATGGTGCGAACAGCGTCTATGGCTTTGTCAAGGGTAATACCAGAGTCTAGATAACCATTAGGAGAACGGTCTTCAGCGATCAAACCCAATAATATGTGTTGTGTAAAGACCATGTCTTTGCCTAGTGATCTAGCTTCTCTTTGGGAGAAAACCACTGCTTTGATTGCTCTCTCAGTGAACCTCTCAAATACTGCTGAGATTCCAATTCTTCTTCTCCTTCTTCTGCTCCTTTGTATTCTTCTTTGAATAGAATTGGATCCATATTGATGATCAGAAATTGAGATCCCAAATGTGACAGAGGAAGAAGAAGAGGAATATAAAGTTGGGTAATTAAGAATTGGGCGTTGGAGTAATTTACAGGAAGAAGAAGAGGGTTTCGATGGTTTCAAATGAAATTGGTTATGAACAACTGATACTAAAGATGAGGAACAAGTTGAAGATATTTCCATTCTCTATATTTACACTCAGTTTTTTTCTTTTAATGGCAGCAGTCTCTCTTTCTGTCTAATCTCTAACAGTATATGTATGATTAGAGAGAAGAAGTCTTCAACAGTTTGTTGGTGAAGCAAAGGAAAATTCATTTTATTTTGTTTTTGACTTTTTTTTAATTAATGTAAATTTCTTTTTCATGTCATTCTCAAAGAAAATCCTAGAGAAGAAGTAGAGAAGAGAGTTTCCTCGAGGTTTGGTTTGGTGGTGAAGGAAGGAAATGGATCAAGAGAACGAAGACAACACGTCACTCAATCCCCCCAACCAACATACAAGAGTTTTTTTGATTAATTCTTCTTGGGGGGATTTGCTGCATTTTGCAGCTTGCTTGTGCTGCTGCCTTTCCCTTGTCCATCTTGGCCTTGCTGTCTTTTATTCCTCTTCTATTCTCTTTGACTAGACTTCCTTGTTTTCCTTTTGATGGAACTAGACTGCCTTGGACTTATTTGCCTTCAATTCACACCCAATTTTGCTTGCTTTTTATTCAGAGCCGGAGGCTGCCACCAAAAGCAAAATCAATCAAGAGACGGAGACAGATCCATTGATACTAGAGAGTGAAGACAGAAGTGATGCAATCAAATATGAAATGTACACCAAGTTGTGGCGTCAAGGACTGGACTTCTACTACCACCACCACCACTAGTTAGAGCCTTAAGCAAGCACGACAAGATAGTGTTCTTTGTAATATTTTTTTAACAGGTCCACAAAAGTTTAGTTGTTCATCCCAAAGATAGTAAACAACATTAAGGCTGAGTTTGGTAATGCTTTTATTTTTCCAAAAGCACTTTCAAAACCTATATATGTCAATAATTTTTGAAATTGGTGTTTGGTAAAAAAATCAAAGTGCTTTTACCCAAATCACTTCCAAATTCCTCAATTTTCAAAAGCTGCAGGAGATGAGCTTTTAAAAAGCTTACAAAAGATAAGTTTTCATTCCCACCTAAATTTAATGCTTGATTTATCTTTTTTCCCTACTATTTTATTTTATAAATTTGATAATTAATTTGTTATTCTAAACTTATATACAATCAATTTTTTTTTTATATTTTAGTATTTAAATATTATTATTTTTTATTTTCAAACTATTTCATTTCATTTTTCAATAATAAAAATAATAAAGATATTAAATAATAATTTAATTAATTTTAGCATGATTTTTTGTTTGAAAATTATATATATATATATATCTTAAAAAGTGTTAAGTAAAATAATTTTTTTAACAATCATAATGATAATAACAATTAGTAAATTATAAATATTTATATTGAATAGTAAAAAAAATTAATTATTTTAAACCCAATAAAATCGAATAAAACTATTTTCAAAGATATGTCTGTTTTTGTCATTTCGCTATAACAACAACAATCTCAAATTTGATATTTTACCAAACACACTTTGATGATTTTTTAATCAACTTTAACTTTAGTTAATATTTTACCAAACGTCAAACCGCTTTTTTTTCTCACAAATCTCAAATAAAAGTTCAAAAGAATACCAAACTAAGCCTAAGGCTTGGTTTAGTAATGCTTTTTTTTCTTTCTAAAAACGCTTTCAAAATACAAATATAGTAATTATTTTTCATATTAGTGTTTGGTAAAATATTTTCTAAGTGCTTTTAACCCAAAGCACTTCCAAAATTTCCCAACTTTTAAAGGTTTTACCTATTTCCCATCTCCACTTTTCCTACTTCCTATCCCAATTACACAAATTAATTTTTATTTAACTCTTTTTAAATTGGGTAAATAAAACCACTATCCATAAAATACAAATATAGTAATTATTTTTGGAAGTCATTTATTAAAATAATATGTTTGGTAAAATATTTTCTAAAAAAAATCATTAACCTAAAATTATTCAATTTGGGGATAATTGAATATGATGAAAACTTAATTGAAATAGCAAATGTCTTGTAAATTAATATTCCTTTGGCATCTCAATTTTTTAAAAGAATGAAAATCTATTTATGGATTTAACAGTTGATTGAACTTATTTTTCTAGTTTGTTCTTCTAGTTTTGAATAATTATAGTAAGATCATTAGAACAATATAGGATCGGGATATACTCTTAGTCATATTGATGGTAATATATATATTTTAATGGCAAAAGTTACAGACTATGATGGTTTGAGGGATTTTTTAGAGAGAGAGAGAGGGAAGAAGGAAGACGATTTTTTATCCCTAAAAGCTCTATTTAAACTTTATCTCTACTAATATTTTTTTTTATAATTTTTATTTACTTATTCTTCAAATCATATTCTCCACTTCTTTAAAGATTGTTATTTTAATTCTATATCACATTCTTTAAAGATTATTATTTTCACTTTCAAATTATATTTTATATACCATTTCAATTAAATGAATAAATAAATAAGAGCCAGTATTAAATAAAAATTTAATTTTAGTATGATTTTTTTATCCCAAATTATATCTATAATAAAAATAGTTATTAAAAATATATATAAATATTTAATTATGTTTATATCTCATAAAATAGAATAATACTATATTAAAGGATTATGTCAGTTTTTGTCATTTGTTACAACTACAATAAGTGAATCTATATTTTACCAAACACAATTTGATCATTTTTTTAATCAGCTTTAGCTTTTAGTATATAGTTTACCAAACACGTAACTGATTTCTTTACACAGCACAGCGCAGCACAGCACATCAGAAAAGCGCTTTTACAAAAGCTGCAGCATTACCAAACTAAGCATAAACCTGGATTGTTCCACCCGTGATTAACTGAATAAGGATGAAAAAAATAAAAAGGGTCATATGGGCAAGGTAAATGTGTAATTTTGTCGGGTTAATAGATATTGGGTCGAGCAAGGAAATTTGACTTGAGGCATGTTCCTTTAGAACTGTTTTTTGGGACTACTCAAAAATGGTGGGGGACTACTTTGTGATAGGAATATCTACCCTATAGTTATAAGGGGTATCCTAAAGTATAGAAATGACTAACCTACCCTTAGCCTAATTCAATTTAAAACCAACATAATAACCACCTATATATATATATATATATACTAGGATGTGACCCGTGCCGTAACGGCACGGGATTTGGCCTGTTGCACTGTAATGTTAATATATTTTTTGATAATCTAAATGTCAACCCATGATGTACAACTGCCCGACATGATTTATGACACTGGAAACCCAAAGTGGCAAGGAGTTTGTCACATCCCTTATTTATCTAGTAAAATTTATAAAATAACTGTACTCCACATTCAAAATTTATAAAATAAACACAAAGATGAACCAAACTATATCTGATGAATGAAGGGGAAAAATATGTTCTTTATCGAACCAAGATAGTATATATGAGACTTAACTTCTTTCATTTTTGGTTGCTCTCTCTGTCTTTATATAAAGCATGTACAATGCTTTCCGATCCAAGTGATTGCAAACAACGGCATATTCAAAATGTTCTAGAACTAAGATTTTTGAGAGATTAATTCAAATAGTCTTTGGTTTGAAACCAAACATGCAACGGGATCAGATGAAACTCAAGTTAATCTGATATAAAGTGGGATGAAAAACTCAAAAGTTACATTAATAAATTCCAACACTTTGAACACTTCATTAATAAAAAGTTGCATGAAATTGCACATGCAGCTCAAGCACTCAGCCACTGTATACTATATACCAATGACCGGGTTTAAACACTGGACTTGTTGATGTACATTTGAAGATTAAACGAAAGCAAAGTATTTGAATGAAATTGAATTTGCAACTAAAGCACTCAACTATTGTAGAGGTAATCCATGTCTGAAGTATTGAGTTTTCTTGGATAAATAGCCACTAATATTTCCGAGATAATACCAAAAAGAAAAATAATCATGTTAGTGTGATACAAAAACAATTTCTAAAATAGTTGCAATAAAAAATCAAATAATTATTCTGGAGGAACCCGTGTTTCTATTAGGTTCAATAGTTGGACTTGCTGCTTTGTGTATTTTCAAATGTAGAGAGTTAATGGACCCAGCCATATATTGGCAATCCGATTAATGATAGGATACTGCACGAATAATACAAAAAAGTTCACGAAGGAATGTAAAAGGCGCATATGACTTGGGAAAAATTAGAGACCACATAAACTGGGGAATGACAAATACTTACTCATTCACCTACACCAAAGAGGTAAAAGGAAAAACCCTTGTGAGAATCGGGGAAACCAAGACTCGTAAAAAGACTGGAATGGCAATGCTATAAAATGAGTGTGCAAATATTATTGAGACGAACTGAATAACGATCACGTACATTTGAATTCGTCCATTTCAGAACCTTAAGACTTACCTTATTACTAAGATATAGTCCATTACATACACATCACAATTATCTATGCTTCAAAAAAACAAATAATAATAATAATAAAAACAAAATATCTAATGAGTACGCTAAATTGTAAAGACAACAAAGGGCCTAAAAAAAGAGGAAAACTCACAATTGCATCGTCGTGAGCATACAATGCAATATCAGTTATTGCCGCCAGGCCCGCCACAAAAAAACACATATTTTTCTTGCGTTAGATAAACAGAGATATTAATCATGAGTTAGAAAAATGTTTGAGCCCTCGAACATCCTTAATATGCAATGTCTGCTCTCTGGTTATTAAAGCACCTGCGCTTTTAAGAAGATCTTCAGTTTCTACATCTTTTAAATCTCTTAGAGCTTCTCCAATGGTGAATGTGAATATTTCATATGTGGCATCACTTCCAAGACATCCTTTGAGTAAAAAATCCTAAATATTAGGAAAAATAAAATTTTATCTCCAACCCATAAAGTTTTCTATTATTTGTTTACTTATTTGTAGGCATATAATTGGTTAAAATCATTTCCATTTTTATTTTTCATTGACTTTTATTAACAAAAGTGTGACTAGGATGCGAAGACATCCTCTAAGTGAATGTCTAAAACTAGAGGTTCATCTAGAGGATGTCTAACTTTTTTTTTGCCACATCATCTTCACATCAATGGGTTGGAGATAATTTTTATAAATATTGTTGTGGATCCTACGTGGATTAGGACTTTTTCCTTCACACACGTTCCATTGGAGAGGCTCTTACAGGAATTTGCATGAAGATGTCAGGAGTTGTGAAACCATTATTGCTTGTGCTCGCAACCACGCATATTCATCCATCTACCAAGTGACTATAATTTCCCAAACCACAACAGTATTAAAGCAGCATATTTGTGTCTCAGCTTGAATGATCCTTTAAACATTTTTCTTTCTCAGAGAAAACTAAACGGGACATGCATTATATAGTTTGCTTCCGTTTTCGTCAACTTAGTAACCGTGTTTTTCTAGTAAGAGATACATCAAAGTTGAGATGCCATCGTTGAATCACTGCATCAGAGACAACAACAATTAAAAATCAAGAACAAAAGCTACAAAAACCAATATTGCTAATAAAGTTTAAAATTCAACTTGGAAAGAAATATCGTAATCAGAACAATGGAAGCAATTGGTCATTGAACTAAAATTGTGAAGTACAAATCTAACGAAGTGGTGCGGGTGAATATCAAGGAGTGTCAAGAAATGGTTCAGGTGAATAAAGGAGTGTCATACAAATTTTAAAACTAATAATCTTTAAGGAGATTCATTCATGAATTCCATCAAAGATTCAAACAGAGTCAAAACTGATAGGTTTGGGTTAACTAGAGAACGACACAACAAACTTGAACAGACTAGAATAGGAGACGTGTTATATTGATTAATTTTGTGTGTATTACATTGAACTGAGATACAGACTTTTATACAAGAATTGACTTGAACTTTAAGTTACATAATTTCCTAAACAAGTCTAGCTTCCTAATATACAAAAGTCTAGAACTTACTTGATTAACAGGGTAACGTGTGTTATGTTACACACGTACCTAATGTTGTGTTAACACCCTCCCGCAAGCGTAACGGGTTCTCTTGAACTGTTAGCTTGATCCTTAAAAACGAAAAACGATCTTTGGATAACGGTTTTGTAAAGATATCCGCAATTTGATCCTTAGACGATATAAACCGAACATCAAGAAGTTTAGAAGCAACTTGATCACGAACAAAATGATAGTCAATCTCAATATGCTTTTTCCTCGCATGAAATATAGGATTGACAGTGAGATAAGTAGCACCAAGATTGTCACACCATAGAACATCGGGAGATTGAGTAGATACACGAAGTTCTGAAAGAAGTGATTGGATCCACATAATTTCAGCAGTAGCAATGGCAAGACCTCGATATTTAGCTTCAGTACTAGAACGAGACATTGTTTTCTGCTTACGAGCACTCCAAGAGATAATATTACCACCCAAGTAAACACAATAACCACTAGTAGAACGACGATCATCAAGAGAACCAGCCCAATCAGAGTCAGTGTACGCACTAAATGATAACTGTAGAGAAGAAGATGGATGAAGAAATATACCAAAGGTACTTGTACTCTTGAGATAGCGAAGAATACGCTTAACTAAACCCCAGTGAAACTCGGTAGGAGCATGCATAAACTGACAAACTTTATTGACAACAAATGCAAGATATGGACGAGTAAATGTTAAGTATTGCAATGATCAAATACTAGATTATACCAAATTTCCAGACTAAATTTGGTCCGCGACCAAAGACCAAACCCAAATTTTAGTCGAGCGTTGATATAGTGTTCGCCCCACACCAAGCGATGATATAGTATTCGCCCCACACCAGGCGGACATAAAGTCTATGCCCCACAGCAGACGTGGTTTATACCCCGCCCTATATTTTTTTTTTAATTTATTGTGGGGCGTGGTTTATACCTCCGCCCCACTCAAAAATTTGATAGTTTATATGGGGCGTGGATTATACCAACGCCCCATTGTTTTTTTTTTTTTTTTTTTACATTTTCGGCACCAGACGAACGTCTACCCTCCGCCCCACATCAGGCGAACGTATACTTCACGCCCCACACCAGACGTTGGTATAGTTTACGCTCCACCAAAATTTAGTCTTCCTCCCACTGCGTCACTCAACGGACTAAACCCAAATTTAGTCTTTTTTTCTACTCTTTACTCTTTAGTTTTAGTCGCACCACTGCAGATGCTCTAAAGATAATAAACAAAATTAAACCTGGATTGTTCCACCCGTGATTAAATATTTGAGAAACTGTCAATCAAATATTTGGGATTGCCTTTAGGTGTTTCTTCTAGGAACATTTCAGTTTGGGATGAAGTAATTCAGAGGATGGAGGTTAAATTGGCCATGTGGAAGAAACAATTTCTTAATAAAGATGGAAGCTTAGTTCTCATAAAACACTGCTTAGCTAGCTTGCCTATTTACTTTTTATCTCTTATACATATGCCTGCAAGTGTGGAGGAGAAGATTACAAGATTGATGAGGAATTTTCTTTGGGACTCTGATGATGTGAAGAGGAGAATGTGTTGGGTGTATTGGTTGAAGATCTGTATGCCAAAGAAGTTTGGTGGACTGGGAGTTAAGAACATTAGACTTACAAGTAGGTCTCTTAAATCTAAATGGATTTGGAGATTTATTAAGGAGAGGAAGGCAGTTTGGAGAAGAATTGTGCAGGAAAAATTCAAGAATAATAAGGATCAGTTGATTCCTAGTGATGATTCTAAACCACAAGGTACATGTATGTGGAAGTGTATTCTCAAGTCTACTTCTTTTTTGAATAAGTTCTTGAAGTTTCAGATTGGCAATGGAAAGTCAACAAGATTCTGGCATGATAAATGGACAACTCAGGGCCCACTTTGTTCAAGATTTCCTACAATTTACAGAGTGTGTGCTCAGAAATTTGCTTCAGTAGCTGAATTGGTTGTGGATGGGAGGGTGAATTGTGCTTTTAGGAGGAGATTGTCTGGAAGTGAACAGTTGGAGTGGGATCTTTTATGTAATGAACTGGGACCTTGCTATGACTTTGAAAAGGGGGAGGATACAGTCAGTATGGAGGGTGATTTCTCAGTTCAGAGGTGCCATGTATTGCAGTTAACAGATGCCGTTGAAGTAAGTTTCAATAAATTCTTGTGGAAACAATCTATTCCTTCTAAGTTTAGCTTTATGCTTTGGGCTACCTTTCATAATTCACTGCCAACTAAGGATATGTTACAACATAGGGGAATGAAAGTTCAAGATGGTTTGTGTGTTTTATGCAAGCATCATGAAGAATCTGCAAATCATATTTTCTTACATTATCCTTATACATATGGTATATGGTCTCATTTTATGAAAGCTTTAGGGATCTCTTGGGTTGGATCTGCAAATATGTTGGAGTGTTTTGAAGCTTGGAGATTTAATGTTCTTGCAGGGAGGAGTAAGAAGATTTGGTGGAAGATTGTATATGATGTTCCTTGGCACATTTGGCTGGAAAGGAATAGTAGAACATTTGGTGGGAGAGCTAAAGAGGAGGAGGAGTTAATTTTGCTCATCAAACAAACTATAACTCTCTGGTTTTGTGATTCAAATGTATTTGATGGCATTTCTATAAGCCAGATTTTGTTTCATTGGGACTCTGTTGTGCATACATAATGTATTGCATAACATTTCCATGGTTGTAAATATTTTTTCTTTTTAATATAACCTTTCTTATTCAAAAAAAAAAAAAAAAAAAAAAAAAACTGAATCTAGGATGAAAAAAATGAAAAGGGTCATATGGGCCAGGTAAATGTGTAATTTTGTCGGGTTAATAAATATTGGGTCGGGCAAGGAAATTTGACTTGAGGCATGTTCCTTTAGGGGTGAGCATTTGTCCATAAATCGACGGATCTGATCTGGCCCAATCCACATTTTTGGATTGGGTGTGGGTACATTCTTAAAAATCCATTAGACATTGAAAAAGCGGGGGTCTAACAACCATACCCAATAATTTATTCGGCAATCTGTATGGACTAAACTCCAATATAATTCAAATAGAATCAACTAGACAGTCATACTCAATCAAGGAAAGATATCCAAGAGTTATATCTCTATTTCTTAATGTAATCAGCAAATCAAACAGATAGAAATCCGCGAGCCTGATTATTATGAGAAACAACTTGAACAGTATCAAAAACCAATATCCAAGTGTCAATCAATTTCTATCCAACAACCAAAGGTCGGATTTACCAATTGGTTGAACTACGCACAACCTTTGATATTTCAATTATATAAACAAATATAGTGCGAAAAAGAAATAACACGGACGCCAGAAATTTTGTTAACGAGGAAATCGCAAATGCAGAAAAACCCCGGGACCTAGTCCATATTTGAACACCACACTGTATTAAACCGCTACAGACATTATCCTACTACAAGCAAAATTCGGACTGGAATGTAGTTGAGCCCTAACCAAGTCTCACACCGATTAAGGTACATTCGCGTTCCTTACGCCTCTGAATCCCAGTAGGACTCTACGTACTTGATTCCCTTAGCTGATTACACCCACAACTAAGAGTTGCTACGACCCAATTTCGAAGACTTATAGACAAATCTGTCTCACACAGAAAAGCATATTCTGATAGATAAATCTGTCTCCCACAGAAGTACCCATGAAGTTTTGTTCCGTCTTATGATAAATCAAGGTGCATAGGAACCAACTGATAATCCAGACTTATACTCCCGAATAACATCCTAGAAATATCAATCACCTCACAATAACGTAACTATATGGTAGTATAAGAAGTTATTGCGGAATCACAAAGAATGAGACGGAGAGCTTTGTGGTTACTTTTTACATCTTACCTATCGGAGATAAATCTCGAGCAATTATTAGAGAAGATAGTACTCAACACGATATAACAAGTAAGATCAGAATACACAACTACAAAGAAAATAGTTGGATCTGGCTTCAGAATCCCAATGAAGTCTTCAAGTCGTTAACCTATAATGGTTTTGAAAAACCCTAGGTTAAAGAAGAATCGACTCTAGTCGCAACTAGTATCACACAAAAGTGTGGGGATTAGGTTTTCCAGTTGCTAGAGTTCTCCCTTATATAGTCTTCAAATTAGGGTTTGATAGCTTAGAAACAAAGCAATCAATATTCACAGTTAGATGAAAACCTGATTTAAGATTCAAGCTAAGTTTGCTTAAAACCAAAGCAATATGTCTCCACCGTTAGATGGTCTTATCTTGTTACACAAAAATGAAATATACCTTCATTTAGATATGGGTAACCGTACCTAAACGTGTATATTGAGTTGGCTCAACAATAGTTAACCGAATTTATCCATATGAACACTTTTGTCTTAACCAAATTCATCTAACACTTCTAGAACAAATATGATGATCAATCAAACATGAATGATAACCAAATGAATCTAATTGTGTTATTCATAGAGTTGTTCAATTGTATATATCTCATAAAAGTATATAAGAACCAATTGAAACAAAATCGGATTGATTCGTAATCGTACAAAGTACTTATACCAAAATCAATCCATGAACATTAAGCCATGGTTTGCAAAGATTGCATTCCTTAATTTATTAATGTATTTTGTTCATGAGTATGAAAACATACTTATCCGATTTTAGAACATTAACCACTAAGTTTGCAAACGGGTATGCAAACTTTAGTTCCGGACTTTGGTCTTGTCCAACAGTTTTCAAACGGGTACGCAAACTGCAGTCCCGGACCTAACTCACGTAGAACTGTTCGCATACTGGTATGCAAACTTGGTTCCCGGACTTAAACAATTAAAACTGTTAGCATACTGGTATGCAAACAAGGTTTCCGGACCTGAATCATACCAAACAGTTTGCATACTGGTATGCATACTGTCTTGTATCCAGACAAGGGTTGATTGCTCTCAACTCCCATTTCAATCATTGTAACATCCTTAAAAGACGACAATAGTTGTCTCACACAAACTATTAGCTTATAAGTAATTTTCAAGTGATTTAATGATCAATACGAAACTTTTTGAGTTGACATCAAATGATTGTCTCACACAAATCATGTAAGATGTTTCAAGGCAATTTTCACATGATCATCTTTTGACTTATTATTTAGTTTCCAATAAATAAGTTGTTTCCAACTAAATTCGTCAAGAATAATGATGAACGTAGCTAAAGCAAGAAGCTTCCAATACATATTTTGAGAAATATATAAGCGAGTTATACTCAGCTCGAAATATCAAATGTGTATAATATAAAAGTCTATATATCTATACGACTTAGTCTCATTAGGAGATAGAATATAATAAACCTCTGAGTGATAGATAAGTTTAAGTCTTCAAATACCTTTTGTTGATGAAGTTCCTCCAAGATCCCCTCTGTAGATCTTCGTCTTCAATCGATGAACGCCGTGAAGTCTAAGCTCAACTACACATTCTATCCTAATCAGAGACATAACTATAAGTAGACTAGAAATCAAGACTTATAGTTTTGATCACCTAAAATTGACAAACAAGCTTGAGATAGAAACGCTTGCGAGTTCGACCGAGAAGTGCTCTAACATAAAGCTTTTGCCAATTTATTCATTTAGCAAATTAAAATAATGTGTAATTCAAGTACATCAAGAATCAACATAATACTAAAGCAACATGCTTGTAACAGTACAAGATTGAAAACTCCAACAAGAAAAAGATAATGAACTCCGAGAAATGGCAGAATAATATAAGAATGATAAAACAATTAAATCGGAGAGAAGTGACATAATAATACAAGGAATTGTATGTCAAGTTTGGTTCCAAAAGTCAAAGCTGGTTGATTTTATCACGAGAGTCAACTTCGTTAGGTTAAACTAAAAATATATAAATATTGAGGGTTGCTCTTGTTACTCATGAATAACCTGAAGACATATCGGCATCCAGGAACAAACCATCCTTTAGTTCGAGGTTAGTAACAATAGAGTTGACCCGTTCCATTTCTATCGTTGTTCTTTCAAGCCAATATTTATTGAAAACATAACATACCAAGTAAATTTTGTTTAATTGTTTCTGGTATTGGTGACTTGATCAATTTACTACGATAAAAGTGTCAAGGAATAATATACTAGTTGATTTATACAACTTGAGTATGTGGAGTTAAGAAGTATAGTATATATATGGACTTCGTGAATCGACATTACACTAATTGGTAACTCGTTACTATATAGTGTATTGAACTTCTGAATGAATACAAACCTTGTAATTATGTGTGAAATAAATTTCAGCAACATAGTTTAAGGAAGTAGACTTGTGAAATTTGTTTCGTAGTTTAGAGTTGGATTCAGGACCGATCCTAAGTATGGGACTGATGCTAGAACCGATCCTAAGTATCGGACCAATCCCAGGTCAGAACTGATCCCAGGACCATTAAGTGAAATTCGTTTCTTCAACTTCGATATTTTTGTTAGAGTCCAAATTTTTGCACCACTACTAAATCGGGGTGCACATTCCGGCTCTTCTTATTGGTCCAAAGTATCCTAAAAACCACCCTCTTTTTCTGCTTTAGACATTTCTTATTCGTTTTTTGCTCGTGTTGTGTTTCCTAATAGGCTCTGCGTAAGAAAAACTACCAAATTATGCTACTATAAGTTTTGCCCTTTTTACATTTCGAGAACTTATTTTGTCTATATAGTCTAGTTTTAAGTGATTGGAAATGTCCTTAAACCTCACCCCATACCAATAATTGAAAGTTGTAAAATATATATAAAGAAATTTGTTTGATTTGGACATGTTATCTACTGAATTTTTCATCAGAAATAAAATTAAATCAAAACCCGATTTAGAAGATGAAACCCTAGGAAAAAAATTTAGAATTGTTAATCGTAGGAAGGGATTCATAAGAATTCAATAAATATTACAGAATAATCGGATGTACTTGATTTCATAACTCTGATATTAAATCACCTTTGTTATCGAGATTTGGATCTGTTTTATGAGAAATCAATTAATATCAATGTATAGGTGTACATGAATATAGATATCCATTGTTGTGTTGAAAAAATATATTTCAATGGTGAGTTTGATTGAATCAAACATGAAAAAGGGATGGGTATCAATGAAGTTCTGAGAGAGACATCTAATTTTTTTTATTCTTTTGAATCATATTAAAGGCCTAGATAATCGTGCAAGTTCTTAAACAAAAAAACATATTCCTATAAAAGTAAAGCCGAGAAAGGGGGTGGTAATTAAGATTTTGTTAAGTGGTTTTTAAAATTTTATCATCAAATAAACGAAGCCGGAATGTGCACCCTGGTTTATCGGAGGTGCACAAATTTGGAATCGTTTTGTTATCTTCGGGTTACTGTAAATATCAAGGTGTAAACACATTGAACTTGGTGTTAGAGTTTTTCTCCGTTGAATCCACCAAATTTTGGTAGTCAAGTTTAGTTCCAAAACTCGAAGCTACTTGAGTTGATTACTAAAGTCATCTCCGTTAGTTAGACTAGGAACATAGAAATGTTGGGACTCGCTCTTGTTAATCATGAAGAACTTGAAAACATATCTCCACTAAAGAGCACATCATCCTTCACTTCGAGATTAGTAACTACAGACTTGACTTGTTCCATTTTTATCTTTGTTCTTTCAAGTCAGTATTTATTGAAAACATAATGTATGAAGTAAAGTTTGTTTACGTGTTTCTAGTATTGGGGACTTGGTCTTTATACTATGAACAAATTATCAAGGAATGATATACTAGTTATTTTATAAAATTTGAGCAATATCGATTTACGAAGTATAATTAATCTATTGACTTCGTGAATCGACATTACATTAATTGGTAGCTTTTTATAATTTAGGGTACCGAACTTGTGGATGAATTCAAACCTTAAGATTGTGACTACAAACAATTTCACAACTTTGTTTCGTAGTTGAAAGTGGATTCAATGACCAATCCCAGGACGAATCCTATTCTAGGATCGATCCTAGGACAAATCCCTAGTAGGTAGGACCGGTCCTGACAGAGTTCAGTTTCAATTATGCATTTTCGATATGTTTGTTATCTTTGGATTTCTGCAAACATCGAGAAGTACACAGATTGAACTTGGAATGTATATAAGATGTCGACTTAGTGATTGTGAACATGTGATAAACTCATATATATTAATGCTCAAGTATTTTCCTTTGATACTCAAGGTAAGATCCTGAAACCAACATTTCAATATCTTCTATATATTCAAAAATATATGCTTACCTTATCCCAGAGGGTTTCATATCTCTAGTTAATACATTAGTAAAATATATGAATCTATTCTAGTTAATGTTTGTTGTCAACTAAAAGTGCAGTTTATGAGTTGGAATATGATTGTTATTTGTTAATTTCATGTATAATGTTCTTTGCATATCTTTGGAAATTTTCGAAATTGGTAATACTTTGTCTTTTATACTCAAGACTTGGTCATAACACTATAGAGGAGCTTGTATTCTTACAAACTCATCCCTAAGTACACTACTCAAACATTTGTGTGGGAACACAACTTGTTTACAGAGGAGAGTAATATAATTAGGTGAAATGTCTTGAATTGCCCCCATTTAAAGTCTTCTTTAGGATCAAGAAACTTTTAGTAGTACCATTGTTGGGAAATGGAATCTTGTTCTTATATTAGATTTCGATTATTGATTTGATTGACTAACAATACAGTTATCCTTGATATACCAAACTTGTTTATTCTATGGTTTTTTTCTTATGATATAAAGCCACTCAAGTTTGTTTGATGATTGACTATTACGAATCTCGTGATTCGAGATACATAGATAGAACTATTGATCATCTATCGTTTACAGACTCCCTTCGGTGTGATCGATCAATAGTGGAATCAAGTTATTTATGCAACAATTACTTTGAAGATTCGAAGACTTTTTCTTTTTGGTATTGTGATCTTTGTGATGCTTCTTGCAGACTTTTTTCTTCTTCTTGGGATCCAAACAAGTAGTTTATTTCTATAAACTTTAAGACTTATTGTAAAGATCAAACAAACTGTCTAGTTGCTTCTCCTCGTAAATTTTCTTGGATAGAGCTTGGTCATTGAGATTGTTAGAGCATAGCTCGGTTGAACCCACCAAGCGTTGGTATGTCAAGTTTGGTTGTCATATTTTAGTGAATCAAACCTCATTTAAAGAGTCGCTTGATTATGTACTACAGTCAACTTCGTATAGGTTAGCTTGAAAGTATTAGGATATGAGATATTACAAGTATTGCGAAGACTTGAAGAAGTGAAGAAGTAAGAAGATACAACGACAACATCATCCTTCCACTTGAGGTTAGTGATATTTGACTTGAACTGTTTCATTCCCTAACGTATCTTTCAAATCGTGCATATTGAAAACAAAACTGCGAAGCACGAACACTCTAGTTAGACATAGTATTAAGGAATACAATACGAGGTTTATTGCTTAACCATTAAACTTTGTAGATAAGACATCGACATAATCGTTTAAATGCTATTGTGATTATGTATGGGTATGAGGTGAGGATTTCATCCTAGGAAATAATATTTTACATGTGTTTTAAGGAAGTAAATTCATGAACTTGTTTTGCGAATCGAAAAGGAAATCACCAGGCGTTATTGGTATTGTTATTCATTGCATATCTTGTGAACAACCAATATGTGTGATTAGTATAACCGCTCATGACTTGTTTGTGTTCTTGGTAAAAATATTCACAAAGGCCTGACTTTTGTATTGGTATGACTTTTATTAGTGAAACCGATCTTAAGTAATCACATGAGATGGTATGATCGAGTTTGTGATTTTTTGTAAGACCGACTCTGGGTAAAGGGGAACCGATCCTAGTAAGAGGTGCAACACATCACAAAGGGGAATCGATCCTTGTATGAGGTGCAACATGTTTTAGCAGAAAGGGAAACCGATCCTATGGACATGTGCAACACGTTTTTAGGTAAAGGGGAATTGATCCTATGGACATGTGCAACACATTAAAGTTAGATACCATATATATGTGGGGAACCGATCCTAGTACCTAGTCAACCGAATTTTGGAAAGCTAGTGTGACCATGCACAATACTCTTATGGAGGTGAAACCGAAACTTGTTTTGGTAGAACCGTTAAACCCATGATTGGTGATTGAGTGTTCTTGATCAATCACATAGTTCTTGAAAGTCAGATGAACCAATTCTAAACTTGTTTGGAAGTGTGGCAAATCGGTTTCAAGATTGTAAGTATGAAAGAGGACTTACAGAGTAAGGATGTCGACATACTTTGAACATGTGTAGTAACGCTTATCTTTAATTGTTCAAAGTTATTCCTTAATAGCTAAAGGAAGAGAATCTCAGGATCGAAACATAAATAAGTTAAGAATATTTTATTTAAGGTTTTTAATTTTATTTTAGGAAAATGAGAATTAGTAATGTGCATTTACTAGTTGAAAATTTTCCAAAGAGATTTTCGGTCAATATTTTGGACAGAGCATTTCAGGAATTATGGAAACCGAATTTGGAATATATTGCATATCTTGAGAATATTTTCAGTTTTGGAAATTCCTTGGTGTCCAAACATCCTTGTCTATAAATACTTGAAGTTTGCATTTCTAGCAAACTAATCCTTCGTGATAGCAAAACTCCTCGGTTGTGTTGTTACCGGTGAAGCCACCTATTCGAAGAGGAGAGTAACCTAATTAGGCGAAATCTCTTACGGCCGCTCAGTTTAAAGTCTTCTTTGGGATTGAGAAGCTCTATTAGTACCGTTGGTGGGAAACTAGATAATTGCGGTTTATCTTGTGTTTTCGATTGATTTGATTGACTAACTGTGGTTGAACTTTGATTGCACCTAGTTTGTTTATGCTTGAGAATATTCTCTTCTGATATAAGATTCACTCAAACTATATAGAAGTTTCGACAGGGATCTTTAGACTGTTTGTAGATCTAAAGACATCTTGTGATAATCCATTGTTAACAGACTCCGTTCTGTGCGTGATTGATCACAAGAGATTCAAGTTGTTGTGTGCAGGCATTTATTGAAGATCTAAGAAGATTTGAAGACAAAGAAGATATTGAAAATTTATGATTTGGGGTTCATAATCTTTGGTGTGCACAATACTTGTTTCGGTATAGAGGATCCAACTATAATCGGTTTATCCTTGTAGTAGATTATATTGATTAGTTGTGTAGATCGACATCAATACAATTCTTTGTGATTAAAAGTATTGATTGCAAAATCTTAACAATTACCTTTGGTAGTTGAGAATAAGATCGATCTAAGAACCTGACGAAGGAGTTTATTGAGATAAACAGAAGAGCCTTTGTCGAACTCACATCACTTGGTTGAAGAGAGTTGCTACCATACATATTTGTTGTTCCTTTACTGTTTGTAATACGAACCAAAGGAATTGTTACAAGTACGTGACTTATTCATAAGTTGGAGGCGTGGGAATACAGACAGAACTAGGTGAACTATAGGTTTAGTTGCTTGGTCTCAACTATACGAAGTTGGTTTAATTTTGTATAGCGACTTAATCCTGAGAGTATTCAATTCTGGAGAAGGTCGCGGGGTTTTTCCTGCATTTGCGGTTTCCTTGTTAACAAAATCTTGTTGTGTCTTTTACTTTTCTATTTCCGCAATTATAATTGTTTTTATTATAATTAGAAGTAAAATACACAAACGTTAATTCCTATTTTACTTGATAGTAATCCTATTGTGTTTGGTTAAGTCCGAACCTCTTATCAAGTAAACATACTTCGTTGTTGTATTGTCTCGATCTCGTATCCATAGACGATCACACGAAGTGTGAACTGATTAGTTGTATTGTCTCGACTCAGTCCATAGACAATCACTTTCGGAGAAAGGACTAATAGGTAGGAAAAGTTTTAGCTTGAGGTATATTTGGGTACCCTCGCCCTTTCAATTGGTATCATAGCAGGCAAACACGAAAAGATCTAACAATATGTGTTTGGTGCGATCCAACCTATAAGATATGAGTCAAAATAAGAAAAACAAAGCTAAACTTATGAAGAACTCAGTTAACGCATGTCAAGATAATGAGAATAATATCTGTTGATGGTGGATTTTCATTTAAGGTTAAAATTGTAAAAAACCAGAAAATTATGCGCTAACATCTTGTAAAAGATAAAGCCATTAATAAGTGTTGAATACTTCTTCACTTTACTAATTCACCTAGAATGGGGCATGTGGCAACAATACCATTCTCGAAATTAAATACACGAAATTCATCCAGGTTGGAGCATGCAAAGAACAATCCCATATACCCTGTGAATTTATAGCATTATTAATTAATGCGTGAGCAGCCTTGTATTTCCTGTACTCATTATCAGTGCGGCATGACGACTGAGTGTTGCTCTCCACAGAGCAACACGAACCTCCAAGCATTATAATGAAAGCATGTACGAAATACCCGTACAGGCTGCAACTCTCTGTGTGTTATACTAGCCCGATTGAGCATCCGGACTGTCCGTATCAGTCCGGATATGATCTCGATCATCCAACTTCACCAGCATGATTGGATGGCCCAGATCAATTCCATAACCCCCAAGCAGGTATGGAATATTCGCTGCCGTACCAACGCGGACCCCGCATGGTCGACCTCCCCAAAAGGTTGGCATAGCTTGCCAAAACGTCCAAACCAGAGCGGTATGGACGGAAAACCCTAAATTAGGGTTTGCGGCATATTACATGTGTCGCAAAACAGTCTCAACCATCCATCTTCGCAGGTATAGATGGAGGGCGTAGATGTAGATTCAAAGGGCTCAAAGCATGTCAACACAATCACCGAGGGCCCGCCTACATACACCAATACCGGGACCAATAGGTCAGGACCAACCATGGTTGGTTATCCCAATTCGTGCGCCCGAACAGAGCATGACGCGCGGCCGTGAAACTCAAAATTAGGGTTTTGAACATCACGAGCGTCCATTTTCTCCGGCACGAATGAAAGGTTCGAGATTAGATTAAGCAGGTCCGGCCATACCAAACATGACCACCGTGGGCCCGTCTATCCCCTCACCTGATCGACCAAGGCAAATCACGCCCGGCTATCCCAAAACGCGCGTCCAAACTAGCGTGGTCACACTTCCCAAATTGCAAACTGATCTCGACCACTCAACTTCGCCGGACGATTTGAGTGGCTTAGATCACGTTTTCATGGGATAATCAAGTATATGCGTGAACACCAGCCTACCACCTACATGCCAGACCAATCGACCAAGACCGACCAAGATTGGTCATCTTGGAACGCGCGCCCGAAGTGGGCATGATGCGCAGCTTTTGCGGCACCCAGTTTACATTGCAAAATCGATCTCAACCACTCCTCTTGGCCTAGGTTAAATTGAGTGGCCTAGATCGCACCTTCATGGGACAGTGAGGTACGGATGTGTACATCGGCATGCTTTGTCTACATGCATGCCCTACCGGTCCTTTCCAAAATACTTCCCATGCTTGGTTTCGACCAAGTCAAGAGTGATGCCTGCGCACCTCTTCAAAACCTAATTCCATCAACGGTCGCAGATGAGTGTCTCAAAGATCATCTCGTCCGTCCAACTTTACCTAGCTTGGTTATACAACCTTGGTCGAGTTAATTGGTCGAGAAGGCGTCTTGGTGATCACCACCCGTCACTTTACCACACCATGATGCAATACCTGCATAGAATACACACGATACTTCACAAGTATCGACCTCCTGAATAACGCGGTTATTCAATTTAGCATTACATGCTACCTTTTGTGGTCCCAAGACCCACACATTCCAGACATCAATCATGTCACAAACTGGGGATACATACTTGGGGTATTGGTATGGCGGTTTACAGCGTGCAGCGCACAAAGCGCCATCACAAGAGCGTGTCAGGAAGTCATGGACGGTTAAGTGATGATGGGAGAAGTGGGCAAGCCTGGACGTGTGACACTAACACATTACTCCACTGCTCCATCACTCCACTTTCTCCACTTCCCACGAGATACGAAGGTTAGGCTAAAAGACTTGTATAAATAGGTTCTCCATCCTATTTTTTCAAGAGAAGGAACAAGACAAGTCCAGACAACAGAGGCAAGTGTTGATACAATCGTATTCAAACACCGGAACTGATAGCTTACACCCTGCAAGCCAGTTCAGCTTTCTGATACAAGTCATTCATAGCCAACACCTTCACATTCTCAACACCTTATTCTCTTCCCTCCCTAAGATCAACCCCATCTCCTTCACTTTGTGACCGAAACAAGTCTGGAACGTCCATTTCTTGGTTTAGGCCGGACTTGCACAGATTGATCTCTCGAATCTACAAGCACTCACCGCGTAGTGCATTTGTTTAAGATTTAGACTTATTTCTCATCCACACACCCCAAATTACCAAAACCAAAGAAAATAGTTTTCACCCATAAATAATTGGCGACCACGGTGGGAGATTAATCTCTCGGTTGTAAAGTCAATTTCTTGAGAAATTCGATTCAATTTCATCAATTTCAAAAAGGGTAGATCTTAGAATCAATTCAATCAACAATTCATTTCAAGATGGTGGAATTAAGGTCTGGATCAGCAATCAATTCTGATGGAGCTAGTGTGGATAACAATCCACGGTGTCGAAGTACCAGTCAGTGGAGCTACCGTGGTCAATACATCTCGTGGAACCGTCACTTCTACCATCAGCACCAGCGTAGCAGAAATATTCCAGTAAGTGTAACACCTCCCATCACTGAAGAGCGGAGCAAACCCGCAAATCCAGGCATCTCCTCAAGTGTAACACCTCCGGTAGTCACCAGAGCAACAACTTTCACTCCCTCATCAGGACGAGGAGCCGTAGGAACGAGAGGAGGACCACCGTCCATTACCATTGCAGATCTGAAAGAGAAACAGGAAGTTCTTGCTAAGACTCAAACAGATATGGCCGAAACTCATAAAGAGGTACTCACTTTCCTTAAGACCTTAACTGAACGATTGCCACAAGATTCACGGCAATCCTTGGAGCCAACAAGAGATGCCTTCAATGCACTCGGAACAGGCGTTTCCACTCAGACCCACATGAGTGAAGAAGCTCGTGTTGCTCCTGAACGCTCAAGAGAGAGGGACCAGCCATCCAACTTCATCACACGTGAGGACCTGGAATGATTTCTCCAAAACCGAGGCAAAGGAAATCTGATGGATGCACACCAACATCGACCGCCGTACCCTCAAGATGTGCAACGAATTCCTCTTCCAAGAGGTTACACCTCTCCCCAGTTCTCCCTCTATGACGATACTGGTAATGCTCGTGAACACATCTCTCGATTCTTGGAATCCTTGGGGGAACATGAATATAATCATGTTCTACGCCTAAAAGAATTCTCAAAGTCACTTACGGGGAGGGCGTACACCTGGTACAACAACATCGCGCCTAACAACATATGCAATTGGAGCGAGATGGTCAGTGCTTTCTACATAAAGTATTTCTTCGTGTCTGAATGCATAACCTTTTCGAGATCTGGGAAGAATCCTTCAAAGGAACAACGAACATCCCAACTACTTCGTTAAAAGGTTCAGAACCCAAGCGCTAGATTGTCACGATCCGAACGTCACCGAACAAAAATTGGTGGAGTTGTGCATCAATGGGATGATACCCATATACCGCGCCTTGTTAGAAAATTTGGGCTTTCAAACGTTTTCTGAACTCCATGAAGCCGCCAAACGTTCAGCAAAAACTGCACCAGCATTGCTAGAAAGAACCAGAGTTGTTCGAAGTGAAGATTCACGTGAAAGTCGAGGAAGCAGGCGTCTCAAGAACAAGCAATACAACACTGGTCCTTCGTGAGTGTAGTGAGCGGAGGAGAAAAAGGAAAGCTCCAAATGACGGAACAACAAACTAAGCGAGCATCCCTCGGACACAAGACTTCGTCTCGGAAAGGAGCGGACAAAACTCCTGCACAAGACACCGAAGATACAGGTTTTCCTTTCCCCATGAATGAAGTGATAAAACTCTTGGAAGCATGGATCCAAGACGATGCCATCAAGCTGCTTCCTATCAGACGTCCTCCAACTGAGAAGGACATGGCGGATCCCAAATACTGTTACTACCACAGATTCGTCCATCATCCAACCAAAGATTGTAACAGGTTGAACAAAATATTCAGGGAAAAGATAGAGACAGGAGAACTCCAGCTTGGAAACGAAGGTGTTCATAGAGACCCTCTTCCTATCAGGAACTGCATGATTTCTGGGGATTCCATTCGCAAGACTGTGCAATCTACAATGGAGCACTTGTGTGAAATCTTGTATTTCTCCAAAGGACAGCGTCAAGACATATTTACGGCCCTCAACCGCATTGTGTCAGGCAGGCGTTTGTATCCAGAAGCAGTCCAGGAATCCCAGTCTTTCCTGAAGGACGCGAGCAAGGGAAACTGGGGACTCCTAACTATCACCCGTTTGAGAGACGTTGAGTTCGATAGCGCGTTGATTGATACGATTTCCGAATTTAACATCATTACCGTCAAGACCTTGAGAGCAGCAAAGATTTTAAAGCAGGAAGTTACTCGTCACCCAACTGTGGTTAAAGATTCATAAGGAGAACTCAGAGATGCATATGGATATATCGATCTTGAAGTCAAATTGGGTGATGCCTCTACACAAGCAAAGTTTTACATAGTCAAAGATCATCCCAACTACGACATGATCCTAGGATGCTCTTGGATGCATGACAACAAAGCAATACTAGAAGTCTGTCCTCTACCGGTTTCGATACCTGAAAGAATCTCCAACACGCCTTCTGGACCTGATGACTGTCTGTTGCCGCACCAGTAACTTGCCAATATGACACAACTTCCCGGAGAGAGCCTGCTAGCATATATTGAAAGGTCCCGATCTCAAGTAAGTCTCATCGCGCAACCCTCTTTACAACTTACCGCCCTCCATTCTGACAAGTCCTGGGGACTGGATCTAGCCAAAAACCAACCTTGGCTAAGAGATGCGAATGGGAGGCCGGCCCCTTCAAACAGTTCATCAGGAGTCTAGAAGCTATCTCGATCAAAGACGACAAAACTAAGACCCCAATATATACACGCCCAAACCCGTTTGGAATTGGGGACCTAGTAACGAAGACAACCGCATTCAAGGTCGGAAGCATTATGGTGAGAATGGCTACCTCACCCGATTCAGCCACCGAGAAGGAGGATGAACCATACCCGGTAGCGAGATGTCATCCTAGGCGGCTACGCAAACTCATCAACGCTTACAAGCTAGAAGGAGTAACAATTCACTCACGATGGCTCAAACCCTACCATACTTAAGACGCTGTGCTATCACTTTCCAGTATCCTACACGCTTTAAGACGCTGTGCTACTTCCTCCGGCGCATTTCCCTTTACAATTTCACATCATATTTGTAATTCCTCTAGAGAATGATTGCAATACTTGCATTCATAATTAGGATTTCAATTTTCGATTTTCAAATTAATTGAAGTGTTTTACTCCTAAAGACACAAAGCCCATCCTAAATCAACCCACTAGAGCAGGTCAGGAAAGAAACCCTAAACAAAAACATCCTGAAAAGAGTTGAGGGAAAAGATATGCGCGGGAAGGGAAGAAGCTTTGAGCCACTCACCAGCAAGGCCGGGAAGATCTCGCATCAGGAACACAGGTCCGTATGTATTCCATTATGGCATTATTTCTTTTATCACAAAGAGTTACGTGTGAAGGCGCACCCTTGCGCCTGAGAAGGTTCAATTGCAGTCTTGACAAAGGGTTATAAAAAAAAAAAAAAAAAAAAAAAACCTTTATTCAAACAATCAAATAGAAGAAAACCTTGAACTCGGCTGCCACTGAGTACAAGGAAGATGTTCAAATATACGGAATACACTTGGAAAGCGGAAAAAGAAGAAAATAGGTTTTAGTCGCCAAGAGGGTCGAAATCGCCTGCACCACCGTTAGGTTCTGCTTCAGCGCCATCACCTTTTGATGCTCCTCCCTTCGGATCTACCTCAACTTCTGCATTAGACATCTCCACAGCAACGCACTCCATCCCAACATCATCAGCGGGAGCATCAAAGGACACAACAACATTAGGAGTCGTGTCAATTGCTTTCAAATGATCAGGTTCGTCTATGTTAGAATCCAGAATTATCACGCCGTCGTGGATTGGGTAATCACACTTATCTTCATTCAGAGGTCGTTTATGCTCAACCCTCCGTCTCTTCAACCGCGCTGCATATCTCTCTTCCCTTGCGCTTACTAGTGCTTGCAACGTTTCCTCGCGCCTCCACCGCTCCTCCATGTCAATCGCAGCTGAAAGTGCACAGATGCGTCCCCTGGCAATACGCAGGTGCAAAATAGACATCCCCTGTATAGCGCGACCGACTTCGCGAAGTGGAAGATCGATCTTAGCCATTACTTCTTCGTGCGCATGGGTTTCATGCTTGTCAACTTCGAAGCTTCTTTCTGGAGAAGTGACAGAATGATCGTCCACCGCTTCCATGATAAATCGCAAAGGAGAAGAAGTTACGAACACACAAAAAAAAAAATCAATCAATCAATCAATCAATCAGAAGATCAGATAAGTGTGGAACAGTACCTAAGATATAGAATAAATGACTACGTGAGATGATTCTTTATAATCTCGGAAGTCGACAGAATCCCAGGAGAAAAGAAGTCTTCACTTGCCACCTATAAAGGTTACTAATTAGGGATAGCAATCAACGATGCTTATCAGATACATCTGAAGAAAGCTGCTAGACGAAAGGGAGTACACCTGACCCAAGGAAGGGGCCAAGCTCTTTGTCCGAGATATATACAAAGGGAACCAAAGCGACTCACCGGATCAAGTCCATGCTTCCTTCACGCCTTAATCGGGACTAACCGGTTCCGGCAACGCCGACGATGTCGACCTGTCCTAGGACCTAATGGTATTTCCTACTTTATAATCTCGGAAGTTGATCCACTTGCCACCCATAAAGGTAAATATGTATTCACTTTAGCTTGGTCATTTCAGTACACAAATTTGTCACCATCTCATGCCTACCCCACAATGGTGTAACCATTATGTGCTAGGCAGGGGACTTAATGTTGATGGTGGATTTTCATTTAAGGTTAAAATTGTAAAAAACCAGAAAATTATGCGCTAACATCTTGTAAAAGATAAAGCCATTAATAAGTGTTGAATACTTCTTCACTTTACTAATTCACCTAGAATGGAGCATGTGGCAACAATCCCATTCTGTGAATTAAATACACGAAATTCATCCAGGTTGGAGCATGTAGCAACAATCCCATATACCCTGTGATTTATAGCATTATTAATTAATGCCTGAGCAGCCTTGTATTTCCTGTACTCATTATCAGTGCGGCATGACGACTGAGTGTTGCTCTCCACAGAGCAACACGAACCTCCAAGCATTATAATGAAAGCATGTAAGAAATACCCGTACAGTGCCGCAACTCTCGGTGTGTTATACTAGCCCGATTGAGCAACTCTCGGTGTGTTATACTAGCCCGATTGAGCATCCGACTGTCCGTATCGGTCGATATGATCTCGATCATCCAACTTCACCAAAGATGATTGGATGGCCCATATCAATTCCATAACCCCCAAGCAAGTATGGAATATTCGATGCCGTACCAACGCGGACCCCGCATGGTCGGCCTCCCCAAAAGGTTGGCATAGCTTGCCAAAACGTCCAAACCAGAGCGGTATGGACGGAAAACCCTAAATTAGGGTTTGCGACATATTACATGTGTCGCAAAACAGTCTCAACCATCCATCTTCGCAGGTATAGATGGAGGGCGTAGATGTAGATTCAAAGGGCTCAAAGCATGTCAACACAATCACCGAGGGCCCGCCTACATACCTGACCAATCGGTCAGGACCAACCATGGTTGGTTATCCCAATTCGTGCGCCCGAACAGAGCATGACGCGCGGCCGTGAAACTCAAAATTAGGGTTTTGAACATCACGAGCGTCCATTTTCTCCGGCACGAATGAAAGGTTCGAGATTAGATTAAGAAGGTCCGGCCATACCATCATGACCACCGTGGGCCCGTCTATCCCCTCACCTGATCGGCCAAGGCATATCACGCCCGGTTATTCCAAAACGCGCGTCCAAACTAGCGTGGTCACACTTCCCAAATTGCAAACTGATCTCGACCACTCAACTTCGCCGGACGATTTGAGTGGCTTAGATCACGTTTTCATGGGACAGTCAGGTATAGCGTGAACACCAGCCTACCACCTATACACCAGACCAATCGACCAAGACCGACCAAGATTGGTCATCTTGGAACGCGCGCCCGAAGTGGGCATGATGCGCAGCTTTTGCGGCACCAGATTTCTGTTGCAAAATGGATCTCAACCACTCCTCTTTACCGGTTAAATTGAGTGGCCTAGATCGCACCTTCATGGGACAGTGAGGTAAGGATGTGTACACCGGCATGCTGTCTACACGCATGCCCGGTCGGTCCTTTCCAAAATACTTCCCATGCTTGGTTTCGACCAAGCTGAAGAGTGATGCCTGCACACCTCTTCAAAACCCTAATTCCATCAACGGTCGCAGATGAGTGTCTCAAAGATCATCTCGTCCGTCCAACTTTACCGGCTTGGTTATACAACCTTGGTCGGGAGTTAATTGGTCAGTAAGGCGTCTTGGTGATCACCACCCGTCACTTTACCACACCATGATGCAATACCTGCATAGAATACACATGATACTTCACAAGTATCGACCTCCTGAATAACGCGGTTATTCAATTTAGCATTACATGCTACCTTTTGTGGTCCCACGACCCACACATTCCAGACATCAATCATGTCACAAACTGGGGGATACATACTGGGGTATTGGTCTGGCGGTTTACAGCGTGCAGCGCACAACGCGCCATCACAAGAGCGTGTCAGGAAGTCATGGACGATTAAGTGATGATGGGAGAAGTGGGCAAGCCAGGTCATGTGACACTAACACATTACTCCACTACCCCATCACTCCACTTTCTCCACTTCCCACGAGATACGAAGGTTAGGCTAAAAGACTTGTATAAATAGGTTCTCCATCCTATTTTTTCAAGAGAAGGAACAAGACAAGTCCAGACAACAGAGGCAAGTGTTGATACAATCGTATTCAAACACCGAAACGATAGCTTACACCCCAAAGCCGCCGGCTTTTCTCGATACAAGTCATTCATAGCCAACACCTTCACATTCTCAACACCTTCTTCGCTTCCCTCCCTAAGATCAACCCCATCTCCTTCACTTTGTGACCAAAACAAGTCTGGAACGGCCATTTCTTGGTTTAGGCCGGACTTGCACAGATTGATCTCTCGAATCTATAAGCACTCACCGCGCAGTGCATTTGTTTAAGATTTAGACTCATTTGTCATCCACACACCCCAAATTACCAAAACCGGCAGAAATAGTTTTCACCCATAAACAATATCTCATAGAGGGTCAATGGAAATTGGTCTCGAAAGTCTTTTCGAAAATCAAAGAAAAAGTCAATGACTAATGACTTGATTGCGAATCAGGTTACTGATCAGAGAAGAATGAGTCTGAAACTCAAGAAACTTGTTTTGGATCCGACTCCAATTCCTAGTGAAAAATCGTCTGAAAAGAGATTCGATTCACTAGCCTGCCCAAAGATGTTGGAAAGATTTTTCAAACATGTTGAAAAATATTCAGAAAAGGGAAAGACCATTGACAGTCTAGATGATGTCACGGAACTTATTGTTCAACTAAATGTAAGAATATGTGAAGGAAAGCGAGAAACACTCAGTCTTCAAAATAATCTGGCAGATTATATGGAACAAAAACTGGCCTTGTGCAATGAAGTTCATCAAAAGACTACAGAGTGTGAAATTCTTACTCAATCGCTGGAACATTTACTGATAAGGAATAAGGTCCTTATTGAGAAACTTCTTACTGTAACATGTCAAGAGGTATATCTAAACAATTTTTTAGAAAAACATTTCCAACAAGGAATGGATACCTTAAGAGGACATATAGAATGTCTTGAACTGGAGACATTAGCAAACTGTCGACTGGCAGATCTAGATCACACAGGTTCAAGTTCAAAGAACATACCATCCTGGGCACAAGATGTAATCGAGGATATTGCATCTCGCAATTTTCATAACAAAGAGGATGGGATCAAAACCCACGAAGAGGAACATGATGATGTTCAAGAAGGGAGAAGATCTACTCAAGAGGTATTTAATGAGGAATATCCTCATCCTAGTGCTTAACCGCATTGGATTGTGCATCCTTACAATGCCCGATCTTCGGAAGTAAGGGAGCACATGTATCCGGGCATTCTGTATCCGGTAAATAAACTCTTATTCAGTATGGAGAGCTTACACAACCTACACGAAGATGCAATTTTCTGGCTCTATGTGTAGTAAAGTTGTATTGCAAACAAATTGTGTAGAACATGATACGTTTCCGAGCTAAATGTATCACTTGATACAAATCTACAAAAGATAATTTCCTTTCTAAGGAAGATGTGAAGTTGTAACACATTGGATGCGAAAAATCTTTTCAAATCTTTTCAGAATTATTTATTTAAGACTAATATCCATTTTTGGTATGTGTTAAAGTTATTTCAAGTATATACTCATCGTCTGAGAATGTATACTAAAGGATGAATTCTCAAACCAGATCTCAAGCAAAACTCCTGGAAGCCTTGAGCGGAATGACTTCTAAGGAAATTGTTCATCTTGATGATACCTTCAAGAAATCTGGTTGTGAAGATGTCGAAAAAGAAAAAGAAGATGTAACTCATCTCCTTGTCCAAAACAGTTTGGATGCTAAGGTTGATATTATCAATCTTCGACAAGTCCTCCTTTGTACTATCGAAACTCATCATAGACAGGCAGCATTACTAAGAACTGTTATCCGTAACCAAAGAAAGTTGATTAAACTTGGAATCGGTAATAGGGAGTATGCTCGAAATATTAATCGAAAGGTTAATGTTTTAGACTGTGAACATAATCAAGGTACTATGTGCAGAATCCGAGATATCAGTCGAGATGTTGTTGATGAAGATCCTGAAAAATTTGAGGAAATTGAATATGATCTTTGAAAAATCTGTTGGAGAATAGACTTTAGTATTTGATTATTTCAATTAAGTCTTAGCCCACCCATAAATAAGAACATTTGCTGGTCTTAGTGTCAATCTCCCTTCAAGTGGGTCTGTCAAAAAGTTCACAGACACTTCTTTCTTCGCTGAAATGCCATCCCTCCACAGTACATCATACAAGATATCCCTCACATGATCATGTCTATATTTAAAACCAGGGTCTACCTTACAATGAACTACATGCTCACCATACGAATCCAAGCATCCTGTGATGCAAGAAGGACACACATGTTCTTATTTTTGGGTGGGATAATGGGAAACACACATGTGTTGACCTCCTTTGGTAGGAATTGGACATGGACCTTTACAGCCGGGCAAGCATCACTAAGGGCTGCCTCAGGTAAGACATCGAAGCATGAGAAAGCGTGTGTTGACAATGGGCATGCTTTTGTCCCCTTTGCTTTTGATACTTTTGGTTATTTGGCTCCAGAAGCGGTTGGACTAATCAAGAGGGTTCAGAAAGTCATGCACATCAATGTCATGACTCCTGGTTCACGAGATTTTATTTTTAATAGGATAGGTTTTGCAATTCAAAAAGGGTTGGCGGCTCAGCTTGTTGCTCGCTTGCCTGCTATGTAACTTTTAAATAATGTTTAACAAAACCTTGTGATTTTAAATGGAAAATTAAGTCTATTAAGAATAAAATTATTTGATTTATAATTTTTCTTGTGATGGTTTTTTGATTTACATAGCATGTGCTTGAATGCTTTATTATTGCAATGTATGTTTATGGGATGTTTGATTTCGGTTTTATTACCTTGATATTCGATCTCATAATGTTGTGAACCCTTATGGTTTGGGTGACTTTTTGATTTAGCAGGATTAAGTTCTAGCCCATGTTGGTAGGCTTTATCAAAGGATCATGAGGGGTTCTATTAGAAACAATATGTGAAAAAGTCACAATATGTTAAATCGGTTTTGGTTTAGCATAAAAGCATATGTGTTTCAAAGGTTTTTAACTTTTGCTTGCAATAGTTAAAAACCGGTTTTCAACTTTTCTCTGATAAATGTTGGTTGTTGTTATTCTTTTGTTTTGCTAAAGGATGACAACATAATGATATTTCGATATCAATTCTCCCTGGAAGAAGATGCAAACATATTGGAGAATAGGATGCGAAATTTGAGGTAACAATCTTGTTAATTAATTGTTTTCCTGTTTAAGAAAAGCCTGATTTTATTGCGTATATTTCTTGCTTTTGCTTAACAAAATTTCGGTACAATTGATGTTTTATTCCATTATGTGTGTATGGATGTGAGTGTGTGATTCAATTGGTTCCGGTTAAGAAAAAACTATTGTTATCTTGCTTTATTGTGTGGTATCAATTGTTTAGGCTTACAAAATTTCAGTGCAATTGCGGTGCTTTAATGTCTATGTTGTTTCAATTGCTTCCGGTTGAGGTGAATAATTATGCAAGTTGATTTATTTTGGTTTGTATGAATTGTTTATGGCTTAACGAAAGAAAAGGTTTACGAGATGAATTGTTTAAACCAATTCAATTCCGGATAAGAGAAACTAAGTTAATTCTGATCTTAGTTAGACTTATCAAAGTGGAGGTTTCGGTTATTCAAGTCTAATCGAATGCCTTAACAAGAAATGCTAGTTAACTAACATAGTACTTGTCTCGTTTAAAACTGAAAGGTCTAAGTTATATGGATAATTAGAACCTGATGAGAAAAATAGAGTTATGTTTATTTTGGTCTTATCGAACAAGCGATTGTATTTGTACAATCGGTTTAACAAAGGGACTAAGGTGCTTAGTTGATTTTTGGTTTGCTAAACTACTAGGGAAAATTGCTTCGGGCAATTGTTTCATTGATAACATATCAAAACAAAATTACTTTGTAATTTCGGTTTTGATATTGGTTATCAAAAATGGTGTGTGGAACCCTCGTGCTTAACTCTATAGGTTGCAATTCTATGTTGAGATTTGTAAGATTCTTTTTGGTCTGTCCTTTATTTTTTTCATTTCTTTGTCATTTTGTGACGAAAAGGGGGAGAAATATATGGAGTAAACAAGTGATACTGGCATTGATTTTATTTTGATTGGTATCACTAAGGGAAAGGACATTGGTGCTTAAACGTTTATCTAACGAAAGAGTGAAAGCATAGACTAAGGGGGAGTAACATATTATTACAAAGGAATAACAAAGACGTGAGGATGGATAAAATCTACCTATCTTACCTTTAGGGGGAGTAATATTCTTTGTTATCATAATGTTAACAACGGCATTTAAGGATTGAATGTATACAGGTTATTGTGTTGTTGAATTCGGGAATCAAGCGTACGTGTAATGAATTTTTGTAATTTGTTTATCCATATGATGTAAGAGTTTTGTCACTAAAATTGACAAAGGGGGAGATTGTTAGAGCATTGCTCGGTTAAACCCACCAAGCGTTGGTATGTCAAGTTTGGTTGTCATATTTTAGTGAATCAAAACTCATTTAAAGAGTCACTTGATTATGTACTAGAGTCAAATTCGTATAGGTTAGCTTGAAAGTATTAGGATATAAGACATTACAAGTATTTCGAAGACTTGAAAAAGTGAAGAAGTAAGAAGCTACAACGACAACATCATCCTTCCACTTGAGGTTAGTGATACTTAACTTGAATTGTTTCATTCCCTAACGTATCTTTCAAGTCGTGCATATTGAAAACAAACTGCGAAGCATGAACACTCTAGTTAGACATAGTATTAAGGAATACAATACGAGGTTTATTGCTTAACCATTAAACTTTGTAGATAAGACATCGACATAATCGTTTAAATGCTATTGTGGTTATGTATGGGTATGAGGTGAGGATTTCATCCTAGGAAACAATGTTTTACATGTGTTTTAAGGAATTAAATTCATGAACTTGTTTTGTGAATCGAAAAGAAATCGCCAGACGTTATTGGTATTGTTATTCATTGCATATCTTGTGAACAACCAATATGTGTGATTAGTATAACCGCTCATGACTTGTTTGTGTTCTTGGTAAAACTATTAACAAAGGCCCGACTTTTTTATTGGTATGACTTTAATTAGTGAAACCGATCTTAAGTAATCACCTGAAATGGTATGATCGAGTTTGTGATTTTGTAAGACCGACTTTGGGTAAAGGGGAACCGATCCTAGTAAGAGGTGCAACACATCACAAAGGGAAATCGATCCTTGTATGAGGTGCAGCATGTTTTAGCAGAAAGGGGAACCGATCCTTTGGACATGTGCAACACATTCAAGTTAGATACCATATATATGTGGGGAACCGATCCTAGTACCTAGTCAACCGAATTT
This sequence comes from Papaver armeniacum, assembly GCA_023531295.1. NCBI lineage: Eukaryota > Viridiplantae > Streptophyta > Magnoliopsida > Ranunculales > Papaveraceae > Papaver > Papaver armeniacum. The sequence continues at coordinate 108,784 of JAJJWW010018702.1, read as the reverse complement.
TGGAAAGCTAGTGTGACTATGCACAATACTCACATGGAGGTAGAACCGAAACTTGTTTTGGTAGAACCGTTAAACCCATGATTGGTGATTGAGTGTTCTTGATCAATCACATAGTTCTTGAAAGTCAGATGAACCAATTCTAAACTTGTTTGGAAGTGTGGCAAATCGGTTCCAAGATTGTAAGTATGAAAGAGGACTTACATAGTAAGGATGTCGACATACTTTGAACATGTGCAGTAACGCTTATTTTTAATTGTTCAAAGTTAATCCTTAATAGCTAAAGGAAGAGAATCCCAGGATCGAAAAATAAATAAGTTAAGAATCTTTTATTTAAGGTTTTTAATTTTATTTTAGGAAAATGAGAATTAGTAATGTGCATTTACTAGTTCAAGATTTTCCAAAGAGATTTTCGGTCAATATTTTGGACAGAGCATTTCCAGGAATTATGGAAACCGAATTTGGAATATATTGCATATCTTGAGAATACTTTCGGTTTTGGAAATTCCTTGGTGTCCAAACTTTCTCGGTTGTGTTGTTACTGGTGAAGCCGCCTATTCGGAGAGGAGAGTAACCTAATTAGGCGAAATCTCTTACGGCCGCTCATTTTAAAGTCTTCTTTGGGATTGAGAAGCTCTATTAGTTCCGTTGGTAGGAAACTAGATAATTACGGTTTATCTTGTGTTTTTGATTGATTTGATTGACTAACGGTGGTTGAACTTTGATTGCACCTAGTTTGTTTATGCTTGAGAATCTTCTCTTGTGATATAAGATTCACTCAAACTAGATCGAAGTTTCGACAGGGATCTTTAGACTGTTTGTAGATCTAAAGACGTCTTGTGATAATCCATTGTTAACAGACTCCGTTTTGTGCGTGATTGATCACAATAGATTCAAGTTGTTGTGTGCAGGCGTTTATTGAAGATCTAAGAAGATTTGAAGACAAATAAGATATTGAAGATTTCTGATTTGGGGTTCATAATCTTTGGTGTGCACAATAATTGTTTCGGTATAGAGGATCCAACTATAATTGGTTTATCCTCGTGGTAGATTAGATTGATTAGTTGTGTAGATCGGCATCAATACAAATCTTTGTGATTAAAAGTATTGATTGCAAAATATTAACAATTACCTTTGGTGGTTGATCATAAGATAGATCTAAGAACCTGACGAAGGAGTTTACTGAGATAAACATAAGAGCCTTTGTCGAACTCACATCACTTGGTTGAAAAGAGTTGCTACCAAACAGATTTGTTGTTCCTTTACTGTTTGGAATACGAACCAAAGAAATTGTTCCAAATACGTGACTTATTCATAAGTTGGAGGCGTGGGAATACAGACGGAACTAGGTGAACTATAGGTTTAGTTGCTTGGTCTCAACTATATGAAGTTGGTTTAATTTTGTATAGCGGCTTAATCCCGAGAGTATTCAATTCTGGACAAGGTCCCGGGGTTTTTTTCTGCATTTGCGGTTTCCTCGTTAACAAAATCTTGTTGTGTCTTTTACTTTTCTATTTCCGCAATTATAATTGTTTTTATTATAATTAGAAGTAAAATACACAAATATTAATTCCTATTTACTTGATAAGTAATCCTATTGTGTTTGGTTAAGTCCGAACCTTTTTATCAAGTAAACATACTTCGTTGTTGTATTGTCTTGATCTTGTATCCATAGAAGATCACACGAAGTGTGAACCGATTAGTTGTATTATCTCGACTCAGTCCATAGACAATCACTTTTGGAGAAAGGACTTATAGTTAGGAAAAGTTTTAGCTTGAGGTATATTTGGGTACCCTCGCCTTTTCACATACTATATAAAACAAATTTAACAAGAGTCAATCTTGTAGAAAAAGCTAACATCTTACCCATCCACCCAGCTAACATCTTCTGCATCATTTCAACCATCCCCCATACTTGTTGTGTTTGTACTCTTCCTGGATTAAGCATAACACCCAAATACTTGTCAGGGAAAGAGGATAATTCCATCTGTAAAAAATATGCAATTCCATGCTTTCTTGTAACTGAAACACCTCCCACAAAGCATTTACTCTTAGCTTTATTAATTTCCTGACCAGAAGAATTTTGGTTATTCAATAATAGAGCCATTAAATTCTCCAGGTCTTTTTATTTCCATTACAAAAAATGAAAATGTCATCAGCAAACATTAGGTGTGTTGGTTGGCATCCTCCTCTGCAAACCATTGCTTGAATCTTTCCCAGCCGCACTAGTTTTGTTATATTTCTGCTCAAAACTTCCTATGCTAAAACAAAAAGAATTGGTGAGAGAGCATCACCTTGTCTCAATCCTCTCCCCCACTGTAGTAGCAGGAAATCCCACACTACACCCCTCATAATATTTTGTAGATCTAAATCTTATTAATCATCTAAATTTCAAATATAAGTGCTAGAAATATAAATTGACACAAGGATTTTTTACATGGTTCGATCAATGTGATCTACATCCATGGTTCTTCACTATGATTTTTGAGGTTACATAAGAATTAGATTTACAATCTCCATTAATGGATATTTTGTAGAACTCTAGATCTAATTTTAGGGGAAGAAGATGATAAAGAAAATAAATCTCTCTCTAAATATCTCTCTCTCTCCTCCCAAAATTATCCTCCCATTCTCTCTCCTGCTCTCTTCTTTATATAGTGTTTACATAGTGGATGACAGCTCATGTACAACTAATATTTCCCTTAATTTCGGATTTACCTTGCGACATCCTCGCGAGAGTATAAATGTTAAATCTCGCAGACACTCTAGTTTTCACAAGATCTTCGCACTTTCTTCAAGTTTATGTTATCTTCATTTGTTATGTTATTTCAAATCACTTTGCGACGGTCTCGCGACGTTGTTAATGAAGATTCCGCAAGTGTGTTGTTGTTGCGATATTTGTATCCTACATCTTGCCTCTTTTTTCTTGAATATCGCTTGAAGAGCGATCTTTAAGAAAAAATCTGTTGTTGTAGTAGTCTTTGATCTTTGTTGATGAAGGAACGAGCGAAAGAATACTGACTTGAAAAGTACGTACTTGCCTCTATTCTTTTGCGAAGTTCAAGCTTTGCGAAAATAAGAAGTATTATCTCTTGAAGTATGCGAAGTATAAAGTATCTTTGAAAAAGTATATGAAGTATGAAGTATCCTTGAAGAAATATAAGAAGTATCCATCCTTGATTGCGAATAAGAAGTATTGCGAATTAATCATGCGAAATTAGAAGTATGAAATATAAGAAGTATTAATCCTTGAAGTATAAGAAGTATTTATCCTTGAATAAGAGTAATAAGTATTGCCTCTATTCATACGAAATTATTACTCCATTTTTGGTGATGATTCTTGTTGTTCATTGGTGAACACCTTCTTTGGGAATAATTCTTGCCGAGAAGATAAAGAACATTAAATATTTTCTTGGTTATCCATAGTTGCCTCTCCGTTTTTATCTATGAGGGTAGAATCCTTAAGAAAATGTTGAATGAGCGAGTTGTTTCTTCATTCTTATCTTGCCTCTGTCTCATTATTTGCGCTAATATAATCTCTTCAAGTTGTTTATAAGTGCGAGAAATAATTGAGCGAAATAATCACATCTTGCGAAATAATCACATTCTCGAAATTCCGAAATTCCGAATCTCATTTTGCCGTTCTAAAATTGATGTAGCTCTAAATCGCTTCCATTCTTCATTTCTCTGATTTTGTCTCTAGTATATGCATTACTCTTTGCGTATTTATTGTTCCTCGCAAGCTCTTACTTGTGTTTCATCTTTTCTTATTCCTGCACTATTAGTATCGCATAATAATATGATTATAATATCAATTGTGCGGTATTTGCATTGCCTCTCGACCTCATTATCATGTACATGTTCACAAGCTTATCATTTAATCATTTTCTCAAGCTCGCAAGCTTATCATGTAATATTTTTGCGATGAAAGATCTCTCACACTTACATTCAAAATGTTTATGTTGAATTTTGTCATTGCGACAAGATCGCAGGACGTCTTTACATTTTCATGTAATGACCCATTGGTCTTGCCTTATCATTTTTCTTATGTGGTCTTATTTTGCCTTCCTAGTTAAAGGTCTTATTTTGCCACCCCTCATTATTGCGACAATATGACAGGCCTAAATATTCTTGCGAACATAAAGTCCCATGACATTGTTGCCTTGCGACGAATCGCAGGACGTCTTTACACTTTCATGTAAAGACCCATTGATCTCGTCTTATCTTTGTCTTTTGTATTATTGCCTCTTCAGATCATCGCACAAATATGACAAGCCTAAATTTTCTTGCGAAAAACAAAGCCTCGTGACATTTGCGTCTTTTGACACTTATCAGCTCCCTAATGGAGGGTGCCGCCTTATCTTCTCCCCCGGTTGCCCCTTCAAGGAGGCGTACATCGGCCATACAAGACTAGCTCCTCCCATCCGGTCTTAACAACAACCGTTGTTTTCGCAGCCTCTTATCCCTTATACCTATAGGGTTTATGGTTACGAGACTGCACCCTAAGTGGAGTTTTCTTCGGGCCGAGTGCAACATATGCCAAGACTTGCCAAGAATGGCCGAGACACTTCAAATGCCCTGCACTCTTGGCTCAACCGTGTACCCCGCGCCTTGAGCATACACCGACTCCTTGGAAGAGACCCTCGGGCGTCCAACCAGGGTATAACCTTATATATATAGTTGGAAATCCAAGGTATCTCTCCCGGATAGGCTTTCATAGGCCCAAAATCTCCATGACTCGAGGTTCCGGGAGCGGTGTAACCTTTTCCCGAGCCATGTCAAGAGATACCCCTTATATGACGCACTTTAGGTCTTACATTTGCCTCTTACGAAATATAATTCGCGAACTAGGGTGTACGCCATAAAGGTTCGTCCCAATCACTCACTCATTTATTTTTGTCAATTCGTTCAATCATTCATTTTTGATTATCTCTTCTCATTATCGTTGCGAAATTATCGCATTTCCATTATCTCGGCGAAATTATCGCATGTCTTCATTATTTCATTCATCCTTTCATTCATTCTTTCATTTCTCATCATTTCCTTCACTTATTCTTTCATTTCGTCATTTCATTCATTCTCATAATATTATATCGTTTGAAGTAAAGTAAATATTCAAGAAAAATATATAAATTAATCTAAGATTTTTCTCAAATCTTTGAAATCTTTAAGATCTTTGTAATTTTGATTTTTTTTTTTTTTTTTTTTTAAATCTAATCAAAAATCTTTTATTTTCTGTAAAAGTAAAATGTTCAAAGAAAATGGTACTTAGCTTTTATGTGATTCGTTGTTGTTGTTGTCTCTTGCATGGCATATGATTTGCTTATGAAGCTAGCATCCTTGAAGTGTATAAACGTTGACAAAATATAATTATCTCATGAGCAAAAGGAAGTGTAAGAAATGAGATTTGAACCCTTGATCTCGCTTCTTGCATATTCTCGCAAAGATACCAACCGTTCTAACCCTCTCTTGCGAAATTAATTTGCGAGATAATCATCAACTTTCTTCTTTGCGAAGTAATCATAGACTATTGGGTGAGCTTTAGCGGCTTGGGCAAATTGGGCTTGACGAAATTCTCTTTTAATATATACTTTACGTAGATAAATTCTTCTTTGCGATCCTCTTATTACTTTGTCAAGCGATGTTATTAACTTTCCTAAAAGATGACTTGTCATGCAGTTATTTTAATCAAGTTGATTTGCTTCTCGGGACGCTTATTAGACCATCTTTTCTCCAAAATGATTTGCTGTTGAAATTTTTGGTAGAATCTCTTCTTCATTGATTGTTCCAGCAGAGTAAGATATTGATGAAAGTAATCTTCACGAAATATCTTACTGTTGATGTACGTCTCAGGTGAATGCTTGCGAAGTTTATGGCTTCTGTAACTAGATGGATTCATTTGCCGTCTGTCAAGATAATATCGTTATCTGCGAGATTCATGGGCTCTCCTGCATCACACAAAGAAAGTAGATTGCCCTTTGTACTTCCTTGTTGAGTGTAGATGGGTGGAGTGGAAATTTGCTGCCATATATTTCCCGTAACTGTATCTTCGCGTATTTCCATTGTCTAGCATGGACGATTGCGAGCTCTTCGCTGCTCAAGAATGAGTTATTGAGGAGAAAAGTCTCATTCTGATGCTTCACTCTTGCATCTATTCGTCATCTCCATTCATCTTAGTATTCTTTCTCTCTTCCTGTCCGCTTGGGCCTTATCTCTGCGAGCATTAATCGTGACTTTATCTCTGTGAACTGAATTCTTTGCTGCTTGCAAAAATTATATCCTCGCCAACTTGAGAACTGCAAATGATGAATTTCACAGGCTTTATCTCCACAGGCTATATTCTCCTATGATCTGAGCAAGAGTGATTGGTAACTACTTCGCTGGATGATGCAAATCTTTGAACAAAGCTCATTTTAATTTAAGATTACAGTTGAGAGTCAAACTTCTCTTGATCTCTTTTCGTTCTTTTCGTTCTTTTCTTTCTTCTCCTTTGTGACTTGATATGCTTATTCCTTATCTGTCATTATAGTTTACTGATGAAATGTAATTATTGTGTCTTCTTTCTCGCAAAACTGATGTATGAATTTCCGTCGTGCTTTCTTATGTTTGGTTTAAGCTAACTTGCTAATGGAACAAGCTACCCGTGACCTTCTTTTTGTTCATCAATAGCTATCTTCTTTCACAAACTATCTTTACTTACTGATTAATTCCCATTTTATTTTCACCAAAGTTGTTTGTTGACGAACAAAATTTTGCTTCTAAACTTCGTCTTTGTTCACCGCTTTTTAGTTTGGAAAGCATTGCTTGTATCTTTACGAATTATCTTGTCACTTCGCAAGATCTTATCTCTTGTGATTAGATTTCACCTTCGCAGATTTTCGGATGAAGTAAGCTCCATAGGATCTCATTTTCTCTTGAAAATTTCATTAGCGGTATTATTTCGGTGAAGTGATCTCTGCTCTCCTATCTTCATCTTCGTGTAAGTGAATTGACACGCTTTTTTTTTCTTGGTTCTGGACTAGCTGACTCCTTTTATAAGCTATCCTTCTTTTGGAGATGAGCTGTTCCAGGTACTTATTTCGCAAGTTCACTTCTTCAAAACTAATCCTCTTCTCGCTAATTAATCTTTACTGAGCTGATGGTGAGCTTCGTCTGCATTGAGAGCTCTTCGCCTATAGCTGTTATCAGTTCACATGATGGGCTAGAGTTGTCGTTTAGTATTGGTCTGGTTGGTTCCTTCTTTTACTTTGACAAAGACTGGTGATCAATTCTAGCATTTCTTCTCTGTCTGCAAAGATTTCCTTATGTTGTCCGACTTCTGTTTTGGTCTGCTGCGAATAACCAATCGATTCAGTTAATCAACAATAACTCCTGACGTTTCTATCACTAGTATTCTTGAAAAGTATCCGTCTACTGAAGATTTTTGAGACTTCAAATTTTGAAATCTGTCAAATAGATTTGAAAATCAAAATTCATAAACAGTAAAATTACCATCGAATTTGGTTTTAAATTAAAATCCCAAGAAATTGTTTAAATCTGTCGATGAATGGAATTTTTCAAAAATTATTTTTTAAAATTTTCAAATTTAATAAATTGGGAGTAAGGTTTAGGAAATAATAAAAAAAAAATTCATCCTTCTAGGATCGATTGTTGACGTAATTTCGAATGATTTCATCTTTGCTGAGGGTTGGATCTTCCAATTCGTTTCTGTTCTTCAGTACCGTAATATATCTTTCTCATAATTTCCTTGACCTGCTAATATCATTTGTTGTCTGTTTTTACCCCTGATACTCGAAGATCTCGTGAGATCTGTTGCTAACATTAATTGAACTTCAGTGGAATTCTCTCTTGAACCAACATAATCAGATTAATCTCGCCCGTCCCTGTTTCTAGCAAATGTAGTAGCTCCCACACTACACCCCTCATAATATTTTGTAGATCTAAATCTTATTTATCATCTAAATTTCAAATATAAGTGCTAGAAATATAAATTAACACAAGGATTTTTTACATGGTTCGATCAATGTGATCTACATCCATGGTTCTTCACTATGATTTTTGAGGTTACATAAGAATTAGATTTACAATCTCCATTAATGGATATTTTGTAGAACTCTAGATCTAATTTTAGGGGAAGAAGATGATAAAGAAAATAAATCTCTCTCTAAAAATATCTCTCTCCAAAATATTTCTCTCTCTCCTCCCAAAATTATCCTCCCATTCTCTCTCCTGCTCTCTTCTTTATATAGTGTTTACATAGTGGATGACAGCTCATGTACAACTAATATTTCCCTTAATTTCGGATTTACCTTGCGACATCCTCGCGAGAGTATAAATGTTAAATCTTGCAGACACTCTAGTTTTCACAAGATCTTCGCACTTTCTTTAAGTTTACGTTATCTTCATTTGTTATGTTATTTCTGAAATCACTTTGCGACGGTCTCGCGACGTTGTTAATGAAGATTCCGCAAGTGTGTTGTTGTTGCGATATTTGGATCCTACACCCACATCAAAAAATCCACATGGACCACCATTTACAAGAACTGATATCTTAGCTGATTCAAATATCTTTTTTAAGCATTGAATTCCAATTTCAGAAAAACCAAATCTTCTCAACACTTCAAAAAGAAAGTTCCAGCTCAAAGAATCATATGCTTGAGTAATATCTATTTTAAGTCCTACATTGCCTCCCCTTCTTTTGATTTCTAGTTCATTCACTAATTCAAAAGCCAACTGTTGATGGTGGTTTTCGATTCAGGGTCAAAATTATAAAACCCTGCGTATAATATGTTGTCATTTTGCAAATAGACCGAGCCATGTAAAAGTGATGAGTACCTAACCTCATCACTTGCGCATTTATTGAGCAATTCAATATATTTACATGAAATTTATCCAGAATGGTGCATGTAGCAACAATCCCAGATATTCTGTAAATTTCGACACCCTATCTGTATTATTCATTAATATAGGACTCATTGAATACTTTCTGTGTTGTGTTCCACGGCTGAGCCCTTAATAATGATATGACATGAAAATTAGTATTCACTCGCAGCTGAGTAGCATAGATTTACCGAAGTATCAAGGTTGAGGTTTGCATAAAAGTACTCAGTTAGAAAGCATGCTGCTCTCTGGCAATAAATAACTCTGTGTCAACACGCAGAATCCAATCAATTTTGTGATAATTCACAAGATTCAATATCAACCTAATTAATTTGCAAAAATTAGGTTTTTTGCGCAGTATATCAGACCCTGCTGGTCGAAACTAACCTAGGAAAACTAGGCAATTGATCCACCATGGATTAGTAGGTGCAAAGTCCTACCCGAAATCAGAAAACGAGGAATAAAAGAGGAGCCACAACAAGGGGAGGTGTGGCTGTGCCATAGGCCAGTCGGCGCCACCTGCAGATGGCCATGCCCCCATGCTGCTTTCCGACCCTCCTCTTTCCCATCGACGGTCACTTTAAATGCGCCATGAGCACTAGAGGTGTGGCCGCGCCCTATGTTTGGCCGGCCCCTTTTCTTGACCAATCAGGTCGCTTTAAACTCTCCACATGCATTAAAGGCCAAACGCACCCTGCCACGCCACCATGCTAATTGGCATGCCAAACGCGCCCTGCCACGCCACCATGCTAATCGGCATGCCAAACGTACCATGCCACGCCAACGTGCCACAAATAGCGTAGCTACGTGCTAACCCACCTTTTGTTCGTGGCCAAAGTCATCACCAACTCCAATTAGGGTTTTACGATTGAAACACAACTTTTGCTTCAATGGCATTAGTCGAAACCATAATTTCTGGTTGTGGCCCCAAATTACACCACTTTGGCCCCACGACATGCCATGAGCCATGCGGGGCCCATAAAACCCTAAAAAGGCGCCACGCTATGGCCACCCACGGCTATCCTTGCGCCTGTAGTCGTTCCCACATTATGGCCCTACCATAATTCCTTCGACACGGCCATGCCACCATCTGCACAAAAAACGTCACCGTGCCGCGGCCACATGCCACACGCACTAATTAGGGTTCTGGCATGAAAAACCCTAATTTAGGTAAGGCCGCTACGCCAACCACGCCAAATAATGCTACTTAGGGAATTGGGTTTGATACGGCAACAAGAGCCACAATTGCCGAGCCATATTTGGATCCAACACCAATATGCCAAGTGCTACTCGCGCCACTATGCCACCGGTGTATGCCAATCGTGCTACTATGCCAATGGCATGTAGCAATCACGCCATTACGCCACTGGCATGTGCCAATCGTGCCACCATGCCACTGGCGCCACTATGCCATCACCAGGAGCCAACAGAATGTGGCCATAATCAACGCCCCCCTCCTCTCATGAATTACAAATCTCGACCGTCCAAATCCACCACGGAATTGACCGGCCCATGGTAAGGCTTAGGTCACCAACCGAGACTAACCTAATAGCATCACACGCTATTCTCATGCGGCAAGTCTCCTTACTTGACTTGCCACACATGGTTATCCGCCACGTAGTTGGCGTATAATTAATCAGAATAATAAGGTCTTGCATACAAGACCCACTCAGCAATGTGCTGCACATTTTCCACGAAAATACTCGAGACATCAAACATGTAACAAACTGGGGGATGCTCATCAGGGTATTGGTCTGGCGGTTTACAGCGTGCGGCGTGCACTACGCCCATTATAAGAACGTGTCAGGAAAGGGAACAGTTAGTGGCGGCAAGAAGTAGTGGGTGTAAACTAACCTGTTTCCTTCATAGTGGGGACGCGGTTTCTAGCACTTACACATTACCCCACTTCTCCATCACTCAACTACTCCTACTTCCTACGAGATCAGGGTGCGTTCAATTATGACTTGTATAAATAGGTTTCTACCTATTTCGACCAAACAACAACAGTTTTGGTTAACAACAACACAAGTATCCAGAAGAACACCAAAGAACTGATAGCTTACATTCTGCAAGCCAGTTCCATATTATGATACAAGTCATAAAAAAGCCACACCTTCATAATTAACCATTCTGGTCTCAACACCTTCTTTGCTTCCCTCCCTAAGACCAACCCTTCTCCTTCACTTTGTGACCGAAGCAAGACTGGAACGACCATTTCTTGGTTTAGGCCATGATTTTACAGATTGATCTCTTGAATCTAAAGTACTCCCGTGCAGTATATTTGTTTAAGGTTTATATTCGTTTCTCATCAACACACCCAAATTTACCAAAACCAGCAGAAACAGTTTTTACCCTAAAACACCAACGCAATCTTCTCATGTATATTCCTGCCTTTAATGAATGCCACTTGTTGATCAGAAACCATTCTCCCAATTACAACACCAAGTATAACTGTTATAATTCTTGTAATGATTTTGAAATTAAAGTTTTCCAGACCAATTGGTCTAAAATGTTCAGCTTTCTTGGCCTCTTGAATTTTAGGAAGAAGGAACAAAAAATTAGAATTGAAACCTTTTGGTATAAACCTGTTACTCCAGCAATACTGAATAGCCTCCACCAATTCCATTCCAATTACATCCCAAGCAAATTTGTAAAAGCTTCCAGGAAATCCATCAGGTCCAGGGGCACTATTTGCATCCATTCCAAAAACTGCACTTTTAATTTCATCTTGAGAAGGAATAGCATCAAGAAATATATTATCCTCATCAGTTAATACATTAGGTATTACATCAAACAATTCTTCTTCAAATACCACATTCTTCTTCTCAAACTTTTTTTTATAATGAGATACTAAAATATCAAAAATTTGATCTTGAGCAGTCACAAGATTCCCCTCTGTATCCTCCAATTCAAAAATATTATTATAAACCCTCTTAATCCTCATGGTTGTATGAAAAAATGCAGTGTTAGCTCCACCTTCCTTAACCCATTTGACTCTTGATTTTGTTCTCTTTAGTTCATTATATTGCTGAGAAGCCAACTCATGTTCCCCCCTTGCAGTCACTAATTTGTTGAGTAACTCAATATTCTCAGGTTCAGCATCAGACTCCAAAGAAGCAGCTAGAACTTTCTCTTCAGTAGTTTTAACCTTAATTCTGAGATCACCAAATACCTCCCAGTTTCATTGTTTAAGAATATTTTTTAGTCTTTTTAACTTACTGATAAAATAGAAAGATGGATTACCAGTACAAACTTTTGCCCATGCATCTTGAATTACTTTAATAAAACCTGGATGAGTAGTCCACACAGGTTGATACTTGAATGGTATGTTATTTGGTCTTGAAATACTTACAACTCCACCTAACAAGGCACCATGATCAGATGTACCTCTAACACCCACTTTATAACACCATCCATCATATTTGTCCAACCATTTTATATTGAAGAAAGCTTTGTCCAAATCACACAAAATTCTTTTCTTACCCACCTTGTTATTACACCAAGAAAAATGAAATACCAGACTTTGGATCTTGTACTAAATTGCAGGGTTCAAGACAGTCTCTGAATTCCTGCATTGATATTATTAATGGAGTTCTACCACCTTTTTTCTCTTCACAAGTGAGCACCACATTAAAATCCCCTATCACCAACCATGGCAACTACAACTCACTGATTCTAATTAATTCTTCCCAAAGTGATCTTCTTTCTATAGTAAGGCAAGCAGCATGAATACCTGTAACTAATACTTCCCCTACTTGAATTGTTATTGCTTGTCTTGTCGTAGAAATCACTGAAGGAGCAGATAAGGAAGAATGCCAAAATAACCAAATATTACCTTTTAAGGTTTCACTAGAATTATGAATTACCATTTGACTCATACCTGGTAGTTTTAATTGTCTCGGAATACTACTAGAAGCTCTTACCTTTGGTTCAACAATCCAAAGTAAGGAAGGACTAAATTGATTGACTAAACTTCTAAGTTTGTCTTTGGCTTGAATTCTTCTCAAACCTATGACATTCCAGTAGAGAACTCTCATTGAGATTGAGAAGTTTGAGAAGTACTAGAAATCCCCACACCAGAACTCATTTTCACTAAATTGCTTGTTTGTTTCCTAGTAGTGACAGTACTTATACAACCTTTATTCAGTTTACTTTTAGCAGGTTTAGCAACTACTTTAGAAAAGCCCTGATCCTGTTTTTCCAACACCTCAATTAAAACATTAAATTTACTAGGAGAAACAGTATTCTTACCCCCGGTTAGTCCATCAACCCGAATTTTTAACCTCCTAGATTTAGTAGCTTTACCTGAGACATCTTTCCAATCATCAAGATTTCCAACATCAGAATTAATATTAGTTATAACCTGAGCAGTATCTACTTCATCCAATTCTTCCAATGGTAAAGGTATTGAAACCACTCCCACAACTGAGTTCAAAGAAGGAATACTATTACCTACATCAATCAATTTCTCAACAAATAAAATTAGAAATTCCTGAGCAGAATCCAAAATTCCAGTGAGTCCACTATTCTGATCTTTAGGATCATCAATACTTCCAATGACACCAATATGCTTGCGCTTAGAAGATTCAGTCTGACAAATAAGTGGAGTGATAGCCTTGACAACTTCATCTTCTCTTACACTTGTTTATACAATTTGCTGAGAAGGAAACCAGATATCAAATCCAACATAATGTTGATTATGGACCTTTTTTGTAGTATATCTCCATTGCTGCTGGTGAACAAATTGAGAGTCATTCTTCTGAGCTTGCTCTTTCCTCTTAATTCGGCATTCTGCAACATAATGACCTATCACTTGACATTGATTACATAATTTAGGAAGCCTAAAGATACGAATTATTTGTTCAAATTTCCCATACTTAGATTCAACCCATATTTTATTAGGAATTACTTTTGCTAAATATATTTCCACCAGTATACTAGCATAAAACCTTATTTATTTCTTTAGTGTAGTTTCATCAACACGAATAGGTCTTCCAATTTTACTTCCCATAGCCATAAGAATATTTTACTTACAATACTCAATGCTTAAACCTGGAAATACCACCCAAACAAAAGCACTAGAAGTTTTTTGTTGCTCTGTCTTAAAATCTCTTTCCCATAACCTAAGCCTAAGAGTCTGAGATTCAACTTCATAGAAACCTTCATAAATCATCTTCATATCTTCTCCATTGTCAAGTTTGATAATAAAGAAACCCCTACCAATTGGAATAAATTGGCAATTACCCTTTGTTAGAGCATTGCTCGGTTGAACCCACCAAGCGTTGGTATGTCAAGTTTGGTTGTCATATTTTAGTGAACCAAAACTCATTTAAAGAGTCGCTTGATTATTTACTATAGTCAACTTTGTATAGGTTAGCTTGAAAGTATCAGGATATGAGACATTACAAGTATTACGTGAAGACTTGAAGAATGTGAAGAAGTAAGGAGCAACAACGACGACATCATCCTTCCACTTGAGGTTAGTAGTATTTGACTTGAACTGTTTCATTCCCTAACGTATCTTTCAAGTCGTGCATATTGAAAACATAACTGCGAAGCTGTGAATGATTATACTCTAGTTAGACATAGTATTAAGGAATTACAATACGAAGTATAACGCTTATATTCTGAACTTCGTATATATGACATCGACATAATCGTATGAATGTTATTGTGATTATGTATGGGTATGTGTGAAGATTTTGTCCTAGGAAACAATGCTTTACATTTGTTTAAAGGAAGTACAATTCATAAACTTGTTTTATGAATCGAAAGGGAAATCACTAGGCTTATTGGTATTGTTATTCATTGAAAATCTTTGGATTACCAATATGTGTGTTTAGTATAACCGCTCATAACTTGTTTATGTTCTTGGTAAAACTATTCACAAGGCCTGACTTTTGTATTGGTATGACTTTTATTAGTGAAACCGATCTTAAGTATTCACATGAGATGGTATGATCGATTTGTTGTAAATGGTATGACCAACTCTAGTCATTGGGGAACCGATCCTAATAAGAGGTGCAACCGATCACAAAAGGGGAATCGATCCTTGTAAGAGGTGCAACAAGTTTTTAGTTATTGGGGAACCGATCCTATGAACATGTGCACCAAATACAAGTTAGATACCATATATATGTGGGAACCGATCCTAGTACCTAGTCAACCAAGTTTTGGTAACTTGGCGTGACTAATTCTAGTACCCACATGGAGGTATAACTGAAACTTGTTTTGGTAGAACCGTGGAACCCATGATTGGTGATTTTATAGGATAATCAATCACATAGTTCTTGGAAGTCAGATGAACCAATTCTAAACTTGTTTGAATGTGTGGCAAATCGGTTTCAAGATTGTAAATATGGTAAAGGATTTACAAAGTAAAGATGTCGACATACTTTGAATATGTGCAGTAACGCTTATCTTTTATTGTTCAAAGATATTCCTTAATAGCCAAAGGAGAATCCCGGATCGAATTGAGAATCATTTAATTAAGGTTTTTAGTTTTATATGCTTTTAATTTCCAACAATTAAAATGCATATCTTTAGAAAATAAAAATTGGTAATGTGCATTTACTAATTGGAGATTTTCTACTGAGATTTCGGTCAATATTTGGACAAGCATTTCCAGGTTTTATGGAAATCGAATTTGGAAATATATTGCATATCTTGAGAATATTTTCGGTTTTGGAAATTCTTTGGTGTCCAAACTTCCTTGGTCTATAAATATTGAAGTTTACATTTCAAGCAAACTAATCCTCAGAGACAGCAAAACTACATTGTTGTGTTGTTACTGGCGGAGCCGTCTATTCGGAGAGGAAAGTAACCTAATTAGGCAAAATCTCTTACGACCGCTCTTTTTAAAGACTTCTTTGGGATTGGGAAGCTCTACGAGTACCGTTGGTGGGAAACTAGATTGAAAAGACGAGGGTACCCAAATATACCTCAAGCTAAAACTTTTCCTACATATAAGTCCTTTCTCCGAAAGTGATTGTCTATGGACTGAGTCGAGACAATACAACTAATCGGTTCACACTTCGTGTGATCGTCTATGAATATGAGATCGAGACAATACAACAATGAAGTATGTTTACTTGATAAGAGGTTCAGACTTAACCAAACACAATAGGAGTACTATAAAGTAAAATAGGAATTAACGTTTGTGTATTTTACTTCTAATTATAATAAAAACAATTATAATTGCGGAAATAGAAAAGTAAAAGACACATCAAGATTTTGTTAACGAGGAAACCGCAAATGCAGAAAAACCCCGAGACCTTGTCCAGAATTGAATACTCTCAGGATTAAGCCGCTATACAAAATTAAACCAACTTCGTATAGTTGAGACCAAGCAACTAAACCTATAGTTCACCTAGTTCCGTCTGTATTCCCAAGCCTCCAACTTATGAATAAGTCACGTACTTGGAACAATTCCTTTGGTTCGTAATCCAAACACTAAAGGAACAACAAATCTGTTTGGTAGCATCTCTCTTCAACCAAGTGATGTGAGTTCGACAAAGGCTCTTCTGTTTATCTCAATAAACTCCTTCGCCAAGTTCTTAGATCTATCTTATTCTCAACTACCAAAGGTAATTGTTAAGATTTTGCAATCAATACTTTTAATCACAAAGAATTGCATTCATGCCGATCTACACAACTAATCAATCTAATCTACCACAAGGATAAACCGATTATAGTTGGATCCTCTATACCGAAACAAGTATTGTGCACACCAAAGATTATGAACCCCAAATCAGAAATCTTCAATATCTTATTTGTCTTCAAATCTTCTTAGATCTTCAATATACGCCTGCACACAACAACTTGAATCTCTTGTGATCAATCACACATAGAACGGAGTCTGTTAACAATGGATTATCACAAGACGTCTTTAGATATACAAACAGTCAAAAGATCCTTGTCGAAACTTCGATCTAGTTTGAGTGAATCTTATATCAGAAGAGAAGACTCTCAAGCATAAACAAACTAGGTCCAATCAAAGTTCAACAACCATTAGTCAATCAAATCAATCGAAAACACAAGATAAACCGCAATTATCTAGTTTCCCACCAACGGTACTAATAGAGCTTCTCAATCCCAAAGAAGACTTTAAACTGAGCGGCCGTAAGATATTTCGCCTAATTAGGTTATTGTCCTCTTTGAATAGGCGGCTTCACCAGTAACAACACAACCGAGGAAGTTTGCCTTCACGAAGGATTAGTTTGCTAGAAATGCAAACTTCAAGTATTTATAGACAAGGATGTTTGGACACAAAGGAATTTCCAAAACCGAAAATATTCTCAAGATATGCAATATATTCCAAATTCGGTTTTCATAATTCCTGGAAATGCTCTGTCAAAATATTGACCGAAAATCTCTTTGGAAAATCTTTAACTAGTAAATACACATTACTAATTCTCATTTTCCTAAAATAAAATTAAAAACCTTAAATAAAAGATTCTTAACTTCTTTATGTTTCGATCCTGGGATTTTCTTCCTTTAGCTATTAAGGAATAACTTTGAACAATTAAAAATGAACGTTACTGCACATGTTCAAAGTATGTCGCCATCCTTACTCTGTAAGTCCTCTTTCATACTTACAATCTTGAAACCGATTTGCCACACTTCCAAACAAGTTTAGAATTGGTTCATCTAACTTTCAAGAACTATGTGATTGATCAAGAACACTCAATCACCAATCATGGGTTTAACGGTTCTACCAAAACAAGTTTCGGTTCTACCTCCATGTGATTACTGTGCATAGTCACACTAGCTTTCCAAAATTCAGTTGACTAGGTACTAGGATCGGTTCTCCACATATATATGGTATCTAACTTGAATGTGTTGCACATGTCCATAGGATCGGTTCCCATTTGCCTAAAAACGTGTTGCACATGTCCATAGGATCGGTTCCCCTTTATGCTAAAACATGCTGCACCTCATACAAGGATCGATTCCCCTTTGTGATGTGTTGCACTTCTTACTAGGATCGGTTCCCCTTTACCCAGAGTCGGTCTTACACAAAATCACAAACTCGATCATACCATCTCAGGTGATTACTTAAGATCGGTTTCACTAATAAAAGTCATACCAATTCAAAAGTCAGGCCTTTGTGAATAGTTTTACCAAGAACACAAACAAGTCATGAGCGGTTATACTACTCACACATATTGGTTGTTCACAAGATATGCAATGAATAACAATACCAATAACGCCTGGCGATTTCCTTTTCGATTCACAAAACAAGTTCATGAATTTACTTCCTTAAAACACATGTAAAACATTGTTTCCTAGGATGAAATCCTCACCTCATACCCATACATAATCACAATAGCATTTACACGATTATGTCGATGTCTTATCTACAAAGTTTAATGGTTAAGCAATAAACCTCGTATTGTATTCCTTAATACTATGTCTAACTAGAATGTTCATGCTTCGCAGTTTTTTTTTCAATATGCACGACTTGAAAGATACTTTAGGGAATGAAACAGTTCAAGTCAAATATCACTAACCTCAAGTGGAAGGATGATGTTGTCGTTGTAGCTTCTTACTTCTTCACTTCTTCAAGTATTCTCAATACTTGTAATGTCTCATATCCTAATACTTTCAATCTAACCTATACGAAGTTTACTCCAATACATAATCAAGCGACTCTTTAAATGAGTTTTGATTCACTAAAATATGACAACCAAACTTGACATATCAATGCTTGGTGGGTTCAAATTGCAGTTTATTATTAGTTTTCGATTGATTTGATTGACTAACGGTTGTTGAACTTTGATTGCACCTAGTTTGTTTATGCTTGAGAATCTTCTCTTCTGATATAAGATTCACTCAAACTAGATCGAAGTTTCGACGGGGATCTTTAGACTGTTTGTAGATCTAAAGATGTCTTGTGATAATCCATTGTTAACAGACTCCGTTATGTGTGTGATTGATCACAAGAGATTCAAGTTGATTGTGTGCAGGTGTTTATTGAAGATCTAAGAAGATTTGAAGACGAAGAATATTTTGATTTGGGTACATAATCTTTGGCGTGCACAAAACTTGATCGGCTGGGGATCCAAATATAATCGGTTTATCTTTGTGATAGATTTGATTGATTAGTTGAGTAGATCGGCATCAATACGATTCTTTGTTATTCAAAGTATCGATTGCTTAAGCTTAACAATTACTTTGGTAGTTGTTGAAAAGATAGATCTAAAGACCGGACAAAGGAGTTTATTGGGATAAACGTAAGAGCCTTTTGTCAAACTCATATCACTTGATTGAAAAGAGTTGTTACCTAACAGATTTGTTGTTCCTTTACTGTTTGGAATACGAACCAAAGGAATTGTTCCAAGTGCGTGACTTGTTGCAAGTTGGAGGCGCAGAGATACAGACGGAACTAGGTGAACTATAGGTTTAGTTGCTTGGTCTCAACTATACGAAGTTGGTTTAGATTTTTTATAGCGGCTTAATCCTGAGGGTATTCAATTCTGGACAAGGTCCCGGGGTTTTTATGCATTTGCGGTTTCCTTGTTAACAAAATCTTGATGTGTCTTTTACTTTTCTATTTCCGCAATTATAATTGTTTTATTATAATTAAAAGTAAAATACACAAACGTTAATTCCTATTTACTTGATAGCAATCCTATTGTGTTTGGTTAAGTCTGAATATTTTATCAAGTAAACAAATTTCATTGTTGTATTGTCTCGATCTTGTATCCACAGTAAATCACACAAGTTATCTTGTTGTCGTATTGTCTCGATCTCGTATCCATAGACGATCACACGAAGTGTGAACCAATTAGTTGTATTGTCTCAACTCAATCCATAGACAATCTCTTTCGGAGAAAGGACGTATAGGTGGAAAAGTTTTAGATTGAGGTATATTTGGGTACCCTCGTCTTTTCAATTGGTATCGGAGCAGGAAAACACGAAAAGATCTAACAATCTGTGTTTGGTGCGATCCAACCCATAAAAATGAACTCGAGTTCTCATGAATCGACTTCAATTAACGTATCGCTAAGATTTGACGGAACAAACTATCTATGGTGGAAATATGATATGAGATCTTTTCTTCAATCACGAGGCTTTACTACATGGCTATTAGCCATCGATGGTTATGTTCGTCCAAAGATAGAAAATTCGAAAACTGAGTTTAAACACTTAGTAGATTTTTCAAACGAAGAAAAGGCTCTTGGAAAGCAGAATTCAGATATTTTGAATGCTATAATACATGTTGTAAGCCGTGATCTACAACATCATGTATCAACATGTCAAACTTCGAAATATGCTTGGGATAATCTTCAGATCGTATTCGAAGGAAACACATCAGAGAAAGAAGCTAGACTTCAAACTCTTACGTCCGATTGGGAAAACCTTCAAATGGATGACAACGACACTTTTGAAGAGTTTCATATTATAATCTCTGAGATAATTAATGCTTCTTTCTCTCTTGGAAAGACTATTTCTGAAAAGGATATAGTGTGAAAATTCTCAGATCGTTGCCATCTAGATACGATTCTAAGAAGCATGCAATCATAGAAGCAAATGATCTTTCAGCACTCTCACGAAGCACACTCGTTGGAAAGTTAAAGATTTTTTTATCATGAATCACAGTCTATTTAAACAAAAGGAATCGCTTTTAAAGCTGCAAAAGTTCTGAAAGCTCCAACGGAGAGGAATAGACATATGGATGATTCAGATGAACAGATTGCATAAAATTCTGATGCTGAAATTGAACAATCATTATCATTGATTACTAGACAGTTTCGAGATCTCTTAAAGAAAAGAAATAAGAGATACATAAAGGATACTCATCGATCTTCTCGTTCAAATGATCGAGTCCCTGTCAAAAAGGATCAGGAAGAAGATGATGAATATCAGCCTCAGTGATTTAAGTGTAAAGGGTTTGGTCATATTGCTAAAGACTGTCCCAATCTTAAGAAATACACTGGAAGCAAGGCTCTGGCTGTAACTCTAGATGAGAGCTCTGATTCATATGATTCTAAAGAAGAGGAAATAACTAATATTACATTAGTTGCCAATCTTATTTCTTCCTCGACCATTAGTGATTTACCCATTTTAAAAATGGACATGACTTCCGATGTTATTAAATCATCTAATGGTAAAGGAAAAAATAAGACAAGATGCAAAAACTGTCTCAAAAACAGAATTGCTAAAAGTTACATAGGCAACCCAAGTCAATCTCAAGATACTTCTCTAGTTCGAGGTAACGAAAGGAGAATTTCTCATACGATACTAGATCAAGGACACTCTGGTTGTTCAAAATTCCATAATGAGAGAAAATCTCATACTAATACCAACTGATCGGTATTAGAATTCTTTCCTCACCACGTGTGCCAAATCTTTGAGTGAGGAAGAAGAAAAATCAAGGCACTTATGTGTAGATTATGGGAATAAAATCTAGTAATTGAAAATATTTGAGATATTCGTATTTATTAGAATATCATATCTTCGAAAGTATGAAAATTATAAAAAGATCCTTCTCCTTCTTTGGTCATCCTGTCCGAACTATGAGTCTGGATCAAATGTCTTCTCTGGAGAAGATGCTAGATAAGAAAGATCACTTGAAGAGTAAGTCTGCATCTTCTCTTGATATTAAGAGTAAAATCAAAAAGAGAGATTGACTTAACAAGAAGGAAAGAGAGAATATGCTAAAGAAAGATCAGTATATTGAAGCATTGACACACTTCTGTGTTCAATCAAAGACAAAATTACATGTTCTTGCAGAATCCTTCATGAAAATTTCTCAACTGCAGGAATTTCTGGTCAAACAACAATGCTATCTACTTGAAGAAATTCACAGGCTGAAGACTGAAAGTAATAACCTACCTTCCTTTAGCATTGATATGAAGGAATAATCAAGGAAAATAGACATTAGTTTTTGAATCCTTTCAATAAATTGTATAAGGTCTATTATGAATAAAACTATCTTATTTATGAATAAAATTATTAGTTTATAATTTTTCTTGTGATAGCTTTTCGTTTTCATAGCATGTGCTTGAATGCTTTATCTTATTGCTATGTATGTTTATGGGATGTTTGATTTCGGTTTTCTTAACCTTAATATTCGATCTCATATGGTGTGAACCCTTATGGTTTGGGTGACTTTTTGGTTTACCAGGATTAAGTTCTAGCCCATGTTGGTAGGCTTTATCAAAGGATCATAAGGGGTTCTGATCGAAAATAATATGTGAAAAAGTCACAATATGTTGAATCGTTTTGGTTTAGCATAAAAGCATATGTGTTTCGGGGTTTTCAACTTTTGCATTGCATTAGTTAAAATCGGTTTCAACCTTTCTCTGGTAAAGGTTGGTTTTTGTTGTTGTTCTTTTGTCTTGCGAGAGGATCACAACACAATGGTGGAGAGTTCTATCTTGAACAGGCGCATAATGATATATCTTTCTAGGGAGAAGAGGATGCGGAATTTGAGGTAACGAATTTGTTAGTTAATCGTTTTCCTGTTTAAGAAAAGCCTGATTTTATTGCATATATTTATTGCTTTTGCTTAACAAAATTTCGGTAGAATTGATGTTTATTCCATTATTTGTGTATGAATGTGTGTGTGATTCAATTGTTTCCGGTTAAGAAAAACTATTTTTATCTTGCTTTATTGTTTGATATCAATTGTTTAGGCTTACAAAATTTCGGTGCAATTGTGGTACTTTAATGTCTATGTTGTTTCAATTGCTTCCGGTTGAGGTAAATAATTATGCAAGTTGATTTATTTGGTTTGTATGAATTGTTTATGGATTAACAAAAGGTTTTTCGGGATGAATTGTTTAGTCCAATTCGATTCCGGATATGAGAAACTAAGTTAATTCTGATCTTAGTTAGACTTATCAAAGTGGAGGTTTCGGTTATTCAAGTCTAATCGAATGCCTTAACAAGAAATGCTAGTTAACTAACCTAGTACTTGTCTTGTTTAAAAGTGAAAGGTCTAAGTTATTATTTGAATAATTAGAACCTGATGAGAAAAATAGAGTTAATTCTGATCTTTATTTTGGTCTTATCGAACAAGCGATTGTATTTGTGCAATCGGTTTAGCAAAGGAACTAAGATGCTTAGTCGATTTTTGGGTTTGCTAAACTATTAGGGAAAATTGCTTCGGTCAATTGTTTCCTTGGTAACATATTAAAACAAAATTACTTTGTAGTTTCGGTTTTGATATTGGTTATCAAAAATGGTGTGCGGAACCCTCGTGCTTAACTCTTATAGGTTGCAAGTCTTTTGAGATTTGTAAGATCCTTTCGGTTTGTCCTTTATTTGCTTGTACCTTGGTCATTTTGTGAAAAAAGGGGGAGAAATATATGGAGTAAACAAGTGATTTTGATATTGATTTGGTATCACTAAGGAAAGGACAATGGTGTTTTAATGTTTTATCTAACGAAAGAGTAAAGCATAGACTAAGGGGGAGTAGCATATCATATTGATACTTGTAGTTACATGGACTACAAAGGGAATAACAAAGATGTGCGGATTGAAAATCTACCTATCTTACCTTTAGGGGGAGTATTAACTTTGTTATTATAATGTCAACAACGGCATTTATGGATTGAATGTATACATGTTATTGTGCTGTTGAATTTGGGAATCAAGCGCATATTTAATGAATTCTTGTAATTTGTTTATCCATATGATGTAAGAGTTTTGTCACTAAAATTGACAAAGGGGGAGACTGTTAGAGCATTGCTCGGTTAAACCCACCAAGCGTTGGTATGTCAAGTTTGGTTGTCAAATTTTAGTGAACCAAAACTCATTTAAAGAGTCGCTTGATTATTTACTAGAGTCAACTTCATATAGGTTAGCTTGAAAGTATTAGGATATGAGACATTACAAGTATTACGTGAAGACTTGAAGAATGTGAAGAAGTAAGGAGCTACAACGACGACATCATCCTTCCACTTGAGGTTAGTATATTTGACTTGAATTGTTTCATTCCCTAACGTATCTTTCAAGTCATGCATATTGAAAACATGACTGCGAAGCTGTGAATGATTATACTCTAGTTAGACATAGTAATAAGGAATTAGAATACGAAGTATAACGCTTATCTTTTGAACATTGTACATATGACATCGACATAATCGTATGAATGCTATTGTGATTATGTATGGGTATGGGTGAAGATTTCGTCCTAGGAAACAATGTTTTACATTCGTTTAAAGGAAGTACAATTCATAAACTTGTGTTATGAATCGAAAGGGAAATCTCTAGGCTTATTGGTATTGTTATTCATTGCAAATCTTTGGATTACCAATATGTGTGTTTAGTATAACCGCTCATAACTTGTTTATGTTCTTGGTAAAACTATTCACAAGGCCTGACTTTTGTATTGGTATGACTTTTATTAGTGAAACCTATCTTAAGTAATCACTTGAGATGGTATGATCGATTTGTTATAATTGGTATGACCAACTCTAGTCATTTGGGAACCGATCCTAATAAGAGGTGCAACCGATCACAAAAGGGGAATCGATCCTTGTAAGAGGTGCAACAAGTTTTTAGTTATTGGGGAACCGATCCTATGAACATGTGCACCAAATACAAGTTAGATACCATATATATGTGGGAACCGATCTTAGTACCTAGTCAACCAAGTTTTGGTAACTGGCGTGACTATAGTACCCACATCGAGGTAGAACCGAAACTTGTTTTGGTAGAACCGTGAAACCCATGATTGGTGATTTGATAGGATAATTAATCACATAGTTCTTGGAAGCCAGATGAACCAATTCTAATTAGAAGTGGGGGAAATCGATTCCAAGATTGTAAATATGAAAAAGGATTTACAAAGTAAAGATGTCGACATACTTTGAACATGTGCAGTAACGCTTATCTTTTATTGTTCAAAGATATTCCTTAATAGCTAAAGGAGAATCCCATATCGAAATAAATTGAGAATCGTTTAATTAAGGCTTTTAGTTTTATATGCTTTTAATTTCCAACAATTAAAATGCATAACTTTTGAAAATAAAAATTGGTAATGTGCATTTACTTATTGAAGATTTTCTACTGAGATTTCGGTCAATATTTGGACAAAGCATTTCCAGGAATTATGGAAACCGAATTTGGAAATATATTGCATATCTTGAGAATATTTTCGGTTTTGGAAATTCCTTGGTGTCCAAACTTCCCTGGTCTATAAATATTGAAGTTTGCATTTCAAGCAAACTAATCCTCAGAGCCATAAAAACTACATTGTTGTGTTGTTACTGGTGGAGCCGTCTATTCAGAGATTAAAGTAACAAAGACTTCTTTGGGATTGGGAAGCTCTACGAGTACCGTTGGTGGGAAACTAGATTGAAAAGGCGAGGGTACCCAAATATACCTCAAGCTAAAACTTTTCCTACCTATAAGTCCTTTCTCCGAAAGTGATTGTCTATGGACTGAGTCGAGATAATACAACTAATCGGTTCACACTTCGTGTGATCGTATATGGATACGAGATCGAGGCAATACAACAACGAAGTATGTTTACTTGATTAGAGGTTCGGACTTAACCAAACACAATAGGTTTACTATTAAGTAAAATAGGAATAAACGTTTGTGTATTTTACTTCTAATTATAATAAAAACAATTATAATTGCGGAAATAGAAAACTAAAAGACACAACATGATTTTGTTAACGAGGAAACCGCAAATGCAGAAACCCAGGGACCTTGTCCAGAATTGAATACTCTCAGGATTAAGCCGCTATACAAAATTAAACCAACTTCGTATAGTTGAGACCAAGCAACTAAACCCATAGTTCACCTTGTTCCGTCTGTATTCCCACGCCTCCAACTTATGAATAAGTCGCGTAGTTTGAACAATTCCTTTGGTTTGTATTCCAAACAGTGAAGGAACAACAAATTTGTTTGGTAGCAACTCTCTTCAACCAAGTGATGTGAGTTCGATAAAGGATCTTCTGTTTATCTCAATAAACTCCTTCGTCGGGTTCTTAGATCTATCTTATTCTCAACTACCAAAGGTAACTGTTAAGATTTTGCAATCAATACTTTTAATCACAAATAATTGTATTGATGCCGATCTACACAACTAATCAATCTAATCTACCACAAGGATAAACCGATTATAGTTGGATCCTCCATACCGAAACAAGTATTGTGCACACCAAAGATTATGAACCCCAAATCATAAATCTTCAATATCTTCTTTGTCTTCAAATCTTTTTAGATCTTCAATAAACGCATGCACATAACAACTTGAATCTCTTGTGATCAATCACGCACAAAACGGAGTTTGTTAACAATGGATTATCACAAGACGTATTTAGATCTACAAACACTCTAAATATCCCTGTCGAAACTTCAATCTAGTTTGAGTGAATCTTATATCAGGAGAGAAGATTCTCAAGCATAAACAAACTAGGTGAAATCAAAGTTCAACCACCGTTAGTCAATCAAATCAATCGAAAACACAAGATAAACCGCAATTATCTAGTATCCCACCAACGGTACTAATAAATCTTCTCAATCCCAAAGAAGACATTAAACTGAGCGTTCGTAAGAGATTTCTCTTAATTAGGTTACTTTCTTCTCCGAATAGGCGGCTTTACCAGTAATAACACAACCGAGGAAGTTTGCTGTCACGAAGGATTAGTTTGCTAGAAATGCAAACTTCAAGTATTTATAGACAAGGAAGTTGGGACACCAAGGAATTTCCAAAACCGAAAATATTCTCAGCAATATATTCCAAATTCGGTTTCCATAATTCCTGGAAATGCTCTGTCCAAAATATTGACCGAAAATCTCTTTGGAAAATCTTCAACTAGTAAATGCACATTATAATTCTAATTTTCCTAAAATAAAATTAAAAACCTTAAATAAAAGATTCTTAACTTATTTATGTTTCGATCCTGGGATTTTCTTCCTTTAGCTATTAAGGAATAACTTTGAACAATTAAAGATAAGCGTTACTGCACATGTTCAAAGTATGTCGACATCATTACTCTGTAAGTCCTCTTTCATACTTACAATCTTGAAACCGATTTGCCACACTTCCAAACAAGTTTAGAATTGGTTCAACTGACTTTCAAGAACTATGTGATTGATCAAGAACACTCAATCACCAATCATGGGTTTAACGGTTATACCAAAACAAGTTTCGGTTCTACCTCTATGTGAGTACTGTGCATAGTCACACTAGCTTTCCAAAATTCGGTTGACTAGGTGATCGGTTCCCCCCATATATATGGTATCTAACTTGAATGTGTTGCACATGTCCATGTGGTTCCCTTTTGCCTAAAAACGTGTCCATGTCCATAGATCGGTTCCCCTTTCTGCTAAAACATGTTGCACCTCATATAAGGATCGATTCCCCTTTGTGATGTGTTGCACCTCTTACTAGGATCGGTTCCCCTTTACCCAGAGTCGATCTTACACAAAATCACAAACTCGATCATACCATCTCAGGTGATTACTTAAGATCGGTTTCACTAATAAAAGTCATACCAATACAAAAGTCAGGCCTTTGTGAATAGTTTTACCAAGAACACAAACAAGTCATGAGCGGTTATACTAATCACACATATTGGTTGTTCAAAAGATATGCAATGAATAACAATACCAACAACGCTCAAGCATTTCCTTTTGATTCACAAAACAAGTTCATGAATTTACTTCCTTAAAACACATGTAAAACATTGTTTCCTAGGATGAAATCTTCACCTCATACCCATACATAATCACAATGGCATTTACATGATTATGTCGATGTCTTATCTACAAAGTTTAATGGTTAAGTAATAAACCTCGTATTGTATTCCTTAATACTATGTCTAACTATAGTGTTCATGCTTCGAAGTTTTGTTTTCAATATGCACGACTTGAAATATACATTAGGGAATGAAATAGTTCAAGTCAAATATCACTAACCTCAAGTGGAAGGACGATGTTGTTGTTGTAGCTTCTTACTTCTTCACTTTTTCAAGTCTTCGCAATACTTGTAATGTCTCATATCCTAATACTTTCAAGCTAACCTATACGAATTTGACTCTAGTACATAATCAAGCGACTTTTTAAATGAGTTTTGATTCACTAAAATAAGACAACCAAACTTGACATACCAACGCTTGGTGGGTTCAACCGAGCTATGCTCTAACATAGATAATTGCAGTTTATTATTAGTTTTCTATTGATTTGATTGACTAACGGTTGTTGAACTTTGATTGCACCTAGTTTGTTTATGCTTGAGAATCTTCTCTTCGATATAAGATTCACTCAAACTAGATCGAAGTTTCGACGGGATCTTTAGACTGTTTGTAGATCTAAAGATGTCATGTGATAATCCATTGTTAACAGACTCCGTTCTATGTGTGATTGATCACAAGAGATTCAAGTTGATTGTGTGCAAGTGTTTATTGAAGATCTAAGAAGATTTGAAGATGAAGAAGATTTCTGATTTGGGTTTATAATCTTTGGTGTGCACAAAACCTGATCGGCTGGGGATCCAACTATAATCGGTTTATCTTTGTGATAGATTTGATTGATTAGTTGAGTAGATCGGCATCAATACGATTCTTTGTGATTCAAAGTATTAATTGCTTAATTTTAACAATTACTTTGGTAGTTGTTGAAAAGATAGATCTAAGGACCGGATAAAGGAGTTTATTGGGATAAACGGAAGAGCCTTTTGTAAAACTCATATCACTTGATTGAAAAGAGTTGTTACCTAACAGATTTTTTGTCCCTTTACTGTTTGGAATACGAACCAAAGGAATTTTTCCAAGTGCGTGACTTATTACAAGTTGGAGGCGCAGGTGTAGATGGGGAAAAACGATTTGCTGGTTTTTACGGAATTTAAGAGTCGACCGTGTGGAGACTCCTTGAACTGAGCGAAATATTGAACCTCACACAGATGCAGTGCAAGAAGGGAGTGCTTTAAGTTCGAGAGATCAATATGTAAGACTTCGGCCTAAACCAAGAACAATGGCCGTTCCAGAGTCAATTCGGTCACAAGAGAGGATGGGTTGATCTGTAGGAGGGAAGCTAAGAAATGCGTGAGATCAATGGTGATCTGGGATTGTAGGTGTGTTGTGAATTCCACGTAAGAATGCTCTGAATGATTGAATTTTGCTCAATTGAGAGTGAATGCTCAGACGATGAGTTCGTGTAGACGAAAGATTGTCCTTATGAACTTGCCGAGAATTCTTTTTAGACGAATGTTCGAATCTTGTTCTTTCAATCAGGGTTCCGAGACATTTTATAATGCCGGAGTTGAAAACACCATGATCCCATGAAGTGTGACAGTTTGCTAGAATCAGAGAGTGGGGAAGGGGAAATCTTGTTAAAACCAGTTGCTCATTGTGCGGAGACTTGGTTAACTTTTCACCCACTACTTTGCTGACTCTTCCAACTGATTGCACGACTTTCTCACATTCTCATCGTGGGTGAACACACGTGCCGTAGACCGCCAGACCAAAACCCTAGTTAATATCCCCCCATGTGACACGATTGATATCTCTTGATTGTGGAGTCAGTTGCTGACTTTGTGGGACGATGATTCCATGTATTTTTGAATTGAACATGTTTTGCAAATATTCTGAAATTCATGAATCAAATATGTCTGTTGAGACGGGGTATTAATATGTTGATTACCTAAGACGAGCAAATTGTGTTGCTGAATTGTCGAATAATATTGATAGATAAACCAATATTCTTGAATCTGAGCAAATATTGCCGGTTTGAGCAAATATTGCTAGTATGAGGAATATTGCCGGTTTGAGCAAATATTGCTAGTCTGAGGAATATTGCCGGTTTGAGCAAATATTGCTCGTTTGATGAATTGTTGGTAGCATGACCAAAATAAATATTAATTTAAGATACTGACTGCTGGGTCGAGTATAAATAAAAACGTTGATTATGAAATCAACATAAAATTATCAGAGTATTTGAATCTGCTCAGAATCATGTTTATACAGAGCTCTGGATTCAAAACCCTAATTTTATCTAAATGATGACTTATTGCAAATCAAACTGCAGAGTGAAGTAGTGACCGACTACATGGGATGACGAGTTCACCATGTTTTCCCAGATGCTCGAATGAGCAAAATACCAAAGTCTCTCAGAGGACCAGTTGGTGAAAGAATGATTAAATGCTGGTTTAATCATTTATTGAAATAATGCTCATGTGAGCGACAAATAATAAAAACCTGGTCATGAACTGAGAAAGAACTGACCAAGAGGTCATGAGACCGGCTCTTGGTGGCCGTGGGACCGATGGATGGTCGTTCAAGCAAAAACTTAATCGTTTGGAAGAAGTTTGAACCTAACATGAGAAACTGGGCAAATTAGGTTAAAATCATTAAAATATGTGGGACCAGCTGTTTGCAAGCCCTAGGGTCACCCTTGGTCGGTCAAGGGGATGTGCCCGTGTCACCATGACGTTCATGTCTCAGTCCTGAGAGTTTCGATATTTTCTGGTGCGCGTTTGAGCAACATTCTGAGAAAATATGCAGAATCCAGGGTTTTGCTGAAACTAGGAAATATACATAAGATGATGAAAAATGGTAAATAAAACAGGGAATTGCAAGGTGTGGGGCCGACCACGGCTAGGGCATGGCCGGCCGGTTGACA
Organism: Papaver armeniacum; assembly: GCA_023531295.1. Lineage (NCBI taxonomy): Eukaryota > Viridiplantae > Streptophyta > Magnoliopsida > Ranunculales > Papaveraceae > Papaver > Papaver armeniacum. The sequence continues at coordinate 78,319 of JAJJWW010018702.1, read as the reverse complement.
AGCATGGTCCCAGTTTTATGTGATTTTATGTACTTTCTCTGATTTGAGGGAAATTCCATGAAACTAGAGAGTTTGCTGAAATTAGGGAATTTCCATGAGATGAGAGAGATAGAATAATAATAAAATAGGGAATGGTGGAGTGTGGGACCGGCAATGGCTAAGGCATGGCCGACATGCCAATGGGCACGGTCCCAGAGCACTCTTCCCAATTTTATGTAGTTTTCATGATTTTAGGAAATTTTCATAAAATCAGAGAGATTTGTTAAAAACATGGTATTTTGTTGAAATCAGGGAGTTTTCATGGAATCAGGAAACTAAAACAACAAATAATAATAAAATAATGGGCATGTGGGACCGGCTAGGGAATGGCCGGCCGGCTAGAGCCCGGTCCCACGAATTTTCCTAATTTTATAATATTTTTTATGATTTTAGAGAAAATTCATAAATTAGGGAATTTTCATGGTCTTAGGGAAAATTCATGAAATCAGGGAATTTTCATAATTTGAGAGAAATAATAAAACCGTGGGACGTGAGGTGTGGGACCGGTCACGGCTAGGGCATGGCCGGCCGGCTGGTGCTCGGTCCCACAAGTTTTCCTAATTTTATAATATTTTTCATGATTTTAGAGAAAATTCATAAAATTAGGGAAGTTTCATGGTTTTAGGGAAAATTCATGAAATCAGGGAATTTTCATAATTTGAGAGAAATAATAAAATAATGGGCGTGTGGGACCGGCTAGGGAATGGCCGGCTGGCTAGAGCCCGGTCCCACGAATTTTCCTAATTTTATAATATTTTTTATATGATTTTAGAGAAAATTCATAAAATTAGGGAATTTTCATGGTCTTAGGGAAAATTCATGAAATCAGGGAATTTTCATAATTTGAGAGAAATAATAAAACCGTGGGACGTGAGGTGTGGGACCGGTCACGGCTAGGGCATGGCCGGCCGGCTGGTGCTCGGTCCCATAAGTTTTCCTAATTTTATAATATTTTTCATGATTTTAGAGAAAATTCATAAAATTAGGGAATTTTCATGGTTTTAGGGAAAATTCATGAAATCAGGGAATTTTCATAATTTGAGAGAAATAATAAAATAATGGGGCGTGAGGTGTGGGACCGGCCACGGCTAGGGCATGGCCGGCCGGCTGGTGCTCGGTCCCGCAACACCTTTCCCTAATTTTATTATTTCTTTGCTAGAATCAAGAGATTAGAGAATTTCCTTGAAACGAAGGAAATTCGCTCGAACGAGAGAATTTTCAAGAGATTAGGGAAAATAATAAAATATGACAAAATATAAAATTGGACGCGGTACTGGTCACGCCATGACCGGCCAGTTGATGAGCCCAGTCCCCTGGCGCCTTTGCTAATATTTTACTATTATTATTTTTCCTTCCTATTTTACATAGGTTCATCGTTCATTCATATCTTTGAAATACTCGTTTGCGCATTCAAATGCTGGTCAGTGTATTATTGCTAGGTACACTTGCACCATTTTAATTAGGGCTTATTCGATGCTCGGGCGCCTGTTTTGTTGAATATTTATCACTAACCCGTGGAATTCTGCTGGGAAGAACCACGAATCGAAGTGACAAAATATAACGAAAAATCGTAGAATATTGTTGGATATTCGGACGATTAGAGATAATTAACTGATGGCTCTATACTAGTAGGGATTCCTATCTAGGAGCATTAATTATCTGAGGTTTGAGCAATATGAACTTGCTGGAGCGTCATATTCCTCTTGTATAGTCAGGGAAAACATGGTTGCATCCTGAAGACGTTATTGCTCTATACTAGCAGACACGCTGTCTAGGAGTCGTCCAATCTTGCGATTCTATACAGTATGATATGTGTCGTGGTCTCAGCTTCGAGACTACACATCTACATCTTCTCTGAGAAACTTTCTCGATCAGAGGTTTTATGGCATGAGCTTTCACGCTTAGAGACATGAGTCTCAATACTCATCGATTACGGATCCTAGTAATTATTGAAATTTCTCGGTATTCATGAGATGTGCTTTGGCCTCGGTGGAGACTGCACATCTACATATACTCTGAGAGACATCCTTCTCAGTCAGAGATTTATGGCATGAGCTTTCATGCTTTAATGAGAGACATGAGCCTCAATACTCATCCGATTGCAGGATCCGGAGCATAGCTTTACAATTTTACCCTTTGTCGAAAATCCACCATCTACATTAAGTCCCCTGCTTAGTGAGGAACAATCATGTTCCTCAGTCAGCATTGAATGGTGATTTTCCAGGTATAAACAGAAATAAGTAATTGAACTTAGTCATAAGATAAAACATTACCGGATTTCGAATGAATGAGCAAACCATGGTTTGAGCGTAAACCCCAGTGGCATAATATAGCATCATCTAGTGAGCAAAAATTGTTGAGAACCGCTGATTCGATGGTGGAACCTTGGTTGGTCTAGGATATACGGCCGGGCCCAAAGAGGAAATCCTTATGGAATTAGGTTTTGGAAATAAAATTAGGTGTAAAAGGAATTAATTCCCTTTTTTTTTCACACGACCACCATCTTCTTCATCCTCCCATCACCTTCACGTCCGGTGATAAATTTTGTTTATGAGCTCATATGCATATTGGCTAAGGCCAATATGGCATTGGTTGGAAGCTACATTGGCCAAGAGCCAATCTTGCATCAAATGATGCATTAGGTCAGTTGGGTAGATGACCTTGAAACTGGACGGCCAACATGGCCGGACATCGGGTTGGCAGAGGACGGCCAACATGGCCAGACATCGGGTTGGCAGTGGACGGCCAACATGGCCGGACATCGGAGTTGGCATTGGTAGTGACCAGCCATCTTGGCCTAAGTTATGCAAGAAAATACATGGCAACGGCCATGAATAGTAAACGGGGAGTTGATGAAATATTTTTGTCCCCTTTTCATACTTGTAGAAATTCCATTAAAACATATATAGGGAGGGGTAGTTGGTTGATGGTGCATATGCGACTATGCACCAAGTAAGCTTCATAGCTTAGTTTAAGAGTATAAATGATGCCTAAGGCTCATTTATAGTCGCGTAGCCTCGCGAATACGGCATTTGGTGCTTAGGCATCGTTATGCCATATTGCACCGAACATGCATCACTTGGATGCATTTTGACGGAACGGCCCGCACGGACTAGGCCATTAACATCGTTGCTTGGCCACGGCCTAGCAAACGAGTTAGAATAAGTTGCTTGTCCCTTCGAGGATGAACTACGGTTCCGTGCTTGATCCCTTTAGAGTAGGGAAGGGTACGTAGGCAGCCGCAATGAGCTGCGCATTGCCGGTCCAGCACGTTGGCCCCTCATATCATCTAAGCTTGGTAGCTCGACGCAAGAGATGATTGTGGCCAGACTTGATGAGGCTTAGTTGCATGCCAGTAAGTGGATGCTCATACTTCCTATCAAGCTATAAAGAGTTGGTAAGCAAGGTAACGTGGGAAATGGCAAGGGCTTGATGGTGCGGCCTACGCTAAAGTCCAAGGCTTATACCGGACAATGACGGATGCTCAATAGCTAGGGAATTCAGTGATGAATTCCACGTAAAGGCAAAGCCAGAGGCGCATGAAAATGCATTGGCATTGGCTTTATGGCCGTAAACCCTTTTGCGGGACAAGGGTAAGTTGGAACGTGTGGAAGCTAAGTTAGCTGCGTCATGCTCCATGAGCATGCTTGCAAGGGCAAATTGACGTGCATTTGCCTAGCTTTGAGGCCTGGATCGTAGCTTCATCATGGCGCACCGGGAGATTACGGCTCATGGGCAACACGCCAAAGGCGTAATTTTCCGGTCCGTCACAGATGGTATCGAGCAAGTTCCGAGAAAACTCTAGGGACTTGTGCGGAGTGGACTCATCGGCGAGTATTTTCCTTGATGGAAACATAAAGTTGGAGAGTAGGCCAACTTTTGCGCGGAAAGAGTTTGTAAATCGCAATGCCAGCTTACTTTTGTGAATCGAGTTGAGCTTGTTCATGTGCCGTGAGTTTGCCTGGCCTAAGTGGCACCCCACTTACGAGTGGATATCCTAAGACCGTCTGGGACGGTGGGTAGACAATGGGACCGATCATCCCCACACGTTGGAAACGGCCAACGGTGTGCGTTGTCGCCTGGCTAGCATCCCACTTACGAGTGGCACCGATGACCGCTGTGGACTTGGGCAACTGATACTGATCCACACAAAGACTGTAAAATTTTGTCATTTTGATGACATCTTTCAACTTGTGAACCTTAGGGACTTCTGTGTGCGTAGTATGGGATGCGCATTCAGGATACCTTGTCGAGATATCCTCTTGGCACTGGCCAATTGCGATTCTTGGTATTGTTGTGGGCACTTTTGGATTCCTGGGCAGGTGGTATGGGACATGTGCTCAGAAGGTCTAAACTGTTGTTCATGACAACTTGAAGAAACCCGTGATTTCTGAGCATCTGGTATGGGACTTTTGCTCGGGAAATCCAACTCAAGAGATTGTCCACAATAGTTTTGGTTTTGAATTTCGGGGACGAAATTCTTTGAAGGGTGTGATAATGTAACACCCTCAGTGTTTTTAGCATGGCGCATGCTAAAAGATGCGCCATTTGCTTGTGATGAAGCTTCATCCAAAGCTTCCTTTGCATGGTGAGATGCATTTGGCCCTAGGCTATATCTGGTGCCAAGTAAGGCACATCGCATATGCATATTGGCCAAGGCCAATATGGCATTGGTTGGAAGCTACATTGGCCAAGAGCCAATCTTGCATCAAATGATGCATTAGGTCAGTTGAGTAGATGACCTTGAATCGACGGCCAACATGGCCTACATCGGGTTGGCAGGAGGACGCCAACATGGCCGTACATCGGGTTGGCAGTGGACGCCAACATGGCCGACATCGGAGTTGGCATTAGTAGTGACCAGCCATCTTGGCCTAAGTTATGCAAGAAAATACATGGCAACGGCCATGAATAGTAAACGGGGAGTTGATGAAATATTTTTTGTCCCCTTTTCATACTTGTAGAAATTCCATTAAAACATATATAGGGGAGGGGTAGTTGGTTGATGGTGCATATGCGACTATGCACCAAGTAAGCTTCATAGCTTAGTCGGAAGAGTATAAATGATGCCTAAGGCTCATTTATAGTCGCGAGCCTCGCGAATACGGCATTTAGTGCTTAGGCATCGTTATGCCATATTGCAGAGTCGAACATGCATCACTTGGATGCATTTTGACGGAACGGCCTACACGGACTAGGCCATTAACACTGTTGCTTGGCCACGGCCTAGCAAACGAGTTAGAATAAGTTGCTTGTCCCTTCGAGGATGAACTACGGTCTGTGCTTGATCCCTTTAGAGTAGGGAAGGGTACGTAGGGCAGCCGCAATGAGTTGCGGATTGCCGGGTCCGGACGTTGGCCCCTCATATCATCTAAGCTTGGTAGCTCGACGCAAGAGATGATTGTGGCCGGACTTTGATGAGGCTTAGTTGCATGCCAGTAAGTGGATGCTCATACTTCCTATCAAGCTATAAAGAGTTGGTAAGCAAGGTAACGTGGAAATGGCAAGGGCTTGATGGTGCGGCCTACGCTAAAGTCCAATGAGCTTTCATGGAAACCAAAACTTTATCTTAAAAGGTGTGAGCTTTCACAAAACCGAAATAAACCTCGTTTTAGAGAATAATGCTCATACGAAGGAAAAATAGATTTTTTTTAATGCAGCCGTGACATATTATGCAAAATATGATAACATATTTTATTCACATGAGTTTGTTCTCATTAGATAGAATTTGTGAATTTATGTGGGTAATTCACGTTAATTACCGTTTTGTAAAATCAAAACGTGGGTTTTGAGTAACCTGGAAACTTTGACAATTTATTTATGATGAAATATTATCTTGGTGTAAATTTCATAGTTCAGTTGTGGATGTTTATACTATGAAAATTATGTCTATGATTTTATGAAAAATCAGTTTTGAAGATTAACAAAGCCTCGTTCGTTATTGCAGGTTTCATGGAACAAACTAATTTTGGATTGTTAACTCTTGTGACACAATCACTATTGTTAGTGGAATTGCAAAGAGGTAAGAGTTAAGAATTACCATTTTTATTGATGTCATATTCCCGTTTGCATGATTCCATCATCTTTTCGAAGCTTGTATTTAGACGACTGAAGCAAAATGTTGTGTGAATTTTGCAGCTACTTGGCAAGAATGTCTGATTCCCAAGCTAATGATGCTTCTAGAGATGAAATGTGTGTAGACAATGATGTCTCTAAAGAAGATGCATGCATGGATGAGACTTCCGTTGGCGGAGAGGAAGACGAAACACCCGGAATCAAGAATATTCTGAATATAGATGATGCATTTTTTGAGGTTCAGGAAACTGAAAAGCGTCTCAGATCTCCAGCATATCATCTTTTGATAAACCCCATGACGGTTACTCAAAAGAAAATAGTGACTCCTCGTGCAGTTGTTCGGTTTTGTCTTGAGTGAGGAGTCTTCCAGGCTTCAATCATAGAATTCAAGCTCTCTCGACGCCCTTTAGAGAAGTTTTCCGGATGGTCAAGACACATGTTGGGATATCCTCATGTTAGAGCTATGATGTATAAAGCACAAGTTGTCAGGGCTATTCAAGCATCTGGAGATTTGTACATCTTTCATGATGCTCGAGGTCTTGTGGCCCTTCTTGCTCGCTGGTGTATTCCAACTCATACCTTTATATGTAGTTGGGGAGAGTTTACCATTACCTTGGAAGATGTAGTTGCTTTATTGCATCTTCCAATCACAGGTAATTTTCCTGAAGAGCTTTCTACGGAGGAGAAAGCAGTTTCCAACATCTTAACAGCTGAGATGGAGAGAATTAACAAGGCTTCTGGCAAAGGTTGTTATGCTCACTGGTTGACACACTGATGGCCACGAGATGTCCGTCTCAACGAACCTGATGGTATGTTGTCTATCGCTGCTTTTTTGTGCTTATGGCTGTCTATGGACGTGTTTGAAGACACCGGGACTTTGTTAAAGCCATTTGAATCCCTTTTGACATTAAGATGGCTCAGGGTGAACAACTTCCCATAGGTAGCTTATTCTTGGGTTCTTTGTACTCTAACCTGGATTACCTGGTCGTAGACTCCAGCGTTTCAAATGGATTTATGAAGATTGAATGCTACGCCAGTACGATGTTCCTCCAAGCCTTGATGTGGGAGCGCTTCGAGAAGTATGCGCATATTCCTCGTAGTATTTTACAAGGGTTGACTATTGGTGATTCTCGACCTATTTTCTCTGAGAGGGATAATGCCAGGATCATGCATTGGTCTACGAAGCAAATTCAGTCTAAAACGCGCCTCATTGATGTATTAGACGATGAGTCTGAGTTCAACTTCCGTCCCTGGGTGCTGATTCCTCCTTATATTTCCCAATTGACAACTTTCAATAGTGAAGAAAGTATGACTTTAAAATCTGGTGCTGACTTGAGCGATGGCGAAAGATCCTTCATGTTGAGCTGTACTCCAGGTCATTTGATAGCAACAACGTATGGAGACTTTTCAGTGGAGGAATACAACATTGATAGAGCATCCCGTCAGATGGGTATGGATCAATGCGTTCCAACTTTCTGGAGGAGCAAACCATCAGTGGAACAACTTAAGACTTGTTTATACCGTACCCATGTTGAAGGAAGCTCTTATTGGTTCCCTTGTGCAAACCGAATTACGTATGTAACTTCGGGTTATACTGATTTTTGGAACCATCAATTCGAACGTCTTCATGATTTCGTAGGGGTTAGTCAACCTTTGGTGAAAGAACCTCTTTCTGCTGATATGATTGCTTCTCGACCCAGATTGAAACCCATCTCTGGTGGTGATAAGCGAAAGACATCTCCCGGAAGTTCACCAGTGTATCTTACACATTCTTCATAAAATTGAAATAATTGCCTTTGATTATCACCTTAATTTATTTCCTGTAGGACGGTCGTGCTGTGAGACCCCATCTTGAAGTGAATTTCTCGGAAGCAGAAACAGTTGTTCACGGTGGAGAAGGCAGAAACAAGAATTGCAAGTTGTTGCCTAATACCATAAAGTCCCCGGTTATTTCTTTGGTGAGTTGTCGACACTTCTCCGCTGTAACTTTTTCTATCCGCATTATTAGGATCATAAAACCAATATTTTTTATTTGGTTACAGAACTTTGCTCCATCTAGTATTGATGGTCTTCAGTTCTCCGCTGCTGGGCAGACAATCTCTGACTTGAGTGTTGAAGATGAAAATGTTGTGAGTACTCTCCTTCATAGCCAAACATAAATGCCTCATGTGAAAATGCTAATTATTTGAGAATATGTCCAGGAGGATGTTGTCATGGAGGTGGAGAGTGCTGATACTCGGCCATCCTCCGAGAATAGAGGCGAAGGAAGTTCCAAAGATTCGGAACCGAATGAAAATGATGAACCTCTTGATGTTGACACGAGCAACCCCAACTCTTTGAACACTTCGAAGACTCCCCAAGTAAGCACATATCTTGTAACCTCTTCATATAAGTATGAAATTGCTGATTGTGAGTGAATGAATGAGAATCCATGTGAGTATACAAGTAATTTTGGCGAAATACGTCGTCAGAAAATTCCAGATTTCGGTTTTAGCAAAAACACCGTAAAACCTTCACATGAAGTCGGATTTTCATGATCCGCATATGTATCTTCAAGCCCGGAAAATTTCCAAGCTTTAGCGTAGAAGCTTTTTGAGTTTTGAGCACGTTTAGGATCTGAAAAAGGCGAAACAGTAAACTTCAAGGAGACTTCCAGAACTTTTTCAAATTGCATGTTTATCGATGTTTCGACCACATCATTTTGCTCGTTCTTCGGATTGTCATGAAATTTTTACATGTGGTAGAGGACATCCATAAGAAGAGAATGGTATATAACCCATCCTCGGATTCCTTGTAGGTGCTCCCAGTTCGTCTTTTAGTACGGAGTAGAGTACAATTTTTTCAGACCAGGTTACCGTAGAACGTGTTTTCATGACTTTCATGTTATTTGCTCATGCCTTGAGTATATAGTTATGAAATTTGATGATGTGATATTGATTGTATGCTATATTTTATAATATCACTTGGTTTCATGCTTAAACGACTCTAACCTCATGTAATCTTCGTATTAGGTGTCAAATACCGAAGTTGAGGATATTGAAACCAATGAAGATAACCCGAATTGTCCCGGAGTTGTTGATGAAGAGACAACCATCCCTGCACTTCAAGTCCATGAGAAAGTTGTCACTGAAGTCATGGAAACCCAAATTGTTGCTGCTTCAGTGATAGAAGAAACCGAAACACCAGTAGAGAATACTAAAGGAATTGTTGCCCCAATTGTAGAAGCTGCTCCAGTAATTGAGAACCGTATAGTAGTGCATGAATATCTAAGTGCAGGAGTTGCTTTTGATCCTCCCTTTGATGCTTCACTCCCGTATCATGAACTAGTAAATGGACTCAGCGTTCCCATTGGGTATGCAGGCTTGTATAAGAAAATATGGAAGAAGTTTGGTCACATAATCACAGACCGGAATCCTGGGCGTGCTTATGCTTTAACAATGCAACTAGGTATTATCTTGCGCGTTGTAAGTGATATATGCACTAGGGCCAGAAGTACTGTGACTCCATATATACTCTTTGATTGGGAGTTTAACTTGGAGAATTCGAAAAGACTTGGATTCAATATAAAGTGGCTTCGTAAGAAAATGAACGCTATCAAAGACTCATGTGAGAAGAACATACCCTTTCCCAATGCTGCTGTGATGGAGAAGGCAGACAAGATTGGTAGGCTGATTGAAGAGCTGAACAAGGAGAAGGAGGCTCTGCAGGTCTTGAAGGATGCAGAGGAACAAAAAATCCTTTTTTGCTAATTTCCTTTGATTTCCTTTTCATAATCTCTTGAACTTCTGAGAGATGTGAGGTTTTTATTTAGGTTTTGATATTGGCTGATTTTGGATTGGTAGATGCGTCAGGATTTTGTTTTGGATTTGATAGAGATTTTCTTTTAAGTAAAATGAACTGAATTTTGATAAATTGCTGAATTCAAATACTGATTGCAAGTATTGCAAAAGTTTTGGAGGAATTGAAATACAATGAAAGAAAATCCTAAATGCCAAATCCAGACGTCATGAGTGCTCAAACGTCCAGTACCTCGAATGCCCAATAATTTCAGACAAATGCCTTAAGCTAATTCTCGTAGATTAATGGCAGGGTTCTTCCATCTGTGTTGATCAATTTGTAGTATCCTCCGGTTATGGACCTAGCAACCATAAATGGTCCTTCCCAATTAGAGCTCCTTGCATAATGGAGATCTAGTTTTGTCACCTTAAGAACCAAATCCCCTTCCTTGAATTTGTTGGGTTTAGTAGTTCGCGCCTTGAATATTTTTTGTTGATTCCATGGTTGTGCCACATACGGACACTCGTGTAGAGGAGAGTATCCAATATATTGTTTTTCGTGCTTAGCCATATCTTCAGCAATAAACCTCTTGATAGAATGATCACCATGGAGATGCTCTGAGCGTAACTATTTGGTGTAATACTGCTGAGGCGAGGCTATCCACTCGTAGCTTTTGGTAATTGCTAAGTTGTTAGCAGGGAGAAGTCCCCGGACCATAGCAGTATATTTCAACATTGGTATTATTGGTGCATGAAGAGGAATAAGACTTGCCTGAGTACGGAACCTCTTGATGAAAGAATGTGCACTTTCTCCAGGCTTCTGTGTGATTTCCGTCAAAGATTTAACTTCTTCCAAGTGCTCGAATAACAGAGTATCCTCCATTTTTTGTGAGTCAGATCTTTCTGTAACAGCAGGACATGTTGAAGGTGTTGGAGTTTTCTTTCCAGCGTGGATCCAAGTTCTTCCAAGAATCATGTCATATCCCAGGTCTTCTCGAATTATGTAAAACTTAGTCTCAATGCAGACCGAGTTTTCCGTAACTTTAAGATTGATGTAGCCATATGCATCTCTGAAAGTTCCTTCGTGATCCTTGATTTCCATGGAAGCATGAGTAGCTTCTTGTCGAGTAATGCTAGCGGCTCTGAGAGTTTTCAAAGGAATGATGTTGATGGCGGTACCGACATCAATAAATGCCCTCCTGAATTCATTTCCTTTAATATGCACTACGGTGAGCAGTCCCCAGTCATACATTTCTTTATCAGTAGCTGAAGGTTCGGGAGGTACTTCTGGAATCAATAGGCGTTTTCCAGACACTATGTGGTTCAAAGCCGTGAACATGTCTCCTCTTTGCGCTTTCGACAGATAGAGTAATTCACAAAATGCTCTATCAATGACTGAACTGCTTCTTTGACTGGTGCTTCAGAAATGGAGAAGGTCCTGACCGGGAGGGGATCTCAGTGCACTCCTTCACCCCAGTTAAGTTCTCCTGACTCAACCTTTTCTCTGAATATGCGTTTCAAGACTTTGCAGCTACTTGTGGGATGATTGACGAACCTGTGGAAGCGGCAATAACGAGGATTTTCCATGTCTTCCTCAGTTGGGTCTCTCCTGACGTATGGAAATTTGATTGTACCATCTTGGATCCAGGCATCTAATAGTTCGAGCACTTCTCCAATGGGGAGAGGAAAGTCAGTTGCATCTTGATCAGGAGCCTCTGTATGCTGGCCAGGAGCCCGTGCCTCTGGTTTGTCCTTCTTTTGCGTCTTTGGAGGAGCTGAGGTATGCTTGTTCGGGGGTTCAGCCTTGTGCTTGCTCCCTTCTGCAACAACGTTTGTGGAGGGTTGCACGTTGTATTACTTGTTGATCAGACGTCTGCTTCCTCGTATCTCGCGATTCTTCAGTCTTTGTAGATTTTGCTCTTTCCAATAGAGCAGGTGCAGTGGATGCCGATCTCTTCGCGGCTTCATGAAGCTCTGAGAAAGTCTGGAATCGAAGATTTTACAGTAGAACCCTATAGACTGGGAGCATGCCATTGATGCATAAATCTACCAGCTATTGCTCCGGGACATTTGGGTCATGACAATCCAAGGCATGGAATCTGAATCTCTTCACGTAGTCATTAGGGTTTTCACTGACCCTCTGAAACATTCTTCCAAGATCAAAGAGAGTGACTTGCTCTGACACGAAGAAGTACTTTCTGTAGAAGGCATTAATCATTTCTCCCCAATTGTTAATAGTTCCTGGTGCGATGTTGTTGTACTAGGTGTATGCCCTGCCTTTCAAGGATTTTGAAAATTCCTTGATACGAACAACGTGGTTGTGTTCATGTTCTCCCAAGGCTTTCAGGAAACGAGAGACATGTTCTCGAGCATTTCCAGTTTCATCATACAGAGTGAAAGTCAGAGAGGTATAACCTTTTGGAAGAGGGATCCTTTGCGTAGCAGTAGGATAAGGAAGCTGGTGAAGTGGACATGTGATGTCTTATCCTTTCCACGGTTTTCCAGAAGGCACTCCAAATATTCTCGAGTAATGAAATTTGATAATTCTTTTGCTGATGAATCGTTTGCAGCTTTGCGGACTTCATCGTCGTCCATTGTATGAATTGGAATCACCTCAGGATCGGCATCTGAGGATTTCTCCTTCTCTTTCCCTTTTCTTTGATTTTTCTCTGACATTGTATCAGTGAGATCCTTCAGTTGATTAAATATCTCCTTCTGTGCCGTAGCCATATCGGTCGGATTTTTTACAAGAGTCTCTTGCGCTTTGATGAGATCGGCAATGGTAGGTGGTGGGTTTCCTCTGACTTCCTCAGGGTGTCGGCCAAACAGAGGATGACCTTCCGTGTTAGCGTGAGGAGGAGTAATGTCACCACCGTCAGTGTTATTAGAGGCCGGAATCGTTTCCGGGATATCTTCATTCTCGTTGTTGTTGTTGTTGCTAGTGCTAGCGTCGTTTGTGTTGGAACCTGTAACTAACCCAGACCTAAGACCAGCCATCTTGTGAAATCGTGAGATTACAACCGGGAGATTAATCTCCCACTGTGGTCGCCAATCTGTAGATGGGGAAAAACGATTTGCTGGTTTTTACGGAATTGAAGAATCGACCGTGTGGAGACTCCTTGAACCGAGCGAAATGTTGAACCTCACACAGATGCACTGCAAGAAGGGAGTGCTTTAAGTTCAAGAGATCAATCTGTAAGACTCCGGACTAAACCAAGAACAATGGTCATTCCAGAGTCAATTCAGTCACAAGAGAGGATGGGTTGATCTGTAGGACGGAAGCTGAGAAATGCGTGAGATCAATGGTGATCTGAGATTGTAGGTGTGTTGTGAATTCAGCGTAAGAATGCTCCGAATGATTGAATTTTGCTCAATTGAGAGTGAATGCTCAGACGATGAGTTCGTGTAGACGAAAGATTGTCTGTATGAACTTGCCGATAATTCTTTTTAGAAGAATGTTCGAGTGTTCGAATCTTGTCCTTTTAATCAGCATTCCGAGACATTTTATAATACCGGAGTTGAAAACACCATGATCCCATGAAGTGTGACAGTTTGCTGGAATCAAAGAGTGGGGAAGTGGGAAATCGTGTTAAAACCAATTGCTCATTGTGCGAAGACTTGGTTAATTTTCCACCCACTACTTTGCTGACTCTTCCAACTGATTGCACGACTTTCTCACATTCTCATCGTGGGTGAACACACGTGCCGTAGACCGCCAGACCAAAACCCTAGTTAATATCCCCCATGTGACACGATTGATATCTCGGGATTGTGGAGTCAGTTGCTGACTTTGTGGGACGATGAGTCCATGTATTGTTGAATTGAACATGTTTTGCAAATGTTCTGAAATTCATGAATCAAATATGTATGCTGAGACAGGGTATTAGTATGTTGATTACCTAAGACGAGCAAACTGTGTTGCTGAATTGTCGAATAATATTGATAGATGAACCAATATTCTTGAATCTGAGCAAATATTGCAGGTTTGAGCAAATATTGCTAGTATGAGGAATATTGCTAGTTTGAGCAAATATTGTCAGTTTGAGCAAATATTGCTTGTTTGATGAATTTTTGGTAGCAGGACCAAAATAAATATTAATTTAAGATACTGACTGCTGGGTCGAGTAAAATAAATAAAAACGTTGATTATGAAATCAACATAAAATTATCAGAGTATTTGAATCTGATCAGAATCATGTTTCTACAGAGCTCTGGATTCAAAACCGTAATTTTATCAAAATGATGACTTATTGCAAATCAATCTGCAGAGTGAAGTAGGGACCGACTACATGGGATGATGAGTTCACCATGTACGCCCAGATGCTCGAATGAGCAAAATACCAAAGTCTCTCAGAGGACCAGTTGGTTAAAGAATGATTAAATGCTGGTTTAATTATTTATTGAAATAATGCTCATGTGAGCGACAAATAATAAAAACCTGGTCATGAAATAAGGAAGAACCTACCAAGAGGTCATGAGACCGGCTCTTGGTGGCCGTGGGACCGATGGATGGTCGTTCAAGCAAAAAATTAATCGTTTGGAAGAAGTTTGAACCTAATATGAGCAACTGAGCAAATTAGGTTAAAATCATTAAAATATGTGGGACCGGCTGTTTGCAAGCCCTAGGGTCACCCTTGGTCGGTCAAGGGGATGTGCCCGTGTCACCATATGTAGATGGTGGATTTTCGACAAAGGCTAAAATCGTAAACCCATAATTATAAATATTCCTGATCCATCAATCAGACGAATATTGAGACTCATGTCTCTTATCGAAAGCATGAAAGCTCATGCCACAAGAATCTCTGACTTAGAATGCTGTCTCTCAGAGTATATATGGATATGTAGTCTCTCAGTTGAGGCAACGGCATATCTCATGAATACTGAGCAATTTCAGTAAGTACTTCTACATAGAATCGAAGGATTAGACGGCTCCTAGACAGCTTGCGTGCTAGTATAGAGCAATAATGTCTTCAGGATGTAACAATGTTTTCCCTGACTATACGAAAGAAATATGATGCTTCAACAAGCTCATAACACTAGATTCTTGAATAATTAATGCTCCTAGACGATCGTACTAGTATAGAGCCATTAATTAATTATTCTCAAAAACAATAGATTCATTAACTGAATCCCTGGAAAATATTCAATATTTTCATAATATTTCGTTACTTCAATTTATGGTTCTTCCCATCAGAATTCCATGGGTTAGTAATAAATATTCAATACACGGGCATCTGAGTTACCTTCGAGTAAGCCCCGACCAAAATGGTGTAAATGTATTCAACAAACAATACATTAACAAACACCTGAATGAACAGACAAGTATTTCAAAATACGACGAGACGATGAACCTATGTAAATAGGAAAGAAAATAATAAAATAATAGTCAAGGCGCTAGGGGACTGGCTCACCGACCGGCCAGTCATGCCATGACCAGTCCCACGCCCAAATTCTATATTTTATCATATTTTATTACTCCGCTTGATCTCATGAAAATCCTTTCATTTGAACAAATATCCTTCGTTTTGAGGAAACTCCTAAGTTTCATGGTGTTTCCTTCACACTGAGGAAATAATATAAAATTAGGGAAAATATTGTGGGGCCGTGATTATTGGCCAACCGGCCATGCCTTGATCCCGGCCGGCCCCACACCTCATGGTTCCTTATTATTTTATTTATATTTCCCTAATCTCATGAAAACTCCTTAATCTCATGATATTTCCTTGATCCCATGAAAAATAATATAAAATTAGGAAAACCCGTGGGACCGGGCCATAGCCGGCCGGTCATGCCCTAGCTGGCCCCACACGCCCTATTTTATTATTATTATATTTTTCATGTTTCTTTAATCCCATGAAATTCCTTGATTTCATGATGTTTCCTTCAAATTATGAAATTCCTTCAAATTATGGGAAAATACACAAAAATACACAAAATTAAGGAAACTTGTGGGACCGGGCCCAAGATGGCCGGTCATGCCCTAGCCGGTCCCACAAACCCCTTATTTTATTATTATTATTTTTATATTACCTTGATTTTATGAAATTCCTTGATTTCATGATATTTCTTTCAAATTATGAAAACTCCTTCAATTCACGAAATAATACATAAAATAAGGGAAAACTCACGGGACCGGGCCCTAGCCGGCCAACCATGCTCAATCCGGTCCCACACGCCCTTATTTTATTATTATTAATTTTTTTGTTTCCTTCATCTCATGGAAACTCCTTGATTTCAACAAAAACTCCTTGGTTTTAACAAATTCCTTGGTTTTATCATATTTCCCTAAAATCATGAAAATATTATAAAAATTGGGAAAAAACGTGTGGATCCAAGCTCCTTGGCCATGACCGGTCCCAAACTTCATGATTCCCTCACTTTTTATTATTTTCCTTCATCTCATGAAGTTTTGACGGTTTCGTCAAAAACCCTGATTTCTTCATATTTTCTCAAATGATTGCTCAAATGCACACCAGAAAATATCAAAATTCTCAGAATTTACATACGGACACTTTGGTGACGTGAGCATGTTACCTTGACCGGCCAAGGTTGGCTCTTTGGCTTGCAAGAATCCGGTCCCACGTATTCTCATGATTTGACCTAATTGGCACAATTGCACGTATTAGGTCCAAAACTCTTCCAAACAACTTGGAACTTCATAAGACGGTCAATATTTGATCCAGTGACTATCCAGGGCCGGTTTCATGATCCCTTGGTCGGTCCCTCACACCTTCATAATTAATTAGGTTTTATCACCTAAGGCTCGGACGAGCATCTTCGAATAAATGATTAAACCAGCATTTAATCATCCTATCAACAAATCACCAACTCTTCAAGAGGCCTTGATATTTGCTCACGTGAGCATCTAGGCGCTACATGGTCAACCCATAATCTCATGTAGCCTGTCCTCTTCACTCCATGGTTAATTTTCAATAAACCGTTAGTAAATCATTAATTGATTAAATTAGGGTTTTGAGTCCAAGGTTAATGATTCCAGATTCAAACGCTAATAATTTTACGTTGATCCCGTGATCAACATTTTATTTATCATACTTGGTTCAATTGCCAGTATTCTGATTTAATATTTTATTTGGTCATGCTACCATAATTCATCAAACGAGCAATATTTGCTCAGATGAGCAATACTTGCTCAAACCAAAGAATATTGGTTCAACTATCAATATTCAACAATTCATCGAATGAGCAGTATTTGCTCATGTTAACTTATTCACACATCATACCTCTGTCTCAACAGACATGTTCAATTCATGAGTTTCAGAACATTTCCAAACCACGTTCGACTCAACAATACAAGGACTCATCGTCCCATGAAGTTATGAAGTCAACAACTGACCAACTAAATACACGTCTGCCTTGCAGACTCCACACTTACACGAGACATCAATCGTGTCACATGGGGGATATTAACTAGGGTTTTGGTCTGGAGGTCTATGGCACGTGTGTTCAAACACACGATGGAATGTGAGAAAGTCGTGCAATCAGTTGAAGGAGTTAACAAAGTAGTGGATGGAAAATAGACCAAGTCTCCGCACGATGAGCAACTGGTTTCAAACACGATTTCCATTTCCCCACTCTTTGATTCCATCAACTGTCACACTTCATAGGATCATGGTGTCTATAATTCCAGCAATATAAATAAGTCTCTGAATCATGATTGAAGATACAACGATTTCACGTCTCACAGACAACATGAGATCAACAACTCATCAATTGAGCAATTACTCTCAACTGAATAACTTCAATCATTCAGAACTTATCTTATTCAGAATTCACAACACACCTACAATCTTTGATTACCATTGATTCCACACATTTCTCAGCTTCCCTCCTACAGACCGACCCATCCTCTCTTGTGACCGAATTTACTCTGGAACGGACATTGTCTTGGTTTAGGCCGGAGTACTACAGATTGATTTCTCGAATTCAAAGCACTCCCTTCTTGCAGTGCATCTGTGTGAGGTTAAGCATTTCGCTCGGTTCAAGGAGTCTCCTCCGTGCGATCATCTCCTCAATTCCATAAAAACCAGCGAATCGTTTTGCTCCATCTACACCATGACGTTCATATCTCAGTCCTGAGAGTTTCGATATTTTCTGGTGCGCGTTTGAGCAACATTCTGAGAAAATATGCAGAATCCAGGGTTTTGCTGAAACTAGGAAAAATACATGAGATGATGAAAAATGATAAATAAAACAGGAAATTGCAAGGTGTGGGACCGACCACGGCTAGGGTATGGCCGGACGGTTGACAAGCACGGTCCCAGTTTTATGTGATTTTATGTACTTTCTCTGATTTGAGGAAAATTCCATGAAACTGGAGAGTTTGCTGAAATTAGGGAATTTCCATGAGATGAGAGAGATAGAATAATAATAAAATAGGGAATGGTGGAGTGTGGGACCGGCAATGGCTAAGGCATGGCCGGCCGGCCAATGGGCACGGTCCCAGAGCACTCTTCCCAATTTTATGTAATTTCCATGATTTTAGGAAATTTTCATAAAATCAGAGAGATTTATTAAAAACATGGTATTTTGTTGAAATCGGGGAGTTTTCATGGAACCAGGAAACTAAAACAACAAACAATAATAAAATAATGGGCGTGTGGGACCGGCTAGGGCATGGCCGGCCGGCTAGAGCCCGGTCCCACGAATTTTCCTAATTTTATAATATTTTTTATGATTTTAGAGAAAATCCATAAAATTAGGGAATTTTCATGGTTTTAGGGAAAATCCATGAAATCAGGGAATTTTCATAATTTGAGAGAAATAATAAAACCTTGGGACGTGAGGTGTGGGACCGGCCAGGGCTAGGGCATGGCCGGCCGGCTGGTGCTCGGTCCCACAAGTTTTCCTAATATTATAATATTTTTCATGATTTTAGAGAAAATTCATAAAATTAGGGAATTTTCATGGTTTTAGGGAAAATTCATGAAATCAGGGAATTTTCATAATTTGAGAAAAATAATAAAATAATGGGGCGTGAGGTGTGGGATCGGCCACGGCTAGGGCATGGTCGGCCGGCTGGTGCAAGGTCCCGCGGCACCTTTCCCTAATTTTATTATTATTTCTTTGCTAGAATCATGAGATTAGAGAATTTCCTTGAAACGAAGGAAATTTGCTCGAACGAGATAATTTTCAAGAGGTTAGGGAAAATAATAAAATATGACAAAATATAAAATTGGACGCGGGACTGGGCACGGCGTGACCGGCCAGTTGATGAGCCCAGTCCCCTAGCGCTTTTGCTAATATTTTGCTATTATTATTTTTCCTTCCTATTTTACATAGGTTCATCGTTCATTCATATCTTTGAAATGCTCGTTTGCGTATTCAAATGTTGGTCTGTGTATTATTGCTAGGTACACTTGCACCATTTTAATTAGGGCTTATTCGATGCTCGGGCGCCTGTTTTGTTGAATATTTATCACTAACCCGTGGAATTCTGCTGGGAAGAACCACGAATCGAAGTGACAAAATATAA
Source organism: Papaver armeniacum (assembly GCA_023531295.1). Lineage (NCBI taxonomy): Eukaryota > Viridiplantae > Streptophyta > Magnoliopsida > Ranunculales > Papaveraceae > Papaver > Papaver armeniacum. The sequence continues at coordinate 58,936 of JAJJWW010018702.1, read as the reverse complement.
CGAAAAATCGTAGAATATTGTTGGATATTCAGACGATTAGAGATAATTAACTGATGGCTCTATACTAGCAGGGCTTCCTATCTAGGAGCATTAATTATCTGAGGTTTGAGCAATATGAACTTGCTGGAGCATCATATTCCTCTTGTATAGTCAGGGAAAACATGGTTGCATCCCGAAGACGTTATTTCTCTATACTAGCAGACACGCTGTCTAGGAGCCGTCCAATCTTGCGATTCTATACAGTATGAGATGTGTCGTGGTCTCAGCATGAGACTACACATCTACATCTTCTCTCGAGAAACTTTCTCGATCGGAGGTTTTATGGCATGAGCTTTCACGCTTAGAGACATGAGTCTCAATACTCATCCGATTGCTTGGATCCGAGTAATTAATAAATTGCTCAGTATTCATGAGATGTGTTGTGGCCTCATCTGGGAGACTACACATCTACATATACTCTGAGAGACAACCTTCTCAGTCAGAGATTTATGGCATGAGCTTTCATGCTTTAATGAGAGACATGGGCCTCAATACTTATCCGATTGCCAGATCCGGAGCATAGCTTTACAATTTTACCCTTTGTCGAAAATCCACCATCTACTTCAGGGATACAGACAGAACTAGGTGAACTATAGGTTTAGTTTCTTGGTCTCAACTATACGAAGTTGGTTTAGATTTTGTATAGCGGCTTAATCCTGAGAGTATTCAATTCTGGACAAGGTCCCGGAGTTTTTCTGCATTTGCGGTTTCCTCGTTAACAAAATCTTGTTGTGTCTTTTACTTTTCTATTTCCACAATTATAATTATTTTATTATAATTAGAAGTAAAATACACAAACGTTAATTCCTATTTACTTGATAGAAATCCTATTGTGTTTGGTTAAGTCCGAATCTTTTATCAAGTAAACATACTTCGTTGTTGTATTGCCTCGATCTCATATCCATAGATGATCATACGAAGTGTGAACCGATTAGTTGTATTGTCTCAACTCAGTCCATAGGCAATCACTTTCGTAGAAAGGACTTATAGGTAGGAAAAGTTTTAGCTTGAGGTATATTTGGGTACCCTCGCCTAAGACAGATCTAAGGACCCGACGAAGGAGTTTATGTTAAGATAAACAGAAGAGCGTTTGTCCGACTCATATCACTTGGTTGAATAAAGTTGATACCAAACATATTTGTTGTTCCTTTACTGTTTGGAATACGAACCAAAGGAATTGTTCCAAGTACGTGACTTATTCACAAGTCGGAGGCGTGGGAATACAGACGGAACTAAGTGAACTATATGGTTAGTTACTTGGTCTCAAATATACGAAGTTAGGTGTAATTTTGTGTAGCGGCTTAATCCTGAGAGTATTCAATTCTGGACAAGGTCCCGGGGTTTTTCTGCATTTGCAGTTTCCTCGTTAACAAAATCTTGCTGTGTCATTTACTTTTATTTTCTGCATTGTAATTGTTTTATTATAATTAAAGTAAATCACAAAAACGTTAATTCCTATTTACTTGATAAGCAATCCTATTATGTTTGTTTAAGTCCGAACCTTTTATCAAGTAAATATACTTCGTTGTTTTATTGTCTCGATCTTGTATCCATAGTCAATCACACAAGTTATCTTGTTGTCGTATTGTCTCGATCTCGTATCCATAGACGATCACACGAAGTGTGAACCGATTAGTTGTATTGTCTCGACTCAATCCATAGACAATCACTTTCGGAGAAAGGACTTATAGGTGGAAAAGTTTTAGATTGAGGTATATTTGGGTACCCTCGTCTTTTCACCCTTTAACTTCCGTTGTTTTCTTAAACATGACTCAACCACGATAAGTTTAAGCTTTAACAGATCCAATCGACCTATTAAACTATATTTCCATTCATCTAGACCGTCATCAATCACCTCATCAGGAATAAAAACTGAAGTACTAGCTGTTTATGGGTAAAAATCGTTTCTGCCGATTTCGGTAAATGCGGTAGGTGAGTGAGAAACTGGTTCAAACCCTAAACAAATGTGCTGCACGTGAGCACTTTATAGATTCGAGAGATCAATCTGTACAAGTCCCGCCTAAACCAAGAAATGGCCGTTCGGACTTGCCGGTCACAAAGTGGAGGAGAAGGGTTGATTTGGGGAGGAAGCAAAGAAAGGTGTTGAGGAGAGTAGTATCTCGACTTGTATCGAGAAGAGTGAAAGCTTAGGAAGCTTGCAAGAGATGAAAGCTTTTTGGAGAGCTTGCAAAGTTGCCTTTCTCGAGAGTGTAAGTGTAGTATATTTCTCCCGACCGAGACCTCGTTGTCCGGTGGAAATAGGTAAGACCTATTTATACAAGTCGATTGAAACGCACCACCTCGCCTCATGAAGGAAGAGAGTAAAGGGTGAAATAATGGGAGGAGGTGGTAACCGCATGGTTTAATGGGTGAAAACGTTTTTCACCATTATTTCCTCTTTTATTTGACCGCTTTATTCCTATTCACGCTTTCTTAATTGTGAGCGTAGTGTACGCCGCATCTTGGACCGCAAACCAAAACCCTAAAGAAGCATCCCCGCTTTTGTGTTGATATCTCGTTGGTTGCGCCTTGAGTGCAAGTGGTGCCGCTAATGGCGCGTGGGCATGTGCCAATGGCATGTGCTAATGCCTTGGTGGTAGGTTGCATGGTTTTGCAAGTTAGGCTACCAAATAAGTGTGTGTTTGGCATGTGCCAATGGCATGTGCGGAATGCCTTGGTGGTAGGTTGCACGGTTTGCAAGTTAGGCTACCAGCGCAGTGTGTTTGGCATGTGCCAATGGCACGACGGCCATGTTGACCTAGTTGCAAGTCTTGCAAGCCTAGGGCGCTATATTTGGCGTGTGCCAATGGCATAGCGGCTTGGAATATGGCTTGCGGCACGTGTTGGCATGTGCCAATGGCATGTGCGGCCATGTTGACCTAGTTGCAAGTTTTGCAAGCCTAGGGCGCTATATTTGGCGTGTGCCAATGGCATAGCGACTTGGAATATGGCTTGCACGTATTGGCATGTGCCAATGGCATGTGCGGCCATGTTGACCCTAGTTGCAAGTCTTGCAAGCCTAGGGCGCTATATTTGGCGTGTGCCAATGGCATAGCGACTTGGAATATGGCTTGCAAGACGTATTTGCATGTGCCAATGGCACGTCTGCGCCATGTTGACCTAGTTGCAAGTCTTGCAAGCCTAGGGCGCTATATTTGGCGTGTGCCAATGGCATAGCGACTTGAATATGGCTTGTGACGTATTGGCATGTGCCAATGGCATGTGCGGCCATGTTGACCTAGTTGCAAGTATTGCAAGCCTAGGGCGCTATATTTGGCGTGTGCCAATGGCATAGCGACTTGGAATATGGCTTGCGCACGTATTGGCATGTGCCAATGGCATGTGCGGCCATGTTGACCTAGTTGCAAGTCTTGCAAGCCTAGGGCGCTATATTTGGCGTGTGCCAATGGCATAGCGACTTGGAATATGGCTTGCGCACGTATTGGCATGTGCCAATGGCATGTGCGGCCATGTTGACCTAGTTGCAAGTCTTGCAAGCCTAGGGCGCTATATTTGGCGTGTGCCAATGGCATAGCGACTTGGAATATGGCTTGCGGCACGTATTGGCATGTGCCAATGGCACGTGCGGCCATGTTGACCTAGTTGCAAGTCTTGCAAGCGTAGGGCGCTATATTTGGCGTATGCCAATGGCATAGCGACTTGGAATATGGCTTGCGGCACGTATTGGCATGTGCCAATGGCATGTGCGGCCATGTTGACCTAGTTGCAAGTCTTGCAAGTTTAGGGCGCTATATTTGGCGTATGCCAATGGCATAGCGACTTGGAATATGGCTTACGGCACGTATTGGCATGTGCCAATGGCATGTGCGGCCATGTTGACCTAGTTGCAAGTCTTGCAAGCCTAGGGCGCTATATTTGGCGTGTGCCAATGGCATAGCGACTTGGAATATGGCTTGTGGCACGTATTGGCATGTGCCAATGGCATGTGCGGCCATGTTGACCTAGTTGCAAGTCTTGCAAGCCTAGGGTGCTATATTTGGCGTGTGCCAAAGGCATAGCGGCTTGGAGGTTTGGCATTGTTGCCATGGTGTGCGAGATGCGGCTTAGTTTGGCATTGCACGCCATGGTGCGCAGAGTGCGGCTTGGTTTGGCATGGTTGCCATGGTGCGCAGAGCGCTTTTTGGTTTGGCATTGTTGTCAATGATGCGCAGACGCGCTTGGTTTGGCATGGTTGCCATGGTGCAGAGTGCGGCTTGGTTTGGCATTGTTGCCAATGACGCGCGAGTCTGCGGCTTGGTTTGGCATTGCTTCCATGGTGCGCAGAGTGCGGCTTGGTTTGGCATGGTTGCCATGGTGCGCGAGTGCGCTTGGTTTGGCATTGCCGCCATGGTGCGCAGAGTGCGGCTTTGGTTTGGCATTTGCCGCCATGGTGCGCAGAGCGCGCTTGGTTTTGGAATTAGGGTTCTGTGGTTGAAAACCCTAATCTCTGTATTTTGAAAAATACCCCTATTAATTATTTACACCTGAGTTAAATGCTCTTAGTTAATGTGTTGTGGGTAACACTAGGTCATGGGGTTTTACGATTTTACCCCTTGTCTAAAAACCACCATCAACACTAGCATTATTAAGACCAAAAGAATTTTCCGATATGAGATTTTTTAAAATCTCAAAATCCGACTGAAGATTAGAATTATCCGACATAATTAAGTCAGATTCAACTACGAAAATCAAACATTGATAGAATAGAAATCACCTGAAGAATTACTACAGAACAGCAATCAATCCTCACCTGAATTTAATGAATATGATGAACAAAAAAACGAGAATCGAAAAAAAAATATAGTCGCCGATTCAATCGCCGAGTTGCAGAGCTCAACTCAACCGATTCACTCAAATATCAATGCTTACCAAAGTATAACTGTATCCTCGACGAAAGGGAGTTGTATATGTTAGAATTAGTTTACATTAGTTTGCTCGAGGACTAGCAAAGTAAGTAGGGGAATTTGAAATGTCTAAAACAACTTATTTATGATATATAGTTAATGCTTTCTTTGCTATTTTCTTGAGTAATTTGTTGCATTTACGACACGCATCAGGATCACAGTTCGAGCCGACATCTTGTTGATGGTGGTTTTTCGTTCAAGGGCTAAAATCGTAAACCCTGTGTTTAATGCGCTATCACCCTGCAAGGGGTAAAGCCATTTAAGAAGGAACGAGTGCAAAAAACCTCTTCGCTCATTGAGCAATTCAATATAGATATATATTATAAAAAGAAGTGGTGTTTGTGTATCCTCACAATTACAACCATCGATTTCGTCATCCCACGGCGCGGATTGATTTGTTATATGTTCTATATAGGCGTCCGTCCGATCGGTGGGTTTCTTGATTTTAAAGAAGGTTATTGTAGCTGCCTTATTTTTGGTTTTCCAAAATTAGTACCAATTCTTGGTATTTATTAATAAAGTTGAATTCTTCTTACTGTACGTGTATAGGTTTATTATTTTTCGGGGTTGCTGTAATTCAATTATGCTGCGAAACGATTAGGGATTAAAAAAAATAAAAATTAAATTTTTTTTGTGATTAAAATTTATTAGTTTTTTGTTGTCGTTTGTAATTTGATTGATTAATGTTAAGCACATATTCTTGAATAATCAATCTTCCTGACTTTACCGTGACACTTTATCTTCTACTGGCATACTTACAACGAAAATCATTGGAACCCTTCTCCGTCATCCTCCATGACATAGCAATTTCGAACTTCTGGCTCAGTTTCAAAACAGAAATATCACTTCCTAAAGTGTTTTTTTTTTTTTTTTTGGGATTCATTAGGGTTTTTGTTTATCTTTCTAGATTTGACTAAGGTGTTTATTAATTGAGACAGTATTTGGAGAGGTTTTAAGAGTTTGAGGACCTGATGGCACTCAATATTAGGAGATGCAAAGCTAATGTGGAGCATCTTATTGGTTTAGAAGAGGATAAGTTTAGTGATACAAAGAACACAAAAGCCTACCAATATGGAAAGTGCTGCTATTTGAGCGGGCTATGAATTTGAAGCACGATATTATTTTTTTTGACTGAAAATGGCAAAATTGATTAAAAAGAGCTGAAGTCACTAAAACAGTGACAAAAAGCTAAAGAGGATCAGTGAATCACTGCATCCCAATTACATATTAGAGTGGACAAAGAAAAATTATGAAAGATGTCTGTGTTCATAGCCCAACTGAATAACAAGCACTTAACTGCTGTTATCAGTTGAGAAGAAACTCTCGCATGATTATTAAACATCATGTTGTTGTGCTCCTTCCATAAGGTCCACCAAATTGCGAAAGGCAATAGACTCCAGATTTTCCTTATCCTGTTAGAATTCTTCTTTTCTCCCCACTCCCATAAATTCGTCTTCACATTACTGGCAAGAACCCAGTTAACTCCAAAGCTCTTCAGAAATAAGACCAAATGTCGAAGCGACTTTGCGTGAAGAAAAAAAGATGTTCATTTGTCTCTGTACACTGATCACACAAAAGACAAGTTGCATTTTGCACCCTTCCATCTCTGAAAAGATAGTCTAAAGTTGGATCCCTATTATAGCATAAATTCCAAACAAAGAAAGACACCTTCAAAGGCACCTTAGAGTTCCACAGTTGCTTGTCAGGAAATCTCAACAAACCCCATCTTCTAAAGCTGTATAAGCATTTGCCACTGCAAAATCATCTCCATATCTCCATTTCCTCATATCATCTTCAACATTCACAGCAGGCTCACCAATTACCTGCAAAAGATTAGCAACATCCACAATCTCTTGATCATTAAGATTTCTAGTGAATTGGAAATCCCAGGCACCATCAGCTGTAATCATATCTTTCACTAACGAAAACTTATTTCTAGAAATTTTAAACAAGTTAGGAAATAAGCTCCTAAGAGATCTTTCACCCATCCACAAATCCTCCCAGAATTGAACAGAACCACCATTCCTAACAGAAATAATTGTGCCATCTTTGACAAAATCTTTGGCTTTAAGAATTCCTGTCCAAAGGCTATGGCAAACAACCTTATTTGTGTGGTTTGGGAACAAAGCCTCCACATCCCCACCGAATTTCTGATTGATAATTCTTCTCCAAAGAGCCCTTTTTTCAGAACCATACCTCCAAATCCATTTAGCATGTAATGCCATATTAACAAGCTTCAATTTCTTAATTCCAACTCCTCCCCTGCATTTAGGCAGATTTACCTTTGTCCAAGCTACCCAACTCTTCTTCTTTACTGCATTAGTAGATCCCCATAAAAAATTCCTCATGATTTTTTCAAGATCATTCACAACTGATATAGGCATTTGAAACATTGACAGATAATAAACAAGTAAACTTTCTAGCACACTCTGAACCATTATGAGTCTTTGGCCTTTTGACAGATATGTCTTTTTCCAAGAAGCTAGTTTTTTTATGCATTCTAAGAATAATATCATTCCAAACCAGCTTACTTTTAGACTTACTTCAAATTGGAATGCCTAGATAGTTCATTGGTAATTGAGAACTGGAACAACCAAAAACATCAGCACATTCTTCCCCATTGTGAATTTGACCCAATCCTACAATAGTGTTTTTTCTGAAATTCACCTTCAAACCAGATATCAATTATAAAGCCACCAAAATATGTTTTAGATTCTGAATTTGAGCTACATCATCCTTCAAAAAAACCACCAAGTCATCTGCAAATTGCAGATGGCTTATAGTGGTACCATTTTGAGCTACTTTGAACCCACTGATCAACCCATCTGATGCAGCTTTTTTGAACATAAGAGAAAGAATTTCATCTACTAAGATGAATAAGAAATGAGAAATTGGGTTTCCTTGTCTGATTCCCTTTTGACTTCTAAATAAATCAGTTGCTTCACCCTTCAATAAAACTGCAAACCGTGGAGTAGAAATGCACCATTTTATCCAACTTCTCCACCTCATACCAAAACCAAATCTTGCAAGAGTGATATCAATGCAATTCCAATTCAAGTTATCAAAGGCTTTTTCAAAATCTACCTTACAAATAAGACCAGTTTCTTTCAATATCAATTTAGAATCAATAAGTTCAGAAGCAATTAGAATCCCATCTTGAATTTGCCTGCCCTGAACAAAAGCACCCTATAAATCAGAAATTATAGAAGGAAGAACAATTTTCATCCTCTCTGCCAACATCTTAGAGATGATCTTGTAAACACTGCCAATTAAACTTATTGGCCTAAAATTGTGAAGGGAGACATAACCATTAGATTTTGGAATCAAGGTAATATTGGTGCAATTTATTCTCCAATCCAACAAACTAGTCTCTTCAAATTCTTTCACCACCTTCATCAAATCATCATTAATCACCTCCCAAGCACACTTGTAGAACTCCATAGTGAAACCATCTGGACCAGGGCTTTTATTAGCTCCAAAGTGATCCACCACCTTCTTAACTTCTTCTTCTGAAAAAGGAATCTCTAAATGCATGCTCTCCATCTCAGAAATAGATGGCACTTCAAGATTGTCAAATCCAGGCCTAACTTTATGACTTTCAGTAAATAAAGAAGAATAAAAAGATCTTGTTTCCTCAGCAATTTGCTTTTTATCAAAGCATAAGACCCCATCAATCTTTAGACAGTTTATAGAATTATTCTTGTACTTGAAATTTGCTATCTGATGCAAATATGCAGAGTTTTTTTCACCCTCCTTAGCCCATCTTTATTTTGCTCTTTGAGCAATCCTTCTAGCTACATTCATAGAAAGAGAAGCATGTTGTAATTTAGCTTGTTCTCTTTCAATTACTTCATCATCATACAAAATTTCCACTTCCTCCAAATTATCAAGCACATCTATAACAAGCTCTAAATTATCAATTTGGGCCTGTAAATTACCAAAAGTATTTTTTTTTGCCAATTTTTGATAAAGAACTTTAACCCTTGCAGTTTTTTAGCAAAAATGAAACTAGGTTTCCCAGAGAAGGTTAAACTATCCCACCAAAGTCTCAGATTGTTGAGGAAATCTGGATGATTAAGAATAAAATTGTCTAATCTGAAAGGGGATTTCAGTTTATCACCAAAAGTGTTGTACAACAAAATTGGAACATGGTCTAAGATGGGTCTCTTTAGTCTGACTTGCATAGGAGAATTACAATGGTTTAAGAATTGAGGGCACAAAAGAAATCTATCTAACCTGATCAATAATGGAGGCTGGTGTGAATTTGTCCATGTGAACCTCCCACCAGCCATAGGTAGATCAATTAGAGAGAATTTGTTGACAAAAGCTCTGAAAGAATTTCTGTTAGCAGCTCCTCCACCTTGCACATTTCTCTCATCTGTATTCAATATTGCATTAAAATCTCCACCAATTAGCCATGGCTCATTTAAAAGCAACCTAATATCTTTAAGCTCCTGCCAGAATTGCCTAAAATAACCTGAGTCTGAAGCCCCGTACACTGAAGTAAAAATCCAAGAAAAATCATCTATCACATTTCAAAACTTAATTGACACTGAGAAAGCTCCAATTAAATGATCCTTAATAGCCAAAACACCATCCTTCCACATGACTATAATTTCACCAGAAGCATTTTCAGAAGCAAGATAAATATATCTACATCTGTTACTTCCCCATAATGATCTAATTAAACTATCATCAACCAATTCAGTTTTGGTTTCCTGAATAGTGCAAATTGTTGGATTGTTTTTCGCAATTGCAGCTCGAATAACGATAATTTTTTGGTCTTGGCCCAAACCCCTTATGTTCCAACTTAAAATAATGTGATCCATTAAACAACATTTGAATCCCTAGAAGCAATCGGGTTGAAAACGTTTTCCAACTCTATGTTCTCCAAATTTTGGTCTGCAGAAACCGCATCAATCATTCCATCATTCGCTTTCATTGAATCTTTAGAAGTTTCCTCATCATCATCATAATTTCCTAAGCCATCATCATCTTCCGCTAATGGAATTTCCATGCAATTAAGATTCTCTACTCCATTTTCACATATCTCAGCACAAATAATTTTTGTATTAGGGTGATGAACAACAATACCCAAATACTTATTAAAATCCATTTGTTTTTCAATATTCTTCTCCAAATCACTATTGTGAGGAATAGGATTTTCTGGAGGAGAGAGATTCAACGGATCAATTGTGCTTGAGTTTTGAATCTGCTTTTGCAACGGCTCTATAACAGAACCAATGCAAAAAACAGAATTCAAATTTGAATTGAGAGAAATATCTAACGGTACAGATGTATTCGGATCATGGGATGGAGTTCCATCCTTATCCGATGTAGAGCCGATATCCAGGTCTAAACCCGCACCTGAAGATACCACTCCCCCCACCTGGCCCATATTTTGATCCGAAAACACTGTCGGGTCATGGACAGGAGTTCCATCCAATGATGTAGAGCCGAAACCATTATCAATAGGTAACACTCTCCCCATATGGTCCATAAATCGACCCGAACCCGTTTTTTTCTTCCTAACCGTTACCCATGGAATACAAACATCATTTCGGGTTCTAATGTTACCCTTGTCTAATTTTGTATTCCTTAGCTGATAATCAGCCATCCTTCTCCAAACTTTGTTTAACTTTTTTAGCTCCTCATTTGACGCCGTAGAATAATAAGAAGAAACTGGTGACTGATATCTTGGCTGGAAATTAGGAGATGCAGTTTTTGAAAAATTTGCAGCCGGAGTTATCACAGTCTTAGACGAGACCATGGCAACACCGTCGTTCTGATCATGATGAACCTGAACAATTGCTGATTTAATCTTAGGAGTAAGATCAAGCATATTCACTTGTGAATCATGAATCCATTCAACACATAACCATTGTCCTTGAAAGAAGACTGCCGCTGGAATTGAGCTTAAATTAGCCTTCACCTTAATCATGCATCTATTAAGTTTTGAAAAACTCTCAGGCTGGGTTTGGTAATGCTTTTATTTTTCCAAAAGCACAAAACCTATATATGTTAATAATTTTTGAAATTGGTGTTTGGTAAAAAAAAATCAAAGTGCTTTTTACCCAAAGCACTTCCCAAATTCCTCAATTTTTAAAAGCTGGGGAGGAGGAGCTTTTAAAAGCTACAAAAGCATAAGCTTTGGTCCCACCAAAATTTAATGTTTGATTTATCCTTTTTGTCCATATTTTATTTTTTAAATGAAAAAAATTACCCTTAAATATATATACAATCAATTTTTATTTCTTATATTTTATTTTTTAAATATTATTATATTTTATTTTCAAACTATTTTATGATACTATTTCATTTAGTTTAATAAAAATAAAAATAAAAATAAATATTAAATAATAAAATATTTGTTTGATAACACAGTTGATTTTGTAATATTAAATAATTACTTACTTTTAGTTTGATTTTTTGTTTGAAAATTATATATATTTGAAAAGTGGTTAAGTAAATTTAATATTATATATGTTTATATTTTTTTAAGCATGTAATAATAAATTATTTAATTATATTAGTTTCAAATTTATTACACAGAGCTTTTGGTTGGTAGCCTAGCGACAAGCTGAGCACCAACACCTCTTTGAATAGCAACCCCTAAGCGATGAAAAATAAAACTACCTAATCCACTACTAGCATCATTGCTAAGTAGGCAGTTTCTTAAGCGTTTGAAAAAGACCAGAGTGTCCTCACCAAGTTCCCCTAAGGTAGAGAAGGCTAGAACACCCAAGCCATAACCATGTGCAACACACTTGTCCAAGTATTTAGTGCGTTTGCGTGAAACAGCACTAGAAATAGCCTTGCCAGGAGCAAAAGAGCGAACACCACCCCCAGTGAACGGAGAAACTCCTGTAACATCCATGCATACATCTTGCCCATTTTCCCAGTTAAGAACGAGGATATCAGCCGGCTTTAGGTCTTGACCATCATCCGATTGAAGCCCGAGAGATACTTCCTTCCGCGCAGGAACATTAGCCTTGTAACAAATGTCTAACGTAGTATCTCGAACCACATCATGACGAAATTTGTAACCAATATCCTTTGCACAGTGAAGCGCATGATCCCCAAAAGCATCCATGGGCTTGTTACAGCTTGGGCAAGGACTATTCTCCACAAACAAAGGAATACCCAAACGATAGCAAAGCACGGCTCTAAATTGTCTGTGACCAAGGCACTGGTTGAGTCCGCTAATTGGAACCGCCAAAAGGTAGTCCTGAGCATGCTTGACTCGGTTGCATTGCCATAAAGCGGAATCTCTTTCAGACAAATGAAAAAGGTCTGGAATACTCTTCTTAACTGCATCAAAATAAACAACTGCCAGCGAATGCATGGAAGGGGGGGGCAGTATCATCGACACTGTAAGAAGATGGTAAACCACATAACTGAGTGAAGTTCTGAAGAGCCAACTGATAAGATAAACCTTTGTCCGTAGGGAACAAGTCGCCAAGAATTCTCTTCTGCACCGAAATAGTCTGGCTTTGAGAAGCAAGATAACAGTACGCTCGGGTGTTAGCCATAGTATAGATGCCGAGTCCTCCATCCTTGATAGGAAGGGTGGATAATCTCTTCTGTAGAGGGCCAAAACCAGCACCATCTCCAGTAATCAAAAGCCTCAAATACTGATAAAGCTGGTCATCAAAGAAATCAGTGGCCGGCTGAAGGGCCGCCGGATTAGTAGTACGCATTGCAAAATAAAGTCTAGACACACCGGTGCAATTGCGAAGTAAAAGCATCTCACTTTGCGGATCCCTGAGTTTCTTAATTGCTTCCATAAGATGAACAGTTTTGTGAACCCTGTTCAACACCAGGTCGCTGGTAAAGCCCAAATCCAAACTCACAGAGCCTCCTAAAAGTTTAACGCCCTTAGAAGGTCTACCAATATCCGGAGGGAAAACATCTTCAACAGTGCTTCTAGGATCAAAAGAAGGCCAAAAAACTTCCGTCTTGTTGACGTTGAGATGTAGACCCCTGTCTGGTCCTTCAGATTGAATTATCCGCAAAGCCTTAGCCACCTCTAGAGTGTCTCCAATTATTGTGCCATCGTCAAGATACCAAGCATGCAAATCCAATTTACATTGAGCAGCAATAGTCTTCACTAAGGGGTGAAGTGTCAATGCAAATAACAAGGGTCCAAGAGGATCACCTTGCTGCACGCCAAGAGAAGAAGACAAGATGTATTGGGCATAATAAAGCTTAGCGGGGACGTAAATAACAAAAACTCTACCCAAATGAGAAATACCGGACAATGAAGACGAACTTCTTTGATGAGTTGTGATCTACACACCATATTAAAAGCATTGGAAAAGTCAATAAGCAACATTGACATATTATCCGACTGACCCTTCAGTTCAAGGAGGCGATTTACAGCGTGTAAAATACCTTCCCCTCCTACAGGTACACCAACACCAAATTGGTAGTCACCCAAATAAGAGATCATATCCTTTCCAACAGCAGAGGCAGCCACTTTCGAAACTAATCTCCGCCACACCGTACCGACTGCTATGGGCCTAAGACCTCCTCCCGGTTTTAGCAACGGAGTCAAGGGAGCACTAGCAATGAATTCACCCAAGGCGCTGGGACATCTACCAGCCAACCAAAGATTGACGACCCCAGAAATGGATATAAGCAAATCATCCGCCACCGCCGCAGCTGCCCCGCTAAGAACGTCAACTAAGTGTTGCGCACGTAACCCATCACGGCCACAAGACGTACCTCTTGGAAAACTCTTGATAGCCCCCAACACTGCCTTAGAGTCCACCCTAATCGAATCTGCAACAATATCAGCCGTGGGAACTTCAGGGAAAGGCGCAAGAGGGTGCTTGTCGAGTAAGTCCAGATAGGTCTGTTCTTCGAAAGGAGCAACCCCAGAGGAAGACAAAACCTTAATGGCAGCAGCATATTGACCTGCACAGACCTTACGTTGGCAGGCTGCGAGCACAGAACCCAAGCGTTTGTCACCCGACTTCTTTCCATCTTCATCGTCAGGCTTCATGGAACCCGGACTTGATCGGGCCTTTGCAATGACTTGTGGACCAAAACTGAGCAACCATTCGGTTGTTCTCTCCAAACTGTAAGAGCCTCCACAATTGCCGCAACTTGTAGTTTTTTCCTATTTCCAGATTTACGTTCAGCTGAGGTCTTCGGATGATAAAGAGATAACGTGCAGATGGGCAGGAATAACAAACGAAGCCAAGCCATCATGCTGTCCGGACTAGCAACAATGCGATCAAGGCATAACTTCAAAGCCCTGGAAAACGCTAGCCTACACTTGTGAGGAATACACTTAACAGTGGGGATTTGACGTTGCATTACTACGGTAAATAAATCGAGATGAAGCCCAAACTCGTCACCCCACCCTTACACCGAAAAGGTGTCGAACTCATTACCGGCGGCTACCACTCTCGGATCCTGCGAACACACAGAATCTGCACCTGTTTTGGTCAAGCCATAAATCAACTCACCCTTCCCATTACCAGGCCCTGAGATATAATCATGTACAGCTCCATCCCGTCCCTTACAAGGCTTAGACCAGGCATGAAAGTACATGCATTTGGTGCAGAACCACATATGAAGAGTATGAAGAACCTTCTCCAAATCAACATAAACCCTCGAATCACTAGCGATTAATTCCCTGATCGTGGCCTTACTGGATACAGAGGAAAGGTGTTTATCATGCAAGTGTTTCAAGACCGAACCCTTGGCATACCCTCTTCCGTGAACTCCATCAGAACAATCATGAACACTCTTGAAAGGACAATGACACACATTATCTACTGAGACGTCTGTCGAGGATGAAAGGATTGGATATGCCCTGGAACTGGTAAGAGGAGACTGTGTTGAACAGGAAAGAGAAGGCTGGGATGAAGAGGCATACGATGAAGCGCGAGACAACGAACGTGTAACTCTCGGCATTGGAAAGAGAAAGAACCCTAAACAACAGAACCCTAAAAGAAACGAAAACAAAACGCAAAACAAAAGAGAAAAAGCGAAAATCAATCGGAAAACTTACGAAAAGGGAAGGGGGATTCGATGAAAACAGCGAAAACACACATCTGTAAGGCGGAATCATGATGAACCTGTGATTGGAATGAGTTTCCAATCACCCGGTTGTAGTCGCCGGAGAGAAAACATGAGAGAGAAAGAATTTCCATAAATTATTTGTGAACCCAATAAAATTTATTGGGTTATATGTCTGTTTTTGTCTGTTTTAACTGTAATTAATTTAATTATTTAATTATTTGTGAACCCAATAAAATTGAAACAAAATTATTTTCAGTTATATGTCTGTTTTTGTCATTTGCTACAACAACAATGGTTGAATATGATATTTTACCAAACACACTTTGATTGCTTTTGTTAATCAGCTTTAACTGTAATTAATATTTTACCAAACGTCTAACTTCTTTTTTCTCACAGCACAGCACAGCAACGCACAACAGAAAAGTGCTTTTGCAAAAGCCGCAGCAATACCAAACTAGGCCTCAGAAGAACTATGGAGTGAAACAAAAGAACCCCACGTAGCACAAATAGTTTTGAACGATTTTGAATTTCCACAGGTGAAAAGGAAGTCCTCTAATTCCTAACCAAACCTCTTCAGAATGAAACCCTTGTTTAATAAACGCATCCTCGATCTTCCAATGTCTTACTGTAATCTTAATATTGCCCAGGATAAAAGATTTTTCCTCTTTAAAGTAAGCATAAGACACATCCGAGTTAGCATAGAAAAAACCAAGTTTACCATGAATACTGCGTAAATCTAGTTTGCTACTCCATTTCAATTTTTTCCGCAAAGCCGATTCAATTTTGTTCCATCCCGAATGAGCACCATGCACCTCTACTGCCAGAGCTAAATGATAAAAATCCTTACCATCTGGATTTGAAGGAAGAGGTGGAAATGAAGTATCCGTAACAAAGAAAGCTTGATCTTCAAGTAAGTTTTTTGAAGAGTATGAAGTTGGATTTAACGAATCCCAAAAACTTTTCCAATTAGCTCCTTTCCTTACAAATAAAACTCCCTTGTGCAGATGATGGTGAGATTTCATCGACTCTTAAAAAATCCCCAGACGAGTTATTTAGCCAATGAACCTGAATCACCGTCTCGTTGAATCTCTTCGACCAGATTTTACCAACACCAAACTCTCCTTCATAAGCCATCATAAGTATTGATGAAAACCACGGGATCGCAAGTCTTGGAAAAACTATATTATTTGAAAACTTTTTGAACCTCTCAGTACATCTTAATCCTGAGAACGTCCAATAAAAATAAAAAGATTTAGAACTAAACAATAAAGGATCAATCTGTTTAACCTTCATGATCAAAAACAGGTAAAAAAGCGACGAAGAACTCTGCTTATCCAATAAATCTCAGCCCCAAGGGGAAGGATCCTTGATCCGTCCTTGGACAAATGGAAAAATTCAGAGAAGCACACTCCTAAACTGGATCAATCACAGAGGATTGAAACGAGAAGGAGGCTGAGTTCTTGGAGAAAATCGCCATCGAAAGAGCTCCACAAAGTTCGGAGATTTGAGGAGAGAGAGAGAATTGACGATATTTCAAATCTATAGTTCAGCTGGTGAAGCTGTGAACACGGAAATCAGGTAAGCATCCACGTGTTCATAAACAATCTCAGCATGAATTGAATACACGCATTAAAGTGTGAATAAGTATAATATGCCTAGGTAGATGATGATTCACTGATTCCAAACCCCTCGGGTTTGTCATGATCTCCTCAACATCCAAAATGATAGATCTAAGATGTAAACACCTAAATAAAGCTATATGAATGCTAAATGTAAAGGAGACGATGGTTTACGTGGTTCAGCACTAAGGCCTACGTCCACGGATCCGGGGATATTCACTATAAAGTAAACGGTTACAAAAGTAATCACAAGATCTTTGGTATTCATCAACCTCATAGGTTGATACTCATACTTAATTCTCACTATTCTCTCTCCTATTCCTTAGTTCTACTCTCGATCCCCCTTTTCTGTGGAAGGGATGTACATATATATAGCTAAATCGAGTGGGTCCACTGACAAAGAGCTGTTGATATCTTATCTTCTTGTGCTCTGTGCATGGTCCGCGGACTTCCTGTCACTCCGCGGCTTCTACAATACCCAAGTTCATTACGCCGACCAACCCTCGTTTTCTTCGTTGGTTGTCGACACGTGCCCTCGAGCGAGCATTAAATGCGAGTGGTTGGGGCGGTCCAATCGCGCCGGGCGGTGTCGATCCTCCTTGTCACGTCTATGTCGGTTGGACTATCCCACCGTTGATTACATCTCACCTCGTGATGGGGTAGAGTAACTCTTTGGTGTTGCGCGGGATTACCTACCTTGGATGCTCCTCATCTTCGACCGTTGGTCTTGACAGATGGCACGTCGTCTAGATATCATGGATGCCCCTACGTGTCATTCCTCTTTATGACGTGGCCTCCACATGGGTTTTGCTAGTACACGTGGCGATGGAGATAAATAAGTGTACTTACAATTTGCCCCTCTTCTTGTGACTGGGCGCTAGCCTTAGTTGGAAGAAGAATCGTGTGGTACGTTTTTATCTCTCTCCTCATAACTTCTCCTAAAAAGGTGCTACCTGCATTTATTGTGCACGTTTCCCCTATCCGGCCATAACTGCCCTTTGGGTAGTGGACGGTTTCTCTTGATCTTATAAAAGAGAAGAATGAGAGAATGTGAATTAAATTCACATTCTCTCGTTTATTCTCTGTTCCATTGTCTTCTTCATCTTCTTAACTTCCTCGACACCATTATTGCTTCCTGCCGTTTTTGCTTCTTCTTATTCTTGCCGCTGCCTTCGTTGCTTTCACATCTTCTTTACTCTTTGAGGTTCGGGTATGATTTTTTACTCCGTTTACTCGCCATGCCTAACCCTGTTGAGTTTTTGATTTTCTGGTGATGCGTCAATGATGAATTTAATCTTATGTATATCCTGGGATTTGAGAGTTGACGCCACTGAGCCGTGTATTTCATCGGCCATGCTTTGATTTTATTTTTCTTCTTTTGAGTTTGAATAATAGTTTGAGAGTTTAAGTAATTGTAGATGAAATCTAGGGTTTTCTTCACGTTTCTTTTTGTTCTTGAGATTTTCTTGCTTTTCGATCTTCCTTGCCTCTGATTTGTATTTTTATTTGTGTTTGTGCCCGCAGATATGTCCGATCGTCCGCGGGTTCCTTACCAAACTCCTCCGTCAAGTCCTCACGATCTCCTCGGAGTGATTCCAATATTAGGGGTGGAGCTTCGCCTTCACTTACCCAGGGTAATCCTCGGGATGGACGTACATCCTCTTCCCCTGGTCAGAGGCCTTCGCTTAAAAGGGGTGATCCGCCGCAGGGGTCTAGATATGCCGTGAATCGCCCTAGAGGTGGGTCTCCTAATAAGCGACGAGAATCCGTGCACCGAACCTTTAGATGTGCGGCCTCTCCGCACCAAGCCTCCACCGCGGACTAATCCACCTCGTGCCTAGTTCAAGTAAGTCAACTAAGACTCAACCTTCGAAGAGAAAGGCTGCATGAGATAGAATCTTCGGGAGATGTAGTTCCTCCTAAGAAGAAGGCGGCGGGTTCTCATGAAGATACTACGGGAGATGCTTTCGAGGATGACTCTGCTGTTACTTTTCGTCCTTTACCTTTGGGTAATAAGAAGTTTACTTTCGGACACATTGATCTTGAGGCCTTCAAATTGAAGCACGGTCTTTAGCACTTCCAAGTGCGTTTTTATGCCCCCGATAAAGATATAACTTATGAGATGGTTACCAATTACCGTATGATGCCTTTCATTTGCTTGTCGACGACCGTGGGTGCTTTCGAGGCTGGTTTGATGTTGCCTTTGTATAAAGCCGGTGATGATTTCTACTACTTGGGTCTTGTCTAGCCGCGATCTTGCCAAGAAAAGTCATAATCGTGGGGTGCAACAATTGACAGAAACTATCTTCGCCATCTCCGAGAATGCTATCTTCGTAGCAAGGGGCAAACGATGATGACCTGCTATGCCCCTAAATTAGAAAAGGAGAAAGGGTGGTATACTCCACGAAAATTTCAACAAATCCTTTGGAGATTACGTTAACGGGAATACTCGTAAGCCGTGGTCAGTGAGTCTCATGGAACATTGCTCTGTTAAGGGGGAAGTTCGACTTTAGAGCGAGGTAAGTGATTCCAAGATGGTGAGGGTTCCTGGTGCTGAAGGTCTTCCTATTCCCGCCGATAAGAGAATTAAGCGTGATCATGACTATGAATGGTCTCGCCATTTGTTCTTGAAGTCGTTGGTCCGTGGGCCTATGGTTGGGTCCCCGGACCCCATGGTTGGCAGCCTACGTTGACGAGTCCTTATCGCGAAGCTTCTCCCGCTCGTTATGCCCATTCGCCCTTGGCGGATGAGTTTTGTAGGTATGGATTTTGCTTATAATCGCGATGTTGATGACGCGGAAGACGAAGATATCTCTCGATGCTAACCTTCTTCCATCCGAGAATACTAATGTTGCTAAGGTGTGTTGTTTGTTTTCTACGTATATATGCCCCTTCGTTTTCTTAAATAATGTTGATTATGCCAAGGAAAGGAGATGCCAATGGCTCTTTTATCATTATGTGTCGTAGGTGCGTAGAAATAAGAAGATCAATCCCAAGCAATCGTCGAATTCTCCCACCGAGGGTTCTACACACTTCGAGGATGTGAACAGTCCAGTGGATGGTGATGAGGATGTTTCCGATGGGGAAGAGCGAATTGAGACTTCTCCGCCCGTTCAAGAAGTAGATAGTATTGCCGGTGGGAGCGTTGGTGGAGGTGATGGTGATCAGGCCACTGGTGGTGGTGGTGGTGGTAATGATCGGCCACTGGTGGTGGTGGTGGTGATCGGGCCACCGGTGGAGGTGGTGATGATCGGGCCACGGTGGTGGTGGTGATGATCGGCTGCGGTGGTGGTGGTGGTGATCAGTGGTGGTGGTGGTGATGATCAGGCCACTGGTGGTGGTGGTGATGATCAGGCCACTGGTGGTGGTGGTGATGATCATGCCACTGGTGGAGGTGGTGATGATCGGGCCACTGAGGGGCTACTAAGTCAAGTGGGGTTGTTGTGGACAAGGGTAAGGGAATTGTTCTTGGTAGTGGTGACAAGGATGGGGATGCTTATTGCGAGTTTTCCTTTGGTAAGGTTTTATCCGGGGAACAATCATTTGACATGGCCACGCTTATGGGGCTTGTCTCGGACTTCAATCTGCTTCCAGTGGTGATGACTGGAATGTTCTTAAGGATAGGCATGGAGGTGACCCCACACGCGGATCTAATCTTTGGGGTTTTGGCGGTGCATCCCGAGGGTTGTGTTGGCACCTCCTCCACTTCTTTGGTGGGGCTTTGGTGCTAAGTATACTGGTGCTTCGCTTGGTGGGAAGCCCTCGGACTCTTCCTCAGATGATTTCTCGCGGTCCTTGGTCGCGGACGGTGATGATCTTTGTTTTGGCGTGGCTGCAAAAGAAAAACTTGCTTGTCGTGCCTCATCCTTCCCCTGTGATTGAAGGGGAAAAGAGTTCGGACTCTTTTACTCGCAGGCATATGGAGCTAACCCCTGAGGAGGTGGTAGATCGAGGGTGGGGCAAGAATCTTGTGGCCAGCGGGATTGATCTCGTGGTGGATCCTCCCCCTACGGTTCTTTGGCATGATGGCCATTGCGATGGGTACTAAGTACATTATCCCCAGCAGCGGTTATTGGAGGTTTGTCCTGCTCTTTCTACCCTCGATTTTGCTTAAATGTGTTGTGAACTAATTTCCCTTTTTGATTGATAGATGATGAGGAGTGAGTATTGTAACCACCATCTTTACCGGCTCTTCAAGGCTAAGTCTCTCAAGCTAGAAGGGAAGCTCCGGCATTGTGAAGAGACGCTACGAGCGTTGAAGGCTGCGGTCTCGCTAAAGATGAGGAGATAGCGGAGTGAAGGGTCTGCTTAAGCGCAAGGAGCAGCAGGACGCGGAAGAGGCGAAGCTGCGTTCTGAGCTGGCTTCGGTTAAGGCCAAGTTAGCGGTTGCTGAGAAAAACTCTTCGTCTATTTCAGGTCTGCGTCTCCTCTTCTTTGATAGTTACATGTTCCTTATATGTTCTGAGTTATCTTCTTCTTCCCTCCTCCCGCTGTACTGTCTTCAGTGGGTGGAGTCCCTGAGTTGTTGTGGCTTCGGAATGAGAGAACTCGTCAAAAAGGTCGTATTGCCGAGTTAGTTGAAAAACTTAAGAGTGAATCAACGAAATGGAATGCCCGCGCGGATGTTCATAACGCTATGGCCGAAGAATGGCGTAAGAAAAAGCTTTGCTTGGTAGATCTGCAAAATCAAAACAACCATGACCGTCATTTATTCAACGGGGCTCTTTTATGGACGCGGGATAATCTTGAGAAAGCCCGCGTCGATTTCCTCTTTAGAAATTAAGCTTAATGTTATGGAAGACGAGCTGCGGCAAAGCGCGGTCTTCTCATCCCTCGGATGTGCGGGCTTATATGCAACGTCTTGCTAAGGAAAGAGACGACGCTAGGGCGTAATCCGGCGCTCTCGGTAGTGCCTTATCCGCGTCTCGAGCTGATGTGGCCCGTCAGGTTGAGTGTGAGAAAAACTTAGAGGTGGCTATGTATCGTCTTAACAAGGGGTTGGAATCGAAGAATGATGAGGTTAATCGATATCGTCATTCGGACTCGATGCTTCGAGATGACCTAAGCGCGAGTCAGTATGCTCATAATCTTCTGCGGGTAGATTATGATAGGTTATCAAATGAATATGATTATGCCGCGAAGCAAGGGATTCCGCGGTTGAACATTGTGAAGGTAACGTTTTTGTCATCGAGTGTGCTTTGTATTCTATTTGTTATAACTCACTTGTCTTTTCTATTATCCGCAGAGCTCAAGGACAAACTTAAAGGCTGCGGATGGAAAGTTTGCCGAAGCTCGGCTAAGGTAGTTCAATTGGAGGGCCAAGTTAATTACCATCGTGGTCTAGCCTTGTCTCGGGAGGAAACGTTGAAGCATGCCAATCAAAGGGTGGACCTTCTTTCCACTTCCCTAAGTCAAGCCGAGATGAAGAGCGTAGCCATAGGCTTCGTGGCTCGTAAGCGACTTGGCCGAAGAGATTAATAAGACTCTCGGTGAGATTGAGTTGGATCTCAAGAAGAGTCATGGGCTAACCAAGAATTATACTCGGCGTCCCCGTGCCCGCGCTCCCTTCGAGTTCTTCCGGCCCCTCCTCCGGTGGTAGTGTTCCTTCATCGTTTGAAGGATAAACCCGCGGATAATGCTCCTTCTTCTCGGTAGACCATAGCTAGTATGCTAGGGATTGATCTCGATTGCTTATCCTTTTTGGCGTTTTTGCTATTTTCCTTGCTAGGCTTGTAATCAACTTTGCCGTGTACTAGATCAAACTTTAGTGTTTAAATCAATTTGAATTTTGTTGAATTTGCATCTATCGGCTTTACAAATTAAGTTAACATAATGAGTAATTCCGTAGTGTTTATAATCCAAGGATGTCAATCTTTGAATTTGAGAAAGTGTATAGTCTGTGCAATTCCGTAGGTTGATATCCCCGGAATTGTCTTGTGACCTTGCACCCCGTCCAGCTAATTCCTTGGCCAGAGGATTTCTGAACGGTGGGGGTCTGGCCGACGTTCAAGGATATATTCCATTGAGTTCGCGGCTTGTAATATTGCTCGGGTATCTCGTTCTGTGGGAAGTCGCCCCCTGGTCATACACTTATAGACGCTTACGGGGGAGTTCCAAGAGATTGCATGTGTATGCTCCGATATATTGCATGCGTGTGCTTTGTATGGGATATTGCCCCTATATTGCGGTGGGTATGATCCACGCTTTGTGCGGGACATCCCTCTTACTAAAGTATAATTCCAATTCTTAATAATAGTAACTCGCACAATGATTTACGTGGTTCGACCCTAAGGCCTACGTCCATGGGGTAACGATAGTATCGATATTTTATTAAGATGTGGTATGGTTTTCAATGTACATTGTGTAATTAGTATATACATGTGTCTCATATGGTATAGGTTGTGGGTTTTGAATAAATTGAAACGCGTGTGGGTAATGAATAGAATATGACACTTGAAAATGAAAGCTTGGATTGATTGAAAAGTTAAGGCGCGTTACTCCTTTGTCGTCGATAGAAACATGTGGACTTGTAAGTCCGTTTTCTTCTTCGAAATGCATACGCAGTGTTAGGTTATGGGTAGTATGGCTTGAGATATTTGGCATTCCACGGATGCATGAGGATTTCCCCTTTCGATTACGCGAGATAGTAAGAGCCATTTCTGCGATGTCGTGTATTACGTAGGGTCCTCCCCACGTTGGTGCTAATTTTCCCCACTTCTTTTCTCGCTAGTATTGGGAATGGTCCTCAACACATACTGCCCTTCTACAAAATTCCTAAGTTTCACTTTTTTGTTATATTCTCTGGCTAGCTTTGTGTTGGTAGTTTTCCATTCTTTGCGGTCCGCTTCTCTCCTTTCTTCGAGGTCGTCAAGCTTTTCCAACATCATGTCCGTGGTGAGGTTCTTTTCCCATGCTTCGTCTTTGTTGTTGGAAGTAGAATTTCCGTAGGGATTACCGCTTTACGATCCGTACGTGAGTAAAAACGGGGACTCTCCGTAGCCGATCTTCGAGTCGTCCTATATGCCCATAGAACGTTATGTAACCGTTCACACCACCGCCCCTTGTACTTGTCTAGTTGTTTTTAAGGATAAGTGCCAAAGTTTTGTTTGTGGCTTCTGCTTGTCCATTGCTTTGTGGGTATATGGGGGTGGATTTGTTTTTTCGAATTTTGAGGGTGTCGAACAACAAGTCGATATTCTTTCCTTGTAGCTGTTTACCGTTGTCGGAAACTATCTCTGCGGGGATGCCAAACCTGCAGATGATATTTTGAAAAATAAAAGTAAAGACGTCTGAATCCCGAATTCTTTCCAGTGCCTTTGCTTCTACCCACTTGTCAAGTAATCCGTTGCCACTATTAGGAATCTTCTTTTCCCTGTCCCTGATACGAGTGGGCCTACTATGTCGATACCCCATTTCCCAAAGGGCCACGGACTGTCCACTGAGTTCAACTTTGTGGCTGGGGCGTGGATTCGTTTGCCAAATCTTTGACATTCTTCGCACCTTTGCGCCATTCTAGCCGCGTCTCGGATCATGGTTGGCCGATAGTAGCCTGCGTCTTCGCCTTATCTCGCAAGGGACCTCATTCCACTGTGATTCCCCGCGTCTCCTCTATGGATGTCTTTCAAGATGATATGTCCCTCTGATCGGGACAGGCAGCGACGAAGTGGCCCGAGGAATGATTTTCTGTATAAGGTCTCGTCTCTTAGCTCGTACATCCTTGCTATGGATTGTACTTTCCTAGCATGTTTGGTATCCTGGGGGAGTTTCCCCTCTTTTAGGAAAGAGTGGATTTCGATTCTCCAATCTTCTCCCGATCAGTAATCGTCGTCCTCATCGCCTTGTCGCGTGATGTCATCGTTACCGAAGTCGTCGAATATGTGCTCTCCGACATCATCATCATAGATATCTTCCTCCTTAGACTTGCGTTGGTTAGCCGCGCATGTTTCTTGGGGCTTGATGGATGGTTCGTACACTCTTGTTATCTTGATTGCTTTGACATCCTCATTTTTAAGCATGGCTGATATATATGCCCGGGGCATCTGCGTGTCGAGCTCCTTCCTCGCAGATGTCGGAATTTGATTTTTGGTATTTGGGAAACCAACGTTTGCACGAGCCATGTATGCCATCGGTGTCTCGTCATACACATGGTATTCGTAGCCTATCTTAGTATGATTAGTTGTGAGTCACTTGTCAACCGTACTTCTTGTATCCCTAATTCAATTATCAAGCGGAGGGCATGGACCACTCCTTCGTACTCTACGATGTTATTTGTATGGCCTTCAAATTCCAATCAATGCGTGCACGATCCTATCCCCGTAGGTGTGGTGATGACGATGCCTATCCCCGCGCCCTCTCTATTTTTGGAGCCGTCGACAAAGACCTCCCATTGTCGTGGGTTCATTGGTTCAAGAATGTTATTTGGCTCCTTTTGTTTTTCTATTTCCGGGGCACCTGCGGCCTTCCATCCTTGTATGCGCACCTCTTCTTCGTTGTCCAAAGGTAGGTCTGCTAGAAAGTCCGCTAACACTTGCGATTTCTGAGAGTGTTGAAGCTCATAGTGGATATTGAATTGGTCGAGGTATGTGCTCCATTTCGCTATGCGTCCTACCTTTCATGCCCCTTTGAGGATGGCTTCTAAGGGTGCTCGGCATGGTTTACGTATGTCATTCGTTAAGAAGTACGTCCTCAGCTTTAATGTAGACCATACGATGGCTAAGATGAGTTGTTCGATTCTTGTGTAGTTTCTTTCTGCGGAATTCATAGTCTTGCTGACATAATAGATCGGCTGCTCCTCCTTTGTGTGGGTCCTGACAAGTACTGCGCTTACTGCATCGTCTGTTGCTACAATGTATAGTGCCAATACTTCGTCAGGGTCTGGTTTCGAAGGATAGGGATCTCGCTGGTACTTGTTTTGACGCCTAGGAAAGCTTCTTCGCATTCTCGCCGTCCACTCAAATTTCGTCCCCTTTTTTAGTATGTTGAAAAAGCGTTTGCACCTATCCGAGGATCTTGAGATGAACCTTCCCACGGCTGCTAGGGATCCATTGAGATTTTCTACTTCTTTTAGGTTCTTTGGAGATGGCATGTCTACTATGGCTCGGATTTTTGCGGGATCTACTTCAATGCCCCTTTTTGTCACCAGATACCCAAGGAATTTTCCGGATGTTACTCCGAAGGTGCACTTTTCCGGATTTACCTTCATATTATGTTCTCTCATGGCTTCGAAGATATCCCTCAGGTCTTGGTGATGGTTCTTCTTCAATCTGCTTTTTACGAGCATATCACCAACGTAGACCTCCAAGGTCCTGCCAATCCATGGCTTAAAAATAGCATCGACCATCCTTTGGTATGTTGATCCAGCGTTCCGGAGTCCGAAAGGCATCCTCACATAGCAATATAAGCCGTGGGGCGTGTAGAATGCCGTATGTTGCTGATCTTCTTCTGCTAAAAATAGTTGATTGTACCCAGAATATCCATCCATGAATGATAGCTCTTCGTATCCTTCTACTGCGTCGACTAGTTGATCAATGCTGGGTAGTGGATAACTGTCCTTGGGGCACGCTTTGTTCAAGTTGGTGAAGTCGATGCGATTCGACCCCACCATTCTTCTTTGGTACTATTACCATGTTAGAGATCCAAGTAGGATATTTGACTTCTTTTATGAAACCAGCCTCCAACAAACTTTCGCGACTCCGTTTCTACGGCTTTGTGATATTCCGTAGCCACCTTTCGTATCTTTTGTCTTACCGGGGTGTGCCGGGTTTAATGCGCACTCATGTTGTATAGTTTTCTGTCTATTCCGGGCATGTCGGATAGCTTCCACGCGAAGATATCCGCGTATTCTTTAGTAGTTTCACCGGCGAGGCTTCGCGCTCTTCGTCCATTAGAGTTCCTATCTTGATCTTCTTTGGATTCTCCTCCGTTCCTATGTTAACTTCCTTCACCGCCTCCAAGGATGTGAATGTGGGTTTTGGTTCCCCAAGGTGAGGAACTTTCTTTAATTGCTATTTGGTAGGCTCAAATTCTTTGTTTGCGAGAGCATCCTGGTTAGCGTTGACGTTGATGCTTCGGTGTTTCCGATGGAGTTCCCCTTGGACAAGCTCTTCCCTGAGGTTCCGTCCAAGTATTCATTGATGGCTTTGTCTTTGGATGTTGCCTTGTTCCGGGCCCTGCGGGTTCTTCTTTTCTCATCTTCTTCATTGTTGAGTTGTATTTGCATTGCCTGGCATTCCTTTGCGGAAACTTGATCACCCTTGATATCCATTACCCCTAAGGGAGTAGGAAACCTAAGGTATTGATGGTAGGTGGATGCGACTCCCTTAAGTTTGTGGACCCATTTTCGTCCAATAATGGCATTGTAGGGTGAAGGCGTGTTCACCACACTTTGAAGCGGGCGTCAACTTTCATGAGACTGCGTCTACACCGCAAAACAATATCCCCGAGAGGCTTCGTAGCCGTGCCATTGAACCCATAGATGGTATAGTGCGAGGTCAAGAGTTGCTCGTCATTAAACTCCATGCGTTTGAAGGTATCGTAAAACAGGAACATTTACGGAGCTCCCTCCATCAATGAGTATTTTCTTTATGTTGCATCCTGCGATTGGCAAAGTGAGGATCAAAGGATCGTTGTGATCTTCCATGTCATCCTCAATGTCCTCGGCCTCGAAGGTTAGAGGTGCGTTCATCCATTCTTCGTGTTCTTCCACTTCTTTTCCGTCTAAGTTGTAGAGCTCATAATAGTCTTCAAATTGTTTCCTCAATCTTTTCCCTATTTGTGCGGTTAGGGTTGGTTCTTTGTTTTCCGAAGCGGGATATAGTATTTAGTGTGCGGTTACCCTCTCGGCAATTGGACCTGTTTGTCGCGTTTGGTTCTGTCTCCGTTCCAACCTTCTCTACGTAATTTTGAGATCCCCGCGTCTACCACTTTTGGATCATTATTTTGAGATTTTTGCACTTCTCTGTTGGATGCCCGTAGAAGCAGTGGAAATCACAGTACTCTTTGAACTCCGCCGAGGCCGGAGGTTGCTTCCCCTTAGACCAGGGCCAGTCTAAGTTCTCGCGGTTCTTGATTTCCTTTAAGATGCGTGCGTAGGCTGGTGTTGAGTTTCGTGTAGACTCGATCTTCGAATTTTCTACCACTCCTTTTGTGGTCATCTTTACGATCCTTTTCGTATTCTTGGGTCTGTTTACTTGTTCCGCGGAGTTTGTCCGTGGAGGTCGTTGAGCCTGTGCTCTTGGGTTCTCTCTTTGAGTTTCTTCCAACCTCGCGTGTTTTTCGATGATTATCCTCAAATCTCCCTCTCGTGGTTGGGGTGGTGTCGTGGATTTCGACAAACAACGGGCTCATCTGTCAAGTCCCCATTTGTAATGAGTTAATACTCACCACGGGGTCCACATGTCCTATGGCTTGATATATCTTGTGCCATCTATCCGTGTATTCTCGAATGGATTCCTTATATTTGATTGCAAGCGAGAATAGCTTGTCCATCCCTGTGTTCACAACCTTGTTATACATGTAGGTGGCCAAGAATTTTTCTGTGAGTTGATCATACGAATTGATGCATCCTGGCTTGAGGTTATCAAACCAAGATAGCGCGGATCCTTTCAGGCTTGAAGGAAAGTATCTGCAAAGTATAGCTTCGTCGTGGTCCCATATGGCCATTACCCTGTTGTAATATCGTAGGTGGGCAGCGGGATCGGTGGATCCTTCGTAACACTCAAAGGATGGGACCGGACACTTCTGCGGTATGGTAGCCGTGGCCAGCTGCTTTGCGAGTGGGGTGGTGTTGGCCTCCTTCATAACCTGTTCTAGTCTTCCGCCTCCTTGCCTGGTTTTGATTTGATTGATCTCTGCTAACATCTCTGCGCGAGACTCTCCATTGCCAAACAGTGTTCTTCTTGAATGGAAGGCCGTGTCTTCCTTGTAGGTTGTGACGTCGTGGCCTCCTCCTCATCATAGTAGTCTGAAGTGTCCGGGTGGTAGTCTGGGTCGGATCTTCTATTATTCCGCGCACCTCTTTGGGGTATTCCTCTTTGGTTGACTACCGCAGTGTGTTTTCGAGGATCATCCTCCGGTCTCTATTCTGTCTTGCCGAGTTAGCCTCGTCCTGCGATTCTCTAGCTCCGCGCTTTGGAGGATCTTCTCTCTTAATTCTTTGGTTCTCTTGGGCTAGTAAGGCCACCGCGTCCGCGTATGTCTCGCGATTCCGTTTTAGTTCTTCTAATTGCGCCAAAATCTGCCTTGTTGGTTTGATGCCCGATTTGTTCCTATCTCGTACACGAGATTGTCCCTCGGGGGCCGCGGTGTTGATTTCCTCTCGCCACTGTCTATCCGGCTCGATCATTTCGTAGGATCTGCGTGCGATTGTTCGTTTTGTTCATTAGTCTCGCGGTATCCCGTAAGGAGGGTTCGGATTACCGATTCTCGCTCACGCTTCTCGAGGTTCCATAGGCCTGGTTGTAGCTGTCACTTTGGAGGCGACCACTTGAGAAGTTCCTTCGGTAGGTGTAGCAGCTTTTGCCGCCGCGGCCTTCTTTGCTTCCATTGCAATGATGCCCGCATCCGAAAGGAATGTGCTTTCCGCTCCATTCTCGCGTCTTGTCCCCTTTGTGAGTCCCGCGCCCTTTTGTTTGCTCCTTGTTACTACTGGCGTAGTCCTAGGTGCCTCTTTTGAAGGTACCTTTGTCTTCCCGGCATCTTTGTTCCTTTCCATTGTAATATTCTGCACAGAGAGCATGGAGGTAAACCGAGACAAAAAGTCCACGGGTTAGCTGTTAGTTCAAACTTGATTTCATAAGCTCGATTTCTAGTGGCAATGAGTGTACTCAGGCTGTTAGTTTGGCGAACAATACGAAAAACATAGACGGATGCGGATTTAACCGGGATAAGGTCCATGGGTTGTTGTTTGCAAAAAGTCCAAATCTATTGGTGGAAATTATGTTTGAAATATCAGTTAAAACACAGATCTGTTGGTTTAAAGGTTACACAATGCCCAGATCTGTTGGTAGAAAATACAATAGACATAAATATGTGCGAAAAATAGCCCCCAAACTCAGATCTGCTAGTTAAAAATCGTAAAAGACCCAGATCTGCTGTTAGACATCACAAAGAATACAGATACATGCGAAAAATAAGTTTAAATAGAGATCTGTCTACGTTCTAAGTAAAACTTTTGAGGTAGAGGCTATAAAGTCACAAGGAAAGATAAATCTTTTTACCGGGACAAGGTCCCTGTTTCTAGCGTCATATTGTGAACACGGAAATCAGGTAAGCATCCACGTGTTCACAAACAATCTCAGCATGAATTGAATACACGCATTAAAGTGTGAATAAGTATAATATGCCTAGGTAGATGATGATTCACTGATTCCAAACCCCGCGGGTTTGTCATGATCTCCTCAACATCCAAAATGATAGATCTAAGATGTAAACACCTAAATAAAGCTATATGAATGCTAAATGTAAAGGAGACGATGGTTTACGTGGTTCAACACTAAGGCCTACGTCCACGGATCCGGGGATATTCACTATAAAGTAAACGGTTACAAAAGTAATCACAAGATCTTTGGTATTCATCAACCTCATAGGTTGATACTCATACTTACTTCTCACTATTCTCTCTCCTATTCCTTAGTTCTACTCTCGATCCCCCTTTTCTGTGGAAGGGATGTACATATATATAGCTAAATCGAGTGGGTCCACTGACAAAGAGCTGTTGAGATCTTATCTTCTTGTGCTCTGTGCATGGTCCGCGGACTTCCCTGTCACTCCGCGGCTTCTACAATACCCAAGTTCATTACGCTGACCAACCCTCGTTTTCTTCGTTGGTTGTCTGTCACGTGCCCCTCCGAGAAGCATTAAATGCGAGTGGTTGGGGCGGTCCAATCCGCGCCAGGCGGTGTCAGTCCTCCCTTGTCACGTCTATGTCAGTTGGACTATCCCCAGCCGTTGATTACATATCACCTCGTGATGGGGTAGAGTAACTCTTTGGTGTTGCGCGGGATTACCTACCTTGGATGCTCCCTCATCTTCGACCGTTGGTCTTGACAGATGGCACGTCGTCTAGATATCATGGATGCCCCTACGTGTCATTCCTCTTTATGACGTGGCCTCCACGTGGGCTTTGCTAGTACACGTGGCGATGGAGATAAATAAGTGTACTTACAGAAGCAAAAATTTGGCGCTTCCCTGCGTACCACATGTCCGAGAAGATAACACAACAGCCTGCCAAGTTTATACATTTGTACAAGTACAACTTTCTGTTAGACTCATAGCTCTCCATGTCTCTATTTTTGTATGTTAGGTGGCCAGAACAAAGCACGGGCGGGATAAGTAAAAAAACAATGTCGTTCATGCTCTTTCATGAGACCCAACTGACAATCCTTGCTTGAAAGATTGTTGTTTTCCTTCCAGAGTCGTATTGAAAATCACACGGCATGGCAGCCTACAAAATTAGAAAACCCAAATGCAAAGCTTAATACTGAATCAACCAAACACCTTGCAATTATTTTCAACAAATTGCACTGACGTTCTAAATTGTTACACCAAAGACGCCAAGCTGCAAAACGCAGTAGGCGCAACTCTAAATATCATGGTCGTCTGATGGGGTCTCTACAAAGATCCGACTGACAAAACACACGATATTATGACCCGGCTAATTAATAATTGACCCGACTAACTAAATACGTCACTATGATCCGATTAACTAAATATTATGATCCGGCTATTATGACCCTGGCTAAACACCATATTATGATCCGGCTAATTAATCGACTAACTAAATATGCCACTATGATCCACCTAACTAAATATTATGGTCATCCATAACGGCCGGGGTCGTAGACCCCGACTATTATGACCCCGACTAAACACCATATTATGATCCGACTAATTAAAAATTGACCTGACTAACTAAGTATGCCACTATGATCCGACTAACTAAATATTATGGTCGTCCCTAACGGTTGGGGTTGTAGACCACGGTCATTATGACTCTGGATAAACACCATACTTTGATTCGGCTAA
Organism: Papaver armeniacum; assembly: GCA_023531295.1. Taxonomy (NCBI): domain Eukaryota; kingdom Viridiplantae; phylum Streptophyta; class Magnoliopsida; order Ranunculales; family Papaveraceae; genus Papaver; species Papaver armeniacum. The sequence goes on along the minus strand of JAJJWW010018702.1, from coordinate 27,315 downwards.
TTAAAATTAAAAGTTGACCCGACTAACTAAGTTAAGTATACCAATGTGATCCGACTAACTAAATATTATAATCGTTCCTAAAGGACGGGGTCTATGACCCTGACTAAACATCATATTATGATCCGGATAATTAAAAATCGACCCGACTAACTAAGTATACCACTATGATTCGACTAACTAAATATTACCTTGGCTAATATGACTCTGACTAAACACCATATTATGATCCGGCTAATTGAAAATTGACCCGACTATCTAAGTGTACCACTATGATCCGACTAACTAAATATTATGATTGTCCCTAATGGTTGGGGTTGTAGACACCGACTACTATTACTGGACTGCTAAACACGAAATTATGACCCGGCTGGTAATTCCCATCAAGCTTACATGCTTACTCAAAATATTTTCGGTGGATACGGACCGATCACAAAACAACAAGCAAAAATGTCCAAAGAGGTTGATCCCCGGCTGTAGGCCGGGGTGATACCTAGTATATATATATGAAATTCACTCAGAATGGTGCGTGTGGCAACAATCCCAAATATTTTGTGAATTTTTCCACCAGCATTATTCACTAATGCATTGCGCGCCTAGTATTCTCCTGTGCTATGTTCCGTAGTCGAACTCCCAATATTGACATGACATGACGATTAATGTTCACTCTCAGCAGAGTAGCATGAATCTCCCGAAGTGTCAGTATTCATATCTGCACAAAAATACTCACACAGGCTGCATCGTTCTCTAACTAAAACAGATTTTTCGTATCGACGCACTTTTAATTAAAAGATGGCTCGATCGAACATGTTTAAATTCCTTAAGGAAAATCTTGACTGTTCATATCAGTCTCAAAATGATCACGGCCACACGACTAGGCCGCACGATTCAACAAGCCTAGACTGCTCCTGGCGGAACAAGGCAATCACCGTAGTAACCACCAGCGGGCCACCATTGCCCTAGGCGATCGAGTCCTATTTAGTTCACTCATAAGCGCTTCAAACGTTAACCCAAACATGGGTGATTGCACGATTTGAAAATAATCTCAAACGAGCTAAGACCGGAAAATACGGTCTCAAAAACATCATAACCGTCCAACTTAGCCAGCCTATTTGGACGGCTAAGATCTTCGTTGGAATGATCAAAGAGGCGCCAGCATGTCCATTGGCGTCCCAACATCTCCCTTGGTCGATCGACCCGCCTGCGGCAAGCCTATAGGGCATTAAATCGTTTGCCCGAAATAGGGCAAACACGCTATTTCAAAACCCTAAATTTTGGGTTGCGGCAGTATATTATTGTCGCAAATCATCACATCCGTCCAACTTAACCAGCCTAGTTGGACGGCTTAGATCGCGTTTCAGACGAGCAAGGTGGTGCACATGAGTTCACCACCGGCCTAATTTTATTCCCACTCGATCGAACTAGGGTAAATGTGGCCGTCTCTAAACCCTAATTGGTGTTTGCAGCGACATGTTACTGTCGCAAATCGATCACGACCGCCCATCTTCGCCAACCTAATCGATTGGCTTAGATCTAATTTAAGATGGCCCAGCAGATTTCAGCATACTCACTGGCGGCTCATCTTCACACATAGCTGATCGGCCTGTTCAAATTAGCGCTCATCGATTTGGTTCGTTAAACCAAACTAGGGTTGGCCGCATGGTTTCCAAACCCTAAGTCAACGGCAGCAAACATCTGCCGCCAAAACTATCTCGTCCGTCCAACTTTGCTAGCTTGGTCGGACGGCTTTGATCAAATATTAGGCGATCAATGAGGTACCTCAATGATCACCCCCCCCCCTCCTGCAAGGTGCGATCGACTGAGCTACGGCTCGCCCGTGCGATTCCGGACGATCGCCCAAAGATGGCCATTTGCGCTGCTTCAACAGCAGTCACTAACTGCCGCAAATCGTCTCGACCACTCAACTTGGCCAACCGATTTGAACGATCCGGATCTAAGTTAGATCAACCGATAGGATTTTAGAATGGGTACCATCTGCCACTCGCCTACAGGGAGTGATCGACCAAGTAGTAGCTCATCCCTAGAGCTACCAAACGATTGCCAAAAGGTGTCTGGTCGTGCTCTTCTTTTAAGACGCCCAATCCGCGACTTATTCGATCGAGTTCTAAAACAACGATGCTTCATGCACTTCGATTATTTTGAGTTGCTTAAAAGAGATGCTTTACGTGCATCGAATACATACGATATTTTATCGGCCTCATAAACAACTTTGTTGTTTAACCAAATAGCACCATATGTTATTCTTGCGGCAAGTCCCACGACTTGACCCACTTACTCGAGACATCGAACACGTCACAAACTGGCGGATACTTACTGGGGTATTGGTCTGGCGGTTTACATCTTACGGCGTGCAACGCGCCAATTACGAGAACGTGTCAGGAAAGGACGAATGGTTAACAACGATAAGAGTAGTGGGTGAAGGCGTGACCACGTGACGATCACCACCTCTTACACAACCCCACTACTCCACTACTTAATCTTCTCCACATCCTACGAGATCAGGGTTGCGCTCAAATGACTTGTATATTTCGACAACAGGGACACAAGTGTTATCTACACAAGTAGATAGAAACCATTTTCTGATACAAGTCATAAAACAACCACACCTTCATAATTCAACATTCTGATCTCAAACACCTCCTCTGCTTCCCTCCCTAAGATCAACCCTTCTCCTTCACCTTGTGACCGAATTGAATCTGGAACGGCCATTTCTTGGTTTAGGCCAGAGTCTTACAGATTGATATCTCGAATCTAAAAGTACTCCCGTGCAGTGCATTTGTTTAGGGTTTGAATTCGTTTCTCATCAACACACCCCAAATTTACCAAAAACAACAGAATCAGTTTTTACCCCAAAATAACTGGTGACCACAGTGGGAGATTAATCTCTTGGTTGCAAGATCAATTTTCAATTTCATTTCAATCCTCTCAATTTCAAGCTGGTGGATCTTAGGTCTGGGTCAGTTACCAATCTTGATGCTGCTGACGCTGATAATACTCCTGGCCTCACTATCCCTGTTGCTGACACCAATGCGCTCTCCAGCACACTCGACGCATTTCATGGTGTTACATCCTCTACCACCAACACCAACGGCGTAGGAAACGTTCCCTCCAGCGTGACACCTCACATCACCAGGGCCAAAGCCGCTGCCACCTTTCCCAATGTTTCTTCGAGCATAACGCCCCCAATTGTTACCAGAGCTACTACCACTCCTCCATCAGGACGAGAGGCTGGAGGAGCCAGAGGAAGCCAACCCCATATTACCATTGTTGATTTGATGGAAAGACAAGAAGTTCTCGCTAAGGCTCAGGCAGACATGGCTACAACTCAGAAAGAGGTACTTCCTTTCCTCAAGACACTAACGGAGCGGCTACCGCGAGAGTCACGTGAACCCCATATGGAGTTGACAAGGAATACTTTTAACACCCCTGACGCAAGCACTTAAGCGGGACGCATAGATGAAGAGGATTGCGTTGCTCCTGAAAAACAGTTGGCGGAGTCCTGCATTAACGGTATGGTTCCCATCTATCGCACGTTACTAGAGAACCTGCGCTTCCAGGCATTCTCACTCCATGAAGTTGCTAAGCGGTCGGCTACAACAGCACCAGCATTGCTGGAAAGAACCAGACCCGCCAGGAACGAAGATGCACGCGAGACTCGAGGGAACAGGCGTCTCATCAACGAACAAAATAATACCGGGCCCTCTGTAAGCGTAGTGGGTGAAGAAGAAAGCTCCAGCTACTGAACAACAACCCAAACGTGTTGCACCAGCGCAGAAGATAGCTCAAACTCGGAAAGATGGTACTAGGATGCATGTACAACAACAAGAAACTGGAGGAGCCGCTCTAAGATTCCCGTCTCCGATTGAAGAGGTAATCGAACTCCTAGAAGCATGGATTCAAGATGATAACATCAAGCTACCTCCTCTCAGACGTTCACCAACTGGAAAGGAAATGGCAGATCCCAAATATTGCCATTACCATAGGTTCGTCAATCACCCAACCAGTAACTGCAATAAATTGAAGCGCATCCCCAAGGAGAAGGCGGATGCAGGAGAACTTCAATTAGGCAATGAATGAGTTCACATAGATCCTCCTTCCGTCAGGAGCTGCATGATTTCCGGGGACTCCGTCCACAAAACCGTATAGTCCATGATGGAACATTTATGTGAGATTTTGTATTTCTCCAAGGCGCAGCGTCAAGACATATTTGCAGTCCTCAACCTTGTTGTATCGGGCCATCGACAACAGACGAGCCTCCGCACGCAGGGAATCAAGGAGGAGCTGTTTCACAGGAAATAATGGAATAAGAAATAAACTCACGTATGTGAGTTATATGAAAGGAAGAAACTCATCCTTTGAGCCATACCCGCCGGCCGAAGCCTTTTAATATTCGTGGTTGTGGCTAGCATCACCGCATATGCTCGCCTAAAGCTCATGGACGTAGATACCACTACTTATGCCTCTCCGCTCATCCAGGATTCATGGTCGTGGTTACCAAATCCCATGACCACCATGACCATGCCTCTCCCTGCGGTGTCTGTAGTCACCATTCCTCCCTATCAAGGATCATGACAGTAACCATCCAAGCTCCAGCCAGCCTATTTTGTTCCCATGAAAACGCAGTCTCTCATGATCACAGTGGCTGCCAAGAACCGTTGCTACTCGTTTGTTGATACTAGCCAGAGATTCATCATAGCAACAACCACTACGGACAAAGGTAATCCGAACTTGTGCATATTTTAGTTTCCTATGGAGGAATTAATAGAGTCACCAATACGGATGCAAGATGGTGATATCTTTATTATGGTCAACACATCGATCATACAAGAAAGAACCACGTAAACCACACTTGGGGACTGAGGCTCAACATGGAATTCCTTCACTGTCAGTCAAGGACCTCTTCAACTCGGGAGAGATAGTCAACCAAGAAGCCATAATCGTGACAGGATCACCACTTTTCAAAGATGTAGCGTGAGGGCATCATCACCTCCCTGTCTGGAAGGCGCCTGACCAACAAACAGTATTTGGCTCAGCGTTGTTGACGAAGAATCAAAGAGGAAAGTCGCGCCTCAGCAAGACACACATACCAACCACATCATGTCTGCCAAATCACCTTCTCAGAACTCAGTACCGCATACCCAAGGTCTGCACGAAGCTACGCATCAACAACCACATCAGTTAGCAAAGTCGTATTTGATGTTTCTAGACTTCCAATTTCCAATTGAAGGGGTGCATGCGCTGTCAGATGTTTGGATACAGGTTTATCAAGTGCGACACCCGCCTATTGATCAACAAATGACGAATCCAAAAGATTGCCGCTTTCTTCAATTCGTCAACCGCCTTACCAACAAATGCAATGGAAGTACGTTTTTCAGGAGAAAGTAGGCTCAGGATAATTACACCTGGGGACTGCCAGCACAGGATGCCTTCACGTACATCAACCAGGTTATTTCTGATATCAACATCATCAGTGTCAAAGCTTTACCATGAATTTCTCAACATGAAGACGTACACGGCATCAAAAACTCCAAAAGTACGTCGTAGAGATGTTTTCACATATCCGGCCACGCCATCGGATCTGAAGTGTAACTGGGGACTGCTCATCGCATCCCATTCCATACAACAATCCAAGATTGAGAAAATGGTTCAAAGGATGTTGCTTGGAACGAAGTCCTTGAAGACTAGATAGCGGCACTTGGGAAACGGAAAGCCTCTCAACTAGTCTACTTCACTTAACGGCTCTGGAAGATTGTGCCCATACAAGCATCCCCAGCACATCATCATCGCAATCAGAAAGAGCAAGATGACCAAAAGAAATCATCAAGCATCCAGTACATGCTTCTTAGGGCAAGCGTCCTTCGTACCCTATAGTGCAGCCTGCTTCAATGACGAAACAACCTCTCAATCACCATCTCCTAGATCCCGGAAAGAAGTTTTGCCATCTGTAATTTTCATATTTTGGAAAATCCCTTCACGGAATCAGGAAGCAGCGAGCTAGTGCACGTGGTACTCCCAGATTGCAACTACTTCTTCAAACGTGTCCAATCACGTCGCACACGCTATTAATTGGAGATAAAGCCTTCACACCTAACAAATACGGCTCTTGGATCTCCTGTTCACGGAAGCACAACACACGTGATGTAACAAATGGAAGTTACAGGCCGAATTCTCAATTTTCATCATTGCATCCCCTACCTCAAGTTGTTGTTATTAGGGTTACATATAACAAGTATCATCAAGGAAGCGGTATCCGGACACATGAAAGGAAAACACATCACCACTTAAGTGTGTTGCCTTCCATCAGTCACATCACCTCGATAGAATGAGGAAATTCTATTGTAACCCTACCGGAGAGTGCTACATCTAGAGTTTAAAGATACCGCAATCTTTCCAAGAATTTGGATTTCTCAGTCGGGAGATTTCATTCATTCACCCAATTGGAAACATAAAATTACCAAAGCAGTATGAATAAAGGATTATTATTCGATGAAGCCCTGGCTCCAACCGCATAAATAGAAACCCCTGAATATCAAAAGCATCTACAAGTTACGAAAAGATGTTTATCTACGAAAGGGAATAAAAAAGTGGGAAATCTAGTTATCAACATCAATGCACCGGTTAATGGCGCCCTCACTGGAGTTCTCTTTAGCAGCCGCTTCAACGTTCTCTCCAGAAGCAGAAGAAGCCGCTTCAACGTTCTCTCCAGAAGCAGAAGCCGCTACAATGTTCTCTCCAAAATCCTCTTCAACGTTCTCTCCAGAAGCAGCCGCTTCAACGTTCTTTCCAGAAGCAGAAGCGCTTCAACGTTCTCTCCAGAAGCCGCTTCAACTTCCTCTCTAGAAGCCGAAACCGCTTCAACGTCCATATCAACATCTTTTTCAGAGGTCGCTCCTCTGCACTCTTCGGAAGCTTCTCCGACATCCTTTTCAGAAATTGCTGCAACAGCCTTTTGAGGATGCTCTGGTTCGTCCACACCAGAGTCGAGAATTATGACGTCATTATGGATATGCAAGTCAACAATATCCAAGAAAAGAAGGGCTCTCTACATGTCGTGCATAAAGGCCTCAGAGGAAGTATATCAACCGATTAGATGCTTATCTACCTGGAGACAATTGACGTATGCTAGGAGGATGATCACAACGTGCTTTGATACTTCGTAAACACGTCTTGCTCAAAGACCGAGCCGGCCTCTATCATGTTTGAGATCCCAACCAATCGTATGCCTAATCTACCTAGGGCCAACCGACATCATGCTAGGGGAACGCTCACCTGGACGCCTCTTGAACGTGACATGTTCCAAGGACAGGCCGACCCATCTCTCCTGGTAACATCTAACTTTGTCCATAAGTTTTATCTTTATTTGTGACCATCTAGTGCTTACCCAGCAACAATATCACTGCTACGTACTAAGCAGGGGACTTAATGTTGATGGTGGTTTTTAGTTCAAGGGCTAAAATCGTAAACCATATGTTTAATGCGCTATCACCCTGCAAGGGGTAAAGTCATTTAAGAAGGGACGAGTTGACGAGGTGTCGAACTCGCAAAAATAAATTCCTTACTTCTCTTACACTAACTAGTATTACAATGACAAACAGGTTCGTTCTAAGGGAGAGTTGAGCTAAAGTTGTCAATTCAATTTCTGAATATTAATGCAAATATGTGGATGAGAATGATCAAGGACTCTTTCTCAGTCACGAAACATGAATCTAATTAATATAACTATGTTTCTGCAAAGTACCCACTACTAATAACCCTAGAATAATTAGTACGCTCAAATATCCCACAATCCCATTAATTCACCGGACACGGAAGCGGTCGACTACCGGATTCTACTTGCCAAGTTTCCTAGAAGTACGCTCTCTAGGTGTGACTTTAACAAGTACATTAAGTTCTGTGAGATAGGCTATTCCTAGTGACAAATACATAGGCTCGACTCATCTACTAGTGTCAATCTCTACACATGGATATTTAACAAAATCCCATCATCAATATCCACGTATTACTACTTGTACTCGGAACATCTAGAAAATTACGGGTCGAAGAGTTCTCGAACTAGTATGAGAATTATGAACTCACCATCTAATTTGCAACTTAAACGATTCATAAACAATTCACATAAGCAATATTGGCACAGTAGAGAATAAGCAATAACAAGATAAATTGCGAAACAAAGTTATTTAAATATCAATTTGAGTTCATGTTCGGACGTTGAAGTTGTCCTTGATCAAGATGCTTAGCTACTGGAGTTCATGGTAAAACAAGAGAGACAAAACTAAAACAAGCAAACCAAACAGCAGGTGAAGTTGTGGATGTGAAGATGGACTGCCGTTGCTCAAAGAAGAACTGGCAGTGGTGGGAAATCGCCAACAGGATGGTAAACGGAGTGGTACTGGCGATGTCGAACTGCTGCTGTGGAGTTGCCTGCTAGTCTGCTGCCTTGGTGCTGTGGACTGATGAGATGCAGGTGGAGATGGATATGCAGGTGGTATGCTAGTGATGATGGAACTGCATACTGCTGGCTGTGTATGCAATATGCAGGTGAATGGATGGTGATGATGTAGGTAAACTGGTGGGTGTATGCAGGTGGTATGGATGCAGATGCTGTGGAGATGAGGGAGATGGCTGTGGAATAGGGTTTGGAGAGGAGCAAAGCTCCTTCCTGTAGGTTTCAGCTCCCTTTAAACTCAACTTTCAACTTTCAACTTTCCTGATCCTGTTTTGTCGGCCAAGAAAACACTCGTATCTGTAACTCGAATTCAAGTTCCGCGTTCATCTCAGACTCTGAACCGTATCCAAACCCTAGGTACAACAAACCCACAAAGGTCACGGCAACAACACAACTAGCTTAACAGATTACTCACACCAATAATTCCGTGTTGTTCTCAAACTCAAAACCCTGTCTTCTGACCCTTGGCACAGACCCACAACCATGAGGCTCATGACAAAAAAAAAAAATTGCGAGTCTGAGATCTTCAATGGCAGGACTTGTTTTCTTCTCACCTGCTTTCTGTGTTTCAAACAATTAACAGATGCATATAAACCCATTCCTCCTTCCCCGCATACTCGGTTATCAAAGGCTCTGTGTTGCTCTTGTATTCAAATTCCTCAACCTTGATACTCTGAAATACACTTCAATCTGCAGCAGCTTTTCTAACTGTTCTTCTTCTCTAACTTCAGGGCTTGCAAGTTCAATATTTTCAATACAAACCCATCTCCAAAATCTTCTCAATGAATTATCTCCTCCATTTACTCGGGATTCAATGGCAGCAAACTTGCATTCTTCCCTGTTTTCCAATCACAAAGCGAGACCTAAAACTCTATCAAATCTGACGCATAAAGTCCGTGTCTTTATCAACTTCAAATTCTGTCCCGACCAGTTGAACACAACCCCTGTAATTCCGGCGCAAAGATCTTGGTGCAGAGGCAGAGAAGCTTGGCTGAAACTGGTCACTGAGGCTTTTCTACAAACACGTTGTATGCCAGAAGCTGGTGATACACATTAAATTTGCTGTTGATTCAAAAAATCATTCCATCTCCTTCCCTGCGAATTTCATACAAAACCCATTCATTCAAATCATTCAAAACTCTAACAGACATCAATCTTTATCAGTGGCAGCAATTCTTCCCTGTAATCTCTCGACTCGACCAAAACAGAACCCAACTTTTTAATTAATCGTGAACCAAACTCAGTTTACTTCTTGACATCGGCTTCCTGTCCTAACGATCGGAAAGACCCAACAGAACCATGGCTAGTCGGCAGTGGAGTCGCGTGTGGAAAGCTGGTTGGCATGGGGCTTGGTTCAGGGAAGAAAATTTGGTCTGAACTGTATAAGAAAACAGCGACCTAGATTTTGTATTTAGGTAGGAAATGGGAACAGGTGGCCCCAAGTTAACAGCACTGGTGCTCCAGAAAATCATGAATCTGGCTTCACTAACTTCACTATTTCGACGGATTAGAGGTGTGCATCCTTATGTGCTTCGACTGCGCAATGCCGAAGGCTCCCAAATAGCAAATCGAGCCTTTTTTGCTTTCTTTGTTGTCGCATGACTCCAAAGTACCTATAAAATGCAAAAGAAACGTAATATACAAAAATACAAGAGAAATAGTAAAGAAAAGTATAAGAAATTGACATTCAAAAGATGTATTTTAGGCTACTATCACGAGTGCAAAAAACCTCTTCGCTCATTGAGCAATTCAAAATATATATATATGAAATTCACTCAGAATGGTGCGTGTGGCAACAATCCCAAATATTCTGTGAATTTTTCCACCAGCATTATTCACTAATGCATTGCGCGCCTAGTATTCTCGTGTGCTATGTTCCGTAGTCAAACTCCCAATATTGACATGACATGACGATTAATGTTCACTCTCAGCAGAGTAGCATGCATCTCCCGAAGTGTCAGTATTGAGATCTGCACAAAAATACTCACACAGGCTGCATCGTTCTCTGACAAAGAGATTTTTCGTATCGACGCACTTTTAATTAAAAGATGGCTCGATCGAACATGTTTAAATTCCTTAAGGAAAATCCGGATTGTTCATATCAGTCTCAAAATGATCACGGCCACACGACTAGGCCGCGCGATTCAACAAGCCTAGACTGCTCTTGGCGGAACAAGGCAATCACCGTAGTAACCACCAGCGGGCCACCATTGCCCTAGGCGATCGAGTCCTATTTAGTTCACTCATAAGCGCTTCAAACGTTAACCCAACCATGGGTGATCGCGCTACTTGAAAATAAGCTCAAACGAGCTAAGACCGGCAAATACGGTCTCAAAAACATCATGACCGTCCAACTTAGCCAGCCCATTTGGACGGCTAAGATCTTCGTTGGAATGATCAAAGAGGCGCCAGCATGTCCATTGGCGGCCCAACATATCCCTTGGTCGATCGACCCGCCTGCGGCAAGCCTTTAGGGCGTTAAATCGTTTGCCCGAAATAGGGCAAACACGCTATTTCAAAACCCTAAATTTTGGGTTGCGGCAGTTATTATTGTTGCAAATCATCACATCCGTCCAACTTAACCAGCCTAGTTGGACGGCTTAGATCGCGTTTCAGACGATCAAGGAGGTGCACATGAGTTCACCACCGGCCCAATTTTATTCCCACTCGATCGACTTGCCCAAGGGAAGTCAATGACGCCCAAACCGCTTGATCGAACTAGGACAAATGTGGTCGTCTCTAATCCCTAATTGGTGTTTGCGGCGACATGTTACTGTCGCAAATCGATCACGACCGCCCATCTTCGCCAGCCGAATCGATTGGCTTAGATCATATTTAAGATGGCCCAAGAGATGTCAGCATACTCACTGGCGGCTCATCTTCACACATGGTCGATCGACCTGTTCAAATTAGCGCTCAGCGCTTTGGTTCGTTTAAACAAACTAGGGTTGGACGCACGGTTTCCAAACCCTAAGTCAACGGCAGCAAACATCTGTCGCAAAAACTATCTCGTCCGTCCAACTTCGCTAGCTTGGTCGGACAGCTTGGATCAAATATTAGGCGATCAATGAGGTACCTCAATGATCACCGGCCACCCCCCTCCTGCAAGGAGCGATCGACTGAGCTACGGCTCGCCCGTGCGATCCAGGATGATCGCCCAAAGATGGCCATTTGCGCTGCTTCAACAGCAGTCACTAACTGCCGCAAATCGTCTAGGCCACTCAACTTGGCCAGCCGATTTGAACGATTCGGATCTAATTTAGATCAACCGGTAGATTTTAGAATGGCTACCATCCGCCACTCGCCTACAGGGAGTGATCGACCAAGCAGTAGCTCATCCCTAGAGCTACCAAACGATTGCCAAAGGTGTCCGGTCGTGCTCTTCTTTTAAGACACCCAATCCGCGACTTATTCGATCGAGATCTAAAACAACGATGCTTCATGCAAATCGATTATTTTGAGCTACTTAAAATAGATGCTCTACGTGCACGAATACATGCGATTTTTTTCGACCTCATAAACAACTTTGTTGTTTAACCAAATAACACCATATGTTATTCTTTGCGTCAAGTCCCACGACTTGACTCACTTACTCGAGACATCGAACACGTCACAAACTTGGGGATACTTACTGGGGTATTGGTATGGCGGTTTACAGCGTGCGGCGTGCAACGCTCCCATTACGAGAACGTGTCAGGAAAGGACGAACGGTTAACAACGATGAGAGTAGTGGGTGAAAGCGTGACCACGTGACGATCACCACCTATTACACAATCCCACTACTTAATCTTCTCAACTTCCTACGAGATCAGGGTTGCGCTCAAATGACTTGTATAAATATGTTTTCAACCTATTTCGACAACAGGGACACAAGTGTTATCAACACAAGTAGCCAGAAACCATTTTCTGATACAAGTCATAAAACAACCACACCTTCATAATTCAACATTCTGAACTCAAACACCTTCTCTGCTTCCCTCCCTAAGATCAACCCTTCTCCTTCACCTTGTGACCAAATTGAATCTGGAATGGTCATTTCTTGGTTTAGGCCAGAGTCTTACAGATAGATCTCTCGAATCTAAAACTATTCCCGTGCAGTGCATTTATTTAGGGTTTGAATTCGTTTCTCATCAACACACCCCAAATTTATCAAAAACAGCAGAATCAGTTTTTACCCCAAAACACATCTCGAGCTCCCAGATCTCGAATCTAGACTATGACTTTAGGTCTTGAAATTACCTGACAACTTGGCACTTGAACTCTTCAGCTGTCGGTTATTGGTATATGCATATTTTGTGATCTACAACGGTGGCGGTGGTGACTGAGATGACAATAGTGGTGGTGGCGGAGGAGATAGTGGTACTATTGCTTCTCATTATTGTGATTGTGGTGGTGCTGATGGTGGTGTTGCTACTGATGCTTCTGCTATCAGTGGTCGTGGTGATGCTGGTTTTGGTGGAGGTGCTGCTGATGGTAGCGGCAACGACAGGTGAAACATTATTATGTGAGATAAAGATAAACATTATATATGGGTATTTTAGCAATGTCATTTTGAGGTAATAAAGTTTCTAGAAGGTGGGTGGTATTTTCTAAGTTGGATAAAGGTATATTATAGGGGTTGTATTTCTAGGGTCAAACAGGGGTGTGAATGCTAGATGCCAGCGGAGTAAACAGACGAACATAGGGATTTGAACCAAGAATGTTCTGAACTCTTTCAGCTAGCATGGATATCTGATCGCCTTTCAGTATGAAGGCTCCCATCCGCCCAAAGATTTTTTTTCTTTTTACTTGATAGGGCTACTTCATTCCTCTCCGCTTACGTCGAGTCTCTTAGAGATGGGGCCATTCAGAATACAGGTGCCCTAACCCGCTTCCGCCTCTATTTACTTTTCTAGTGTATGGTTTTGGAGAAATTGATAGGGATTAAGTCAAAACTTCTTTGAAGGAATAGGCCAGGTCGGATCATCTATTAACTTAACACGTATTTAAATAATGCTCCCGCTTATCTTAGCATGGGTCATCTAATCAATACCCTAAGGTTAGATCTTTGGAGATTGAGTAAACCAGCGTATCGACTACCTATGTTGCAGTTGTTGTCCAAACCCTAAGGTAAGGTCTTTGGAGGTAATTGTCAGTCCATTAACGATTGAAGTGTTAGGGAAAATTACCGATCCGAGACGTTATGCACAATATGGAACCTACACAAGTAATAATACGCAATACGAAGAAAATAATACCAATCACACAACACCAAAGATTAAGGGCAAACTTCCACTATGACAAATAATGGGATAAAACGATATCTCCCAAGTTGGGGTTTCACACAACTTCAAGGTGCATATAGCACTTAGATAACAATGCCTCTTTCTCTACTCACCACTAATGTTAAATAACTAATTATTTACCAAATAATTAGGTAGATTCAACCAATAACAAAACAAGGAAGATGAGAAACTTACTACTATTAGTATTTGAACAAACCCTATGATTACCCCTTTGAAGAGACGTAGAATGCGGTGGATAAATCTTCACCAACCAAACCGGTCCTTCGCTAGAATACCCTTCTTCTTAAAGCTCACAAAATCTTCACCAAAAATCTCTATTAGCGGCTGCACTTTCTTTCCTTTTCTCCCTGTTTTTCAAGGCAGCAAAGACACCTCTTTGTTTTTGCTCGCAACTACTCTTTCTTGTTCTCACGGACAAGAGTGTATTTCCTTTATTCTGCAGATTCAGTCATCGGCGGAACAAATCAATATGATTTGATTCCAAATGAGTCTGAATCAAAGGATGGTAATATATTCTACTTTCAACAAAAAAAACTTGACCTCTTTTTATTTAGCTCCCCCTTATTTAATAGGATAGTCAAGTCAAATAAGTTCGACTTGACTTGAGTTAGTTTAGTTGAGTCAGTTGTTCTGTTTTCAGACAACTTAAAGTCTTGTAATAAATATGTTTGTCTCCTGTATTTTTTGGATATATTGAATTTCTCTGCAATATAATTCTTCTTCCTTCTTGTTCATCATGTGTTCATTAATTTTTACTTTCAATAATCTTGATTATCATGAGAACATAAGAATTCTCATGGTATCATACTAGCTTTCGATCCTCATTCACACATTAATAATTTTCTCAATAATTTTTTGGGTTTTACATCAATTCAGGGAAATATCAGAATAACAATTTTTCCACAAAACAAAAATAGGGTTCTTCCAAGATTATATGGTAACAACTCGCAGATCTACTTACAACATTAATAACATCAACAGTGTCAACAACATCAGCAGTAACGTCAACAACAACAATATCAACAATTTCTTGATTTCGGATCTACAAATTCCTCAGTCAAGTTAAAATTTACCTACAATGGCTTCCGCTTGTAATTCTTGTACTCTACCCTTTACAAATATTTCAAACTTTGTTTCAATGAAGCTTGATTCGTCCAATTTTTTACTTTGGCGAGATCAATTTGAGGGAGTTTTGTTCTCCTGTGATTTGTATGGTTATGTTAATGGTGATATTGTAGAACCACCACAGAAAGTTGTAGTTGATGGTGTAGAAATAGTTAATCATGAGTGGATTTCTTGGAGAACATTGGATAGATTTGTGTCTACCTGTTTAAAAGCAACATTTACACCAACAATAAGTGGTGATGTTCTTGGATTGTCAACTGCTAAGGAAATTTGGGATTTTCTTGAACAAAGTTTTAAAACACAATTCACTGCTAGGAAGAGTATGTTAAGATCTCAACTGAATAATGTAAAGAAATGAAATATGACTATTGTTCAGTATCTACAAAAGATTAAGACCATAGATGATTCTTTAGCCGCTATTGGTGAAAAAGTCAGTGATGAAGATCTAATGATGTTTGTGTTGAATGGGTTAGGGAATGAATATGATGTCTTTGTTATTTCATCACAAAACAGAGAGAATCTTATACTTTTTGAGAAGTGAAGGCTAGGTTACTCTCTCATGAGCAATTCCTTGCTGAAAGACATTAGAGTAACACTACTGTTTATGATGATCAAAATACAACTTTTTATGCAAGAAATGGTCAATCTGCTTACAATACAAATAAAAGAAATGGTGGAAATCAAAGGAGTGGAACTGGTGGTCCTTATAAAAATAGTCATCAACATGGGTCTACTTCAGGATCTTCAAATACTTCATATCACAATGGGTCTACTTCAAATGGTAATGGTGATAGAAGACCATATATTGATTTCTCAAAAGTGTTCTGTCAAATTTGTAAAAAGAATGGTCATATGGCATCTAGGTGTTTCTTCAGATATCATCCACCTCCAATTGGGAATTCTACTATTTCACAAGCTTATTATGCATCTTCATATGTTCATCAAAGTTATAAACAACCTTTAGCTTCTTCTTCTGGTGTTCATCAAGCTTTTACAAGTGTGAATGCTTCTAGTTCTGCAGTTAATGATGATCCCTCTTCAAGTATTGTTTGGATATCTGATAGTGGAGCGGCACATATGACTGGTGATAGATCCATTCTTACTAATACTTTTAATTACAAAGGCAAGTATTTATCATTGGCAATGGTAAGTCTCTATCTATTAACTTTACTGGCAGTTCAACTATTCAGATTCCGACAACTAGTTTTGTTCTAGAAAATTTTTTACATGTGCCTGATATGCAACATAATTTACTGTCAGTAGCTAAGTTTACCAAGGATAATGTTTGTTATATCATATTTGATCCTTTTGGTTATGAGATAAGAGGTCTATATGATCATGTGCTGTTAGCTAAAGGGAAAATGGTCAACAATTTATATCCCATATCTACACCTAAACTGCAGTATGCTTTTTCTTCTCTAGTTGCTTCTTCTAATTTATGGCACAGTCGATTAGGACACCCTTCATCAAAAATCATTCATCAATTACATACTGATAAGCTAATTCTTTTAAAATCTTCTCCAAAAGATACTCTTTGTCATCCTTGT
Source organism: Papaver armeniacum (assembly GCA_023531295.1). Lineage (NCBI taxonomy): Eukaryota > Viridiplantae > Streptophyta > Magnoliopsida > Ranunculales > Papaveraceae > Papaver > Papaver armeniacum. Next base: position 10,894 of record JAJJWW010018702.1, on the reverse strand, counting down.
CAGTTAGCTAAGAGTAAAAGACTTCCATTTCATGCTTCTACTTCTCATACTATTTCTCCTCTTGCTTTAATTCATTATGATGAATGGGGTCTTGCACCAGTGTCTTCTTTGTCTGGTTTTAGATATTACATCTTATTTGTTGATGATTTTAGTAGATTTCATTGGATTTATCCAATGCAAGCTAAATCTGAAGCTTTAACTTGTTTTCAGCATTTTAAATCTCTTACTGAAAATTTATTCATCACTAAAATTCTTTCATTTCAAACTGATGGTGCTAGTGAATTGGTTAAAGGTACCTTTAAACTATTTTTGGAGTCTTGTGGTATTAATCTGAGAATTTCCTGTCCAAAAACACCTGAGCAAAATGGTCTTGCTGAAAGAAAACATAGACATATTACAGAAATGGGTAATACTCTATTGTTTAATGCTCATTGTCCTAAGGAATTTTGGTATGATGCCTTCTTAGCAGCTACTTTTCTCATAAACAGAACACCAACCCCAGTACTTCACAATAAATCTCCATTTCAAGTTTTGTATAATGAACATCCTGATTATTCTTTACTTAGAGTTTTTGGCTGCATTTGTTATCCATTTCTTGGTCATTCAAGGCCTGACAAGTTATCTCCAAAATCTGTAAAATGTGTTTTCATTGGTTATAGTTCCTTACATAAGGGTTATAAATGCTATAATCCTCTTTTAAAGAAAACTTACATTTCAAGACATGTTATTTTCTCAGAAATTGAATTCTATTTTTCAAATTCTTCTTAATCTGATTTACCTACAATTACTGAACTTTCTTCTACTGATACTCAGTCCTCAGTTCCTATGTCTTCGATAATTACAAGATCAAAAACTGGTATTAGAAAACCAAAGGTTTTTCGTGATCATGTTTTACATCATTCAGTTATTCATCCTATTTCATCTGCTTTTTCTTCTTTACTTACTATTCCTACTGAGCCAAAATCTTTTAAAACTGCTATTCAAGATCCAAAATGGAAACTCTCTATGGGAGATGAGAATACTGCATTGCTTAGAAATGATACTTGGGATTTAGTTGACCCTGAACCACACATGAATATTTTGGGATGCAAGTGGGTTTATAGAGTCAAGTTAAAGTCAGATGGTACATTGGATAGACTTAAGTCAAGATTGGTGGCATTAGGTTATAATCAGCAAGATGGAATTGATTATGGAGAGACTTTTAGCCCTGTTGTAAAAGCAACTACAGTTAGGGTGGTTTTAACTATAGGTGTTACTAGAGGTTGGATCATAAAGCAATTGGATGTTTCCAATGCTTTTCTGCATGGTGATTTGGTTGAGGATGTTTACATGAAACAACCACCTCGGTTTGAGAGTGTTGAGTTTCCACACAAAGTTTGCAAATTGAAGAAGAGTCTTTATGGGTTGAAACAAGCCCCAAGGGCTTGGTTTGAGAAATTTAGTGCTTCATTACTTTCTTATGGTTTTGTGCGAACTGTATCTGATTACTCAATGTTTTTCTATAGTTCTGGTTCTGATATGATGATTTTACTTCTTTACGTTGATGACATTATATTGACTGGTTCATTTGAAGTTTTACTTAGGCATTTGATTCACCATCTTAGTACTGCTTTTGCAATGAAGAAATTAGGTGATTTACATTTTTTCTTGGGAATTGAAGCTACAAGAACTACTGACAGTATTTTACTAACTCAAAGAAATTAAATATACTTTGGAGTTATTGGAAAAGGCATAAATGTTAGAGTGCAATTCTTGTAACACACCAGTTGCAAAGGGTCCTAAAGTTTCAATTTCAGATGGTACTTTACTTACAAATGCATCTAAATATAGAACTATAGTTGGTATGCTTCAATATTTATGCTTAACAAGACCTGATATTTGTTTTGGAGTTAACTATGTGAGTCAGTACATGCATGCTCCTACTGATGTTCATATGCTATTAGTTAAAAGAATCCTGAGATACTTAAAGGGTTCCATTGAAGTTTGTATTACAATGAGAAAGGGTGATATTAGTTCTTTGACAGCATATACTGATTCTGATTGGGGGAATTGTCCTGAAACTGCAAGATCTACTTGTGGTTATGCTATTTTTCTTGGTTCTTATTTGATATCTTGGTCTAGTAAAAAGCAGCCAACTGTCTCAAGGTCTACAACTGAGGCAGATTATAAATATTTGTCAGTAGCAACTGCAGAGCTGGAGTGGTTGTCATCTCTTTTATCTGAATTGCATATTTCCTTAGCAAAGCCAATTACATTGTACTGTGACAATACAAGTGGTATTTACTTATCAGCTAACCCTGTGTCTCATTCCAGGGCCAAACATATAAAGATTCATTACCATGTTGTCAGAGAGTTGATCACAAGTGGTTTTTTATCAGTACAACACATTGCTTCAGAAAACCAGTTAGCTGATTTGTTTACTAAAGGTCTCTGTGCACCAATTTTTAGTTCTCTACTGCATCAACTATTGGGTACAACTAATTCACCAACTACTACTGATACTTCTACTTCAGAGGGTGATTTTACTGCTGATATATCTACTACTTCTACTGATTATTTGGACTCTGCTCCTTATATCAGATAAGGCTTTCTTTATTTTTAGTCTTATATACTGCTGTTGTTATTTGATATTTGTTTTACATGTTTCAAACTGTATAATGTCTCCCCTTATCAGTTTGAGGGGGGCTAATAGGATAATCAAGTCAAATAAGTTTGACTTGACTTGAGTCAGTTTAGTTAAGTCAGTTGAGTCAGTAGTTTTGTTTTCAGACAACTTAAAGTCTTGTAATAAATATGTCTGTCTCCTGTATTTTTTGGATATATTGAATTTCTCTGCAATATAATTCTTCTTCCTTCTTGTTCATCCTATGTTCATTAATCTTTACTTTCAATAATCTTGATTATCATGAGAACATAAGAATTCTCATTATTTGATTTAGTGACAACCAATTTCTGAACCCATAAGGAATGAAAAGGCCCAACATGAAGAACGAACCAAAAGTATGGAAAACCTCACCTCCTTCGTGTTTAAATAAGAACGAAACCCACACATGATCTACTAGATTATGTATTGTGTTTTCTATATCGGGGTTGGGGGAGCAGTTTAAACAGCTTTTTAAAGAACCATTTTTTGGGGACCACTCAAAAAATGGGGGAGGGGGGGGGGGACTACTCTCAAGTTTTTGGGGTGGTTATTGGTAGTAGTTTCCAATCACCCCTTACCTGATTTTTTTTAAATACCTACTTTACCCTTAATGATAAACTTAGTTAGTGTGATGATTAATTAGTGTTAGTGTTATGATTAGTAACTAATTAGTTAGTGATTAGTGAGTAATATTAGTGGGATTGTTTTGTTATAACATTATTATTGAGAGATAAGAAGAAAAAGATGGGTGATATGAAGAAGAAGATGGGTGTACCCAAAAAATCTTTTTTTGAGTTTAGTAATTATGATTTGAGTGATTCATGTGATGATACCCCCTTCACCTCATAGTGTATTTGTCAATACTTCTAATGATCCGGAAATGAGTTATTTGTTAGATGATGAAAGCTTTTTGCCCCAAACTCAAGCTAACCAAACAAATGATGGATTTTATCAGACATAACCTGAAGATGAAGCTATAGGTACTCAGGTATGCCTCATATTTAGTTAATGTAGCTTGAATTATGCAAAAATTTGGCCAAACTCAAAATTTCTGGAAAAAATTCGGTTAGGTCAACCTAGTTCGGTTACCAGATTTAGCTTGCGAGGTAACCGAACCTTTCTTAATGTGTTACTAAATTTCGCAGATGCAGATAACTGAACTACATGTTAATGGTGGTTTTTTAGAGTTCGGTTATGTTTTTCCAGAACATGTAACCGAACTATTTTTATATTACAGTGCATTGTTCGGTTGAGTCGATATCAACACTTTTGTTACCGAAATATATGTTCGGTAATGTCGCAAAAAATATAAATACATCGTTTCTAACCGAACCTTCAAGTTCGGTTTAGTCGATTTTTTCAGTTTCATTGCCAAACTTATACATTGAAAATCTAAATATCGAGTTCGGTAAGGCCCCAATTTATTTCTGGAAACTACATAACCGAACTGTGTGTTCGGTAGGGTCGATAAAAAATTTACATTACCGAACTTGTAAGAAACTTTTTTATGGTATTGACGTTGTGCTATTACTTGTAGGTTCCATGTGATCCAATAGAACCAATGGAAAACCAACCTTCCCCAGTTGGTATTTTGTACGATGACACATCCCATCACTACATGAATGACTTGGTATTCAAAAATCCGGAAGATGCAAAGAGTTGGGCTAGACAACATGCACAAAAATACATGTGCATATTAGTATTGAATGGTAGAGAAAGCAAAACTCGCTTTGAAATGGTTTGTGAGAGAATCGGTGATCCCCATAAAAGTCACAAGAGGAAGGGTTATGTTTATAAAGGAAAGACAAATAGGAAGAACAAAACTTTCTCAAAGAAGATTCATTGCCCATTCAAGCTTGCATTTAATTTGAACGAAGATTTGGGTGGATGGGTTCTCTATAGGGTTATGCAAGGTTGTCATAATCATCCTCGTCCGGAGCATCTTGAAGGACATTTCATGGCGGCAAAGCTAACTCTTAAAGAGATGGACAAGCTAGCTAAAATGAGGACAATGGGTATTTCACCGGTTCAAATGCTCCAAATACTAAAGGAGGATAACAAAGATAACCACTCATCTTTTTCCACAATTTACAATGCAATTGAGACAATTAGAAGGAAGGAATGGAGAGATAGACAAGTAATGCAACAATTGTTTTTTTTTGTCCCAAGAGAAAAACTACGCGGTTCAAAAGGATGTGGATTCGGAAGGAGAGATAACACAACTTTTTATTGCGCATCCGACGAGTGTTCAATTGGCCCAATGCTTTCATGAAGTTCTAATAATGAATTGCACTTGTAAGACGAACAAGTACGAGATGCCATTGTTGAATATTGTTGGGCGTACTTCGACGAAGTCACCGTTTACCATGGCGTTTTGTTTCTTAAGGGATGAGCAAGAACCTAGTTACATTTGGGCACTAAACTAAGTTAAGGCAATCTTCTGAGGTGATGATATTCCCGGGGTTATAGTGATGGATAATGATGTCGCATTGATGAATGCAATAGAGGAAGTGGTCCCACAAGCACATAATATGCTTTTTACGTTCCATATATGGTGTAATTTGATAAATAGGTGCAAGCCAATAATTTGTCCACCCAAGAAAAGGGATATGAAGAGATTAAGATGCTACTGGAACATGAATGATACAGGTGTATCCGTACTCCTTTAGGGAACTTAGTTAACCTCAAGCTAAGTTGAGGGAAGAAACCTATTCTAGGCATGAATCCTTGTTTAGGCAGAATTCCTAGTTAGGGAAGAGTTTTGTTTTAGGCAATACTCTTATTTTAGGAAATAGATTCCTAATAGAAGTCCTTGATCGGCTGAGTACGATGAAGACTATAAATAGAGAGCTTTGGCTAATAGCTAAACACACATAGATACTAGGCACAGAAAACCTAGAGAAAGCTTACAACAATACTTGTGCAAGCTTAGCAAACAGTTTAAGGTTAATCCACTGTTTAGAGAGATTGTGAGCGTAACAAAGAGAGAATTGTAATCGTTTTCTTGTTCATAATCTAAGAGAAGATATTTTCTTCGAATTACTACTTGTATTCTGTTTTCTAAGTTTCTCGTCTATTATTATTCTGAATTCCGCCTTTATAGTAATAGTTACCAAGGTATAGAGATCAATACGTATCAAGTTGGCATCACGAGCAAGGTTAGTTTCTAGGGTAAATCCCTGTGGTTTATGGTTTTCACTAGATCTCTACATAAAGCTTGGTGAGGTACTCGAGAAGTTGGAAGACGTTAAGAAAACAAGGGGATCAAGGATGACAAAGTCGATGGTGATCCTAAGGAAGGCGAACCACAAACTATGGAAGAAAAGGTGGCTACGCTAGTGCAGACGTACATGAAGTCTATTCAAGTTACCCTTCATGAATTGAGTGAATGTATTCGTTCTCATACACCTAAGAAGAAGACAAAGAAAAGGTTACACCTTCACCTGAAGCTTCGGAAAAGATGATTCTAAAGAAGACGATTCAGAAGAAGAAGAAGAATAGGAAGAAGATGAGGATGAAGAAAAGGAGAAAGAGTTTCTTAAAAGTCCTACATCAACTAAACCTCATGGTAAGAATCTGAAAATTGATTTTCGTGTTGATATTCCACTTTACGATGGGAGTGTCGATGTAGAAAAATTATATGATTGGATTGAACGTCTAGAGACGTATTTCTCTTTCTTTGAATATGGTTCAAAGGAAAAGATTTCTTTCGCGGCATTGAATCTACAAAAGCATGCTCTAACCTGGTGGAAAGATTATCAAAGACAAAACCTAGGTAAAGGAGTATTGTCGTGGAAAAGATTCAAGGCAGTTGTAAGGAAACAGTTTTATCCGGTTGGCTACCTTGAGGAGAGATGGTTCAAGTGGTACAACTTGAAGCAGACTTACAACCAAACCGTACAAGAATATACTTCGAAATTTCAGAATCAAGCTATGATTTTGGACTTAGACTTGGGGGATTATGTTATCTACATGAAATATATTTCCGGGTTCCATGGGTATATACGGAAGGAGTTGAAGATGTTTTCGGTGGATACTATCTCCGAAGCAAGTATAAAAGCTAATGCCATTGAGGGCAGGCTTAAGAAATCTGATTCAAAGGGAAATACTAAGATGAAATCTGGAGGTACCACTGTGAAAGGAGGTGAAAGGAGCAAAGAATAAGGGAAGTCTAGTGACAAGGAAGGTTTGTCTTGCACTCATTGCAAGCAAATAGGTCACATTGTCGACAAGTGTTGGGTTAAGAACCCTCATCTAAAGCCTAAAGGGTTGCAGAGGAAAGAAGCCAAGAAGGCAGCACTAGTCGCTCAAACTCCAAAAGAAGTCCACGGACTAACGGAACCCAATTCAAAGCTTTCTCTTATGACAGGGGCAAAAGAAAGACCTTCAAAAGATGATCTTAGGGAGCAACTCTTCACCGTGAAGATGCAATTCAAAACTTCACTAGTTGATGCTGTTATTGACCCGGGAAGTCAGAAGAATTTACTCTCAAATTCTTTGGTGCAGAAGTTAGGATTGAAGACTTTCAAACATCCAAAACCATACCCCTTAGGATGGCTTCAAAAGGAAGGGGGCTTACAAGTTTCACAAAGAAAGGCACGTTCAAATTTGCTCTAGATGAGTCATATATTGACGAAGTTACATGCGACGTAGTTCCTTTGGATGTTTGTCAGGTGGTACTAGGTAGTCCTTACCTATGGGATAGAGATGCAACTCTACACAGGAGGGAACAAAAGTACACCTTTACCAAAGATGGAGAAAGTTTTGTGATTCGGGCTATTGATTCTCCTCTTGAGGGAGCAAGTTTGATCACAAACCACTCGGGATAAGCGGTTGGTGAATGCTAGCACAAAGTTCATTCTCCTTGTGATCCGTTCTCTTGAGGAGAAGCTGAGTATAGTTTGTTTGGCAGCCTTGACTCGCACAACAAGAAGATAACCTAGAAAGGTTGAAGTTGAAGTACAAGGATTTATTTTCAGATGTCACGGGATTACCGCCAAAGAGGAGTGTGGAGCATGAGATCATGTTTACCGGGGAGAGTTTTCTTCCTAATGTAGGTCTATATCGCATGACCATAGAGGAATCTAATGAGATCAAGAAACAAGTCCAGGAACTTCTAGAATTAGGAATGATAGTGCCAAGTGCTTCACCTTGTGGATCAGCAGTGTTGTTGGTTCCAAAGAAAGATGGGGGCTGGCGCATGTGTATTGATTATAGAGCGTTGAACAAGATCACAATCAAGAATCGTTACCCTTTACCTAGGATAGACGACATGATGGATCAGTTGGAAAAAGCTCGAGTCTTTACAAAGTTGGATTTCAAATTCGGATATCACCAGATGAGAGTTCGAGAAGATGACACATGGAAAATTGCTTTCAAAACCAAACAAGGCTTGTTCAAATGGTTGGTGATGCCTTTTGGTTTGTGTAATGCTCCAGCGACGTTTATGCGTTTGATGAATGATTTGTTACGACCTTTTATAGAAGATTTTGTGATTGTTTACTTGGATGATATCCTAATATACAAAGCAGAGAACTTGGGAAGAGCATCTCGTTCACGTTGAGAACGTGTTTAAAGTATTACATGAAAGCCAACTGAAGTTGAACGTAAAGAAGTGTGAGTTTGGGAAGGAGGAGTTAGTGTATCTCGGATTTATTGTTGGTGGTGGACAACGGAAGATTGATCCAAGAAAGGTTGAAGTGATCACTAAGTGGCCTAGACCTAGTATCGTAATCAAATCGGGGAGTTTCTTAGGGGCTTGCACCTACTTGCGTAAGTTTATCCAGGCATTTTCAAATATTGCAGGACCATTACATGGTTTGTGGGGAGCTAAGGCAAAGTTTGAATGGCAAAGAACTCATGAAGACGCTTTTCGGTTACTAAAAGAAAGATTTCGAAGCACCGGTGTTGGCATTGCCTAACTTACAGCGTACTTTTGAAGTTGACACCAACTCTTCTAACTATGCAAAGGAGTGTTGTTACAGGATGGTAAACCAATGGAGTACCATTCAAAATTGTTATCAGGTGCTATTAAGAACTACGCACCTTATGACAAAGAATTTTATGCTTTATATCAATGTATCAAACATTGGCGAGTGTATCTCTTAGGTAAAGAAGTAGTGGTACATTCAGATCACAAACCGTTGGAGTATCTACATGCACAGACGAAACTACAACAAGCCCGACACATGAAGTGGATGTCTTACTTGATGACTTTCAATATTCTCATTAGGTACAAGAAGGGAGTAAAAACAAGTTGGCAGATATGTTATCTCGACCTCCAGCCTCGAGCATTAATGGTGGCCATGAGAATTCAGCCAATTGTCCCTCAAGAGTATGCGGAATCATACGCATCCAGCAAAGACTTCAAGAAGGTGTTAGAAGGTGTAAATAGTGGTTTGAAAAGCGAGTATGAACTCCGAGAAGGATTGTTATACAAAGGTCAGTTACTTTGCATACCAGAAGATGGAGATCGTTTACAGTGGTTGAGAGAGGCACACACTTCCCGAATTCTTTGGACACTTTGGGATGAATAAAACCCTACTTAACCTCCTAGCGTTATGTCTTTTGGCCGAAGATGCAAGATGATGTGGCTAAGTTAGTTAGAGGGTGTAAGTTGTGTAGCACATCTAAACCTTCCAACAGAAAACGTGGGTTATATCTACCATTACCAAGACCATCAAGGCCTTTGGGAGAGTATTTCTATGGATTTTCTTGGTAGGTTACCAAGACCAAGTCCGGTCATGATTACTTGTTCGTTGTGGTCGACCGATTCAGCAAGATGATTGCATTAATTCCATGTACAAAGACAGTGGAGCCGGTGCAAAAAGCTCTTCTTTGAGCACGTGTGGAAGCATTTTGGTTTACCTACTTCGATTATTTCGATAGGGATAGTCGGTTCCTTAGTCACTTTTGGGATTCTTTATGGAAGATGATGGACACTAGGTTGAAGAAGAGTCAGCTTTTCATCCACAAACGAGACGGACAAACATAAGTGGTCAATAGGACTATGGTTCACATGTTAAGGGGATATAATTCTAAGCATCCTAAAACTTGGGATGAGAGCTTTCATCGTATCTACGGTTTGCTTTCAATAGAGCAGATTCGCAGCTTCTTCGGGAAATCTCCTTTCGAGACGTGCTATGGTTACTTACCACCTAGTCCTTTCGATCTAGTATTTTCTAGTGACACCTCAATGGGGGAAAGGAAGGAAGTGAACGGCAAAAGGCACAAAAGTTCTTGGAGAAGATATCTCAGATTCATGCGACTGTTGAAGCACAACTAAAGAAGTCACAAGCCAAATACAAAGCAAAGCATGACAAGCATCTTGTACCTTGTAATTTTGGTATTGGTGATTTGGTATGGTTAAATATGGTAAGAAACGACTGAAGGGGGAAGGTAAGAAGTTGAAGCCATTGAGGTATGGACCATTTCATATTCTCGATCATATTGGTGACAATGCCTTTCGTCTAGATCTGCCGCCTTATCTAGGAATGTACTCGGTTATAAATGCCGAATACTTGAAGTTGATTGAACCACCATTACTTGATGATGACGGCGATTTACACTATGATCTTACCACGAGTAGAAGACTTATGGTTTGATAGAGAGGAACCACTCAAGGAAGATCGTGATATTGGAGCGACGAGTGACTAAAACACGACAAGGAGAAAAGAAGCTTTTCTAATTGGATGTGAAGGTCAAGTTCCTAGCAAGGCTAAGTGGTTTAACAAGGAAAAGGGGACTCTCGGGTTCCCTAACCTTCATTTTTAACTCTCACAGGAGTTCAAGTTCTTAAAAGGGGGACCCATGATACGGGTGTATCCGTACTCCTTTAGGGAACTTAGTTAACCTCAAGCTAAGTTGAGGGAAGAAACCTATTCTAGGCATGAATCCTTGTTTAGGCAGAATTCCTAGTTAGGGAAGAGTTTTGTTTTAGGCAATACTCTTAGTTTAGGAAATAGATTCTAATAGAAGTCCTTGATCGGCCGTGAGTACGATGAAGACAATAAATAGAGACTTTGGCTAATAGCTAAAACACACAGATACTAGGCACAGAAAACCTAGAAAAGCTTACAACAATACTTGTGCAAGCTTAGCAAACGATTTAAGGTTAATCCACTATTTAGAGAGATTGTGAGCGAACAAAGAGAGAATTGTAATCGTTTTCTTGTTCATAATCTAAGAGAAGATATTTTCTTCGAATTACTACTTGTATTCTGTTTTCTAAGTTTCTCATCTATTATTATT